>CM072813.1:37102698-37288712 GCA_036937905.1 Salvia rosmarinus | reverse complement strand
ACATCATCACATTAAAGTCTTACAACAAGTTTTGGGAAGTGCCAATTATAAATTACGTGGATATTGCAATTTGTGTTTCTTTGTGATCGTGACTCACTCGGTTGTTGCCTTTTGTGTGAACATGGGTTCGGATTGTGGTTTATGCGCAGAAAAAGCGCAAGTGACCCAGCTTAGATCCGAGGTTGACGCACCTTTCGAGAGAAGCGCCAGAACGAGTTCAGAGCGAGCCGATGGCGCACCGGGAGAGAGGCAAATCATGGCGAAATGCCATTGTTATTGCGACGACCGAGAGGGCATCCGTGATTATGCCAACCCCGAGTTTAATGAGTTAAACCGGAATTACAAGACCCGGGTCAGCGAACCGTAATGACCGGTCATGTTTGATGCTCCAACAGTGGGCAATTTAGTGGTCAAACCACGGAGGATCCACATCTCCACCTTGGGTCTGAAGTCGGACTCATTTAAGTTACAGTGTTCCAGTGACGGAGACTTGTTATTCCTTTTCGCTCACGAGATCGTCAAAAGCATGGTGAACGGCCTTCCATCAAATTCTATCACCTCATGGAACGAGCTCGGCGAAATTTTTTGATGAAATTCCCGCCACCAAGAACGCAAGATTCGGAATGACATCATGTCCTTTCGCGAATGACGAAGAGTCGGTGTCGGCTTGGGAGCGATATAAGAAATGCTACGAAATGCCCTCATCACGGCATTCCACACGTTGTTGAGACCTTCTACAATGGTCATCGTCAACACGTTGGTGCTTGATGCCTCGCAACGGGCTATTCTCTAAATCCTATAATGAAGCATACGAGATTTTGGAAGAATTGCGGATAACAATTGCCAATGGTCAAATTCTCGTGCACAATAGGAAAGAAATCGTATGGTGTTTTGGAGGTTGATGCAGCGGCATTATGACGAGTAGCATCCATGAGTAACATGCTAAAAGGATTGCAAGTACCTAATCCATTGTAGCGAAGCAGTGCTCCAATGGTCGCACCCGATGCAAGTAAAGGGTGTCATGTATACTTGGGAAGGACACATTTGAGAGTTGTCCATCAAACCCGCAGTATGTTACATGGGAAACCGAGACGCCAAAGGAATAATCCTTACTCACAATCATATAATTCGGGTGGAGACAACACCTAATTTCTCTGGGAGACAAGGATGCGACAGTGGTGGTGGAAATTTTGAGAAACCACATATCCACAAAATTTCCAACCAAAGACAAGCCGACGCAGAGCTATGAAACCTGATGAAGGAGTACATGGCGAGCGATGTAGTTATCCAGGGCAATCCACTTCATTGCGAATTTGGAAGTCGATCGGCAATTAGCCAATGAGATTAAAACCGACCTCTTGAAATCGCGAGTGACACGGAGAATCCACGAAAAGATAAAGAAGCGTCGATGTCACATTACGGTGGAAGCGGATCGAGGAACCGAGTGCGAACCGAGAGAGAAGGTGAGTCCTCAACAAGTGACAACCAGGTCTCTACCACGGAAACTCCGGCGCCTCGCGATGCCGAGGTGCTGTGAAAATCCTTTACGAACCTTACGGACGAGTGGTGTATCGTCCACCACCTCCTTTTCGAAAGGTTGAAGAAGAAGCATGATACCCGTTAAGATTCCTCGATGTTCGAAAAATTACATATCAACATCCCTTTGGTAGAGGGTTGGAACAAATGCCGAACTACGTGAAGTTCTTGAAGGACATCGACCAAGAAAAGACGGTTGGGAGTTGAAAGCGTACGATCGAGAAGTAGTAGTACGATGCTAAAGAGCAAGCTCTCGGTTGAAAGATCCGAGGAGCTTTACAATTCCATGCTCGATTGGAGGGCGCGCGGTCGGTCGTGTTATGTGATCAAGCATAAATTTGATGCCCTCTCAATATTTAAAAGCGGGGATAGGGAGCGAGGCCCACAACGGTGACCTTGCAATTGGCGAGACGATCTAGGCTCATCCCGAGGGAAAATCGAGGATGTATTAGTAAAAGTGGACACATTCATCTTTCCTACGGACTTCATTATCTTGGATTATGAAGGCATCATGAGTGCCAATCATTTTGGGACGTCCTTTTCTAGGGAAGAACTCTAATTGATGTTCGGAAGGCGAGCTCACGTGAGGTGAATGATGAAGGTTACCTTCATGTTTTCAATGCTATGAAGTATCCGGATGAAGTGGAGGAATGCTCGATAATCCGAGTCTGGAGCGGTCGTCATCGAGACACTCAGGATCGCACCTGAGTTCGGAGTTAATGATGGCTATGCCAAACTCGTAGAGTTGGAGAAAGCGAGTTGTGTCGACATCTCTCGAAGGAAAATGTCGATTCACCGCCGGCGAACTCAGTCTGGGGCTCGATCGGGTAATTCGGCACCCAAACCATCAATCGACGAACCTCGGTGTAATCCTAAAGACTTTGCCGAACCATCTCAAATATGCATATCTGGCGAGAGAAACCCTCCCGATTATCTCGCTAATCTCAAGCCCGACCGGAAGAAGCTTTGCTCGGTATTGCAATACATGCGAGCTATTGGATGGTCAATTTTGATATGAGGATCAACCCGCCTGTGCATGCATAAAATTTCTAAGATTTCCACAACACTTCCATAGAGCATCGCGACGTCAATCCAGCGATGAAAGAGGTCAGAAGAAAGTTATCAAATGGTGGATGCGAATCATATATCCATTTGGATAGCTCTTGGGTGAGCCAGTTCAATGTGTCCCTAAAAGGCGGAGTCACGGAGGTTTCAAAGCGATCGACATGAATTAATCAACGCGGGTGATAACGGATGGCGTGTATGTGTTTACTACTAGCTAAACACAGACAACCGGGAAGGATCATTTCTCACCATTCATGGATCGGATCGGGATAAACTAGCGGTAAGGGTTCCGCCTCGATGGTTATTCGTTATCACCAAATTGCCATTGCAGCCCAATGATCAACACAAAACCACCTTCACTTGTCCTTATGGCACTTTCGCATTTAGAAGAATGCCATTTGGGCCTTAACAACATTCGCGTTGCATGATGGCCATATTCTCGGATATGGTGGAGCGTCGATGAAATCTTCATGGATGACTTCTCCGTCTTGAGACACCTATGGGATATGCCTAAGTAATTTGGGAAAGTCACGGGCGTTGCGAAGCAACCACTGGATATTAAACGGAAAAATGCCACTCATGGTGCAGAGGGCATCTTTAGGTCACCACATATCGAAGAAGGGATCGAGTGGACAAAGCAAAGATCAGTGATAGACAAACTTCCACCTCCCTCTGTAAAGGTGTGCGAACTTCTTGGGACATCAGAGCTTCTACGAGAGGTTTATAAAGGATTTCTCAAGATCGCTAAGCCCTATGTGCATTCTGAGCAAAATCGCCGATTCGACTTCACTCGAGTGTTCTAAGGCATTCAAAGTCTTGAACGAGCTCTTATAGCCAAATTGTTGGGCGAATTGGACATCGCCTTTGAGGTGATGTGTGATCGTGATTTTGCTATAGGGGCCGTGTTGGGCGTAGGAGAGAAGATATTCCACTCGATCTACTATGCAAGTAAGACCACGGTGGAGCTCGGATAAATTATACCACGACGAAAAGGAGCGCTGCGGTTTTGCGTGAAAGTTCGAGCCTACCGAGGAGCAAAAGTGATAATCTACACGATCATGCACTATCGGTATCTTTCGCGAAGAAGATGCGAACCACGATTATCGGTGGATCTTGCTCCGCAATTTGATCGAAATAAGAGGCGGAAAGGACAGAAAATCAATGCGGATCATTTGTCTCGATTACCGCATCGAGGAGATCAACTCAAGCCGATTAGGACATGTTCCGGATGAGCAACTAATGAGCATGCATCAGTATGTCGCCATGGTATGCGATTTTGTCAATTTTCGGTATGTGGAATGCTACACCCGAGTTCTTCCCATCAAAAAAAGATTCTTTCGAAGTCAACATTACTTGGGACGAGCCCTCTTATATAAGCTAGTGATGGATTAATGGTGTGTTCCGCATGAAAAGTGGAATCATCGGAAGGGTGCCTGCCACTCCATATGGTGGTCATTTTGGGCAAAGACGGCAGCTAAGGTGCTTGTCAGTTATTTTGGCCGACCTTGTTTAAGGATGCACATGCTTTTGTGCAAAGATGTGATCGATGTCGTGAGTTGGAAACATATCCTCTCGGAATGAGATGCCAATGAATTTCATTTTGAAATTAAACTCTTGATGTGTGGGCCTGACTTCATGGGTCCTTTTCACCCTCATTCGGAAACCTCTACATATTGGTGGCGGTTGATTACGTGTCCAAATGGGTGGAAGCCTAGCAAGTACCACAAATGATGCAAAAGTGGTGATCAAGTTCTTGCAAAGATCATTTTCACACGGTTTGGTACTCCTCGTGGATCATTAGTGGCGAGGCATACACTTTTCAACAAGGCGATAGTTACATGCTAGCGAAATACAATGTTCATAAGATCGACATACCATCCACGACCAGATGGTCAAGGGAGCTCTCAACGAGAGATAAGGGTATATTAGAAAAGGTGGTGAATCGGGCGTGAGTTGGTCCACGCTTTGGATGATGCGATGTGGGCTTACGACAGCTTTCAAAACACCATTAGGGATGTCCCCTATCGCTTGGTATATGGAAAGCCTTCATCTCCCTGAGCTGGAGCACCGAGCTTTGGCAATTAAGAAACTAAACTTTGATCATCCATCTGGAGAGCTCGATTTTAGCTAAGTGAGATGGATGAGTTGCGTTGGTTCCTGAGAATGCTAAGTTGTACAAAGAGAACTAAAAGATGGCTGATAACAACATCTTGCGGGAGTTCTTGCGGGTCGTGGGTTCCTTCTGACTCGAGTTGAGGTTATTCGGAAACTAAAATCAAGATGGTGGGGCCTTTTACTTCTTCATGTAGCACCCTGGTGCTATAACACTTCAGAAGGAAAGTCGGTCGTGAGTTCGGTCGATGGGCGCGTCGACATTCTTGTGAGGCGAGTCGTTCAGAAGACCTCGACCACTTTGAAACGCGACCTCGGGTACCATGGGTCGCATGCGCTCAGGCGCTGACTGATTGTATATTTGTTTATTCTTTTATCTTGTTTGTTTTGGGTTTTAAATAAATTGCTATAACTTGATTAAAAGGAACTAGGTTGTTTTGGTAAATTGATATCTTGGAGTGTGGATTGCGGTGAGTGGAGAAATTCGAGCCGTGCTAATATGTGCTCGAAGAGGATTTCGTGAGGTAGATAAAGGGAAAATTTTAGCGAATAGTGATCAAAAGGCGAAATTAATTCTTCACTATTTGGGTTAAAAGCGTTCCATATTCTTCACTTATATCCCACAACTACCCAACTTCCTTTGCTCTTCCTTTGTCTGGTTGCTCTTTACTACCGCGTCTGTTCCAAAATCCTCATAGCGATCTCACTCTATCAATTCTCTCGAAAATTTTCTTGCAACCATGGTCATCTCAAAGCATAGTCGGAAGTCGTGAAGGTTCCAAATAATGATCCCACACCCTCATCATATCGGACGAAGAATTATCACCGACCCCGAATCATCACGGTTATTCGCGTCCCAAATCTTGGGACACGCTGGCCTCGTGAGGAAGGTTAGCGAGGAGAAGGAAAAACTAAGAGGCGGCAGGCGATATCGTGTTCTCGGCTATCGTGCGGTGGCGTTGATGCCGGAGCCCAAAGCGACCTCGGGCGCCGTAACCACCAGTCCGGCGCTCTTGAGGTGCCGCTCCGTTTGTCCTCGGTTGAGAAACTACGGAATTGGCCGATGTTGGCGTTGAGAATTCGGACACGGCTCGGCCGAGGACCTCGTGAGATCGATGAGCAGCACATTCAGCGGTATTGAGTCGGATCTTATAGCTTCGTTAGGGAGGCGATCACGAGGGTGTATAAGAATGTTCTCTATGTAACCCTCGGTGTGTTGCTTGCGCGGTGGCGTCGCGATCCCCTTCCGCAGTGTGTGACTACTTGATCATCCTCGGTAGCGGTTGTTGCCGCCACCGCCGGCGGTGCTAGCTTTGCAGTTCTTGCCATTGAGTTGTAGAAAAGCGAAGCTTTTGTTGAATTTTCCCACGGGCAGCGTAACGATAAATCTTGTGTCGAGATTTGTAAAGCTATAAGAACACGAGAGACTTTTCGTGGTTCGATCAAGAATAAGATCTCGTCCACGGAGAATGATTCCTCAATACTTTTACTACGCAGGGATCTGATGAATGTATTGAAAGCTCTAGTATTCTAATAGTTGCCAACCGCTTCTAGTCGACTTAACCTATTTATACCGTTTGTGGATCTCTAAAGATGTCTTGGATCCCTTGATTTGTGGGATCGATCTCATCTCCATATCTTGATCCATGAATATCGCTTCCGTATCTTGCTCGTGAATATCTCCTTTGATTTGGTGCAGGGTTTAGATGTTGGGCTTGGACTTAAGCGTGGGGCGTTCATTAGGTCGGGCCCGGCTCGTTTGGGCCTACCGGTGGACTGGCGGTTGGGCCATATCCCATCGATCTTGCTACTATATTCTAATACCACTAAATAGAGTAGCTTAAATGTATGATTGTATTTTTATTACAATACATGATCAAATCGAAGTAATTTAATTTGATGTTCCAATTGCTTGATAATTCACATATACAACAGCAATTGGATTACGCTCTTTGGATTTATTTGAATTTCAAAATATTAAAGCAGGCTTTGCTCGAGCAGCGATATGGGAAAAAATAAACAAGCAGTGAAATAATTAGGGAGACATTGTAAAGTTGATCAATCTAATGGTCGATCAAACAAGAACTTAGAGAATGTTTAGTTTGGCGATTTTATAATTTAGTTGATTAAATGTTGGATATGATAAAACTAGTTAATATTAAGGATCTCTAGTCTTATATACAAATCATCTTTTGAATCACTAATAAGTCGTATCAATATCTAATTGAATACTAGATAATGCGTATTGATAGGATATGGCTGACCTCTCGAGCTGAGCCAGCGGGGATATGGCCCGATCTTTCGAGGTCCCAAGCGAGCTCCTTGACCCAATGTTGCTCTACTCGGATTACACCTAAAATGGCGATTCCTAAACCACAATTATGAGTAGCGGTAATGAGATATGACAATAATCATAGGTAATAATGGTGGAGATCATGGTCGGTTATGGGAGAGTTATGGTTACGCAATCAAAGGGTTAGTGGGACACGATTTGCTGCTTAATGTATAAATAGGAGTTAGATTGAAGGTAAAGGGTTAGCAAATTCTGAATACTAGAATTCTTAGAGATACTTGCGTAATCAAATTATAGTAAACATCTTGAGGATCATCACCATAGTGGGCGTAGATCTTATTCTTGATCGAACCGTAAAATCTCAGTGTTCTTCTTGTTTTCATAAATCTCATATACTAGATTTATCATTGGCGCCGTCATGTGAAACTGAACAAAAGGCGTGTTTTCTACAATCTAATGGCGAGGACACGTGCGAATGCTAATCTTGTTGGCGATGTCGGTAATAACCGTGCGGAGGATGATCGGATGGTCCACGGCAAGGAAAAAGTGCGGACGCCACCGGCGGTCACCACTGATGGTCACATGGAAAATGTTTCCATACGCCGGGATCGCCCCCCTGAAGGAAGACACCATTTCTCGATCTGGGGTGAGCGAGGAGGTTCAGCCGCTCCACGGGTCCTCGGTCGGCGTGTCCGGATTCTCAGCGTTAACTTCGATCAATTCGAGTTTCCTCAACGAAGGACAAATGGGCGAGCCCTCAAGTGCCGAGTCTTTGATAACGAGCGATCGGGTGTTTGCCTCTCGAAACAATCGCGTTCATCCGACATAATGATCGCCCGATACTAGGGTTCATTAGTCCTCATACCCTCCAGCGGTCGATTCTCGCCTCGACGTAATACATGAAGGGCGAGAAAGAAGGGAGGAAAGCGAAGTCGAACTCCCTCGAAGAGATGATGAGCGTCGTTATCGATCTCCCACTCCCGGGAGAGGATGGTAACGAACTCCGGATTCGACCCGCGCGGACGAATTATCTCTCCTTTTCGAGGAGATTTTGGATACACCCTTGCCGCAGCGATACCGGGCTCAGAATATTGCTGCATCGATGGCGCGGAGATCGCTTCCGACTTATATTTGCTATACCACCAATATGGCGAACCAGGGATGGAAGATTTCCATATGTGCAAGGTCTTTCGAGGTGCTAGTATCCAGCCTCGGCGTTGGTTCACGCTCGGCCGCCCGAAACGGCATCCATTGCTTGAAGACCTCATGGATCGGTTCGAATGGCGTTTTACGAGAAGATGCCACCTCGACAACCTTCGTCAGGCACTGCACAATCCCGCGAGGCGGGGCGAAACAATGTCTAATTTCGTCTCCAGATTCATCATGGAATCTCTTAAAATAGATGAGTAACGATCTACACATCATCAGCGCATTCAGAATGGGATCCGACACGGAGCTACGAATAAGGAGATCGCCCGTGAGCGACCAAAGACAGCTGAGTCGTCTTTGGACCCTGATTGACAACTTTGTCGAAGGAGGCGAGTCGGATCGGAAGAAAAGAGATGCTGGGATGAAGCGGCGGAGAAGAAAGCCGGAGGATAGGGGCCGGTCTTTGAGCAGCCGAAGTGCGTTCGAAGAATAAAGAAGAAGGACCCGGTAGAATCAAGGTGGGACCTCGACCAAGCTCCCCAGTAATAACGATCGCCCTTTATTTAAATCCGGGCGGAAATATTTGAGCTTCACGCGAGCTCTTCCCAAAACCTCTCCTATGAAAGGAGGATCGAAAAAAAGTTAACGGGAAAGTATTGTGACTATCACCAAAGTGCGGTCACGATCTGAGAAGATTACAAGTCATTGGGCTCCGCAGTTGCGAGCTTGTGAAGGAAGGGCCGAAGAAATACACGGCCGACTGTGCCGGGTAATAAAAAGCGAGAGGGAAAAATGGAGGTGGTAATAGCGTGGACCCGACCTCGACAGCAACCCGACACGAAGATGGCGAGGGCGAAGGTCCCAATGCAATTGAAGCGGGTTTACGCTATAACAGGGCTGCCGGTTAGTGCAGCGAGGTCGTCGCTTAGAAATGAAGCTCGGAGGCCGACCCCTGAAGAGCCAAAAAATAGCGGCTCGAGATGGAGAAAACATCATATTCTCAAAGCGACCCGGTACCTAAGATCATGCCCCGCGGGATGCCATTACCATACAAGCCGTGGTGGGAAACAGAATATACATCGGGTCTATATTGACATCGGGCGTCCGTTAGCATCTATTCGAGGCACGGATAAACTTGATGTTGGAGGAATTCGGTACACCGCGCTTCGATTGCGAGCTTTACGAAGCGGTTCGGCCGAAGGTGTCATTACTCTTCCGGTCACCGTGGAGCGTAGCTCCAGGTCGGTCACCAAAAGCCATTCAATTCTTTTGGTCGAGCTCCTCTCCATATAACATTATCACGGGAGAGATTGGCTGTATGCAACGAGCCGTGCTCTGCGTATACCACCTCGCCATTAAGATACCAGCCCGTGGGAGTGTTAAGCATTCGGGGTGACCAAGCGGCAGCTAAAGAATGCCTACGAGTCTCAACCAGGATGTGGCCTTGCCTCGGGCTATGATTCTGAACCCTCAAAGTTGCCACCTCGGGATGACTGTTGAGAATCTTTGACTATCTGACGATGACCCTTCCAAAGTTGTCGAGTTGGTACCCGAGTTCGGTCGATATTAAATCGGCGGTCATCCGACTACAAGGAATATAGGGATGTATTTGCGTGGTCTCCATTGGATATGGGGTCTCCCAGAGCTCATAACTCATCGTCTTAACATTGATTAGGCTACTAAACCGGTTCGGCGAGAAAAAGAAGTTTTGCGGGGAGATGGCTTGGTCATAAGAGATGAAGTAACCCGACTCAGGAGGCTAAAATCACATGCGAGGTTAAATACCCGACTTGGATGGCTAATCCGTTGTAGTTAAAGCCAGGGAGGCGGATGGCGTATGTGTGTGGACTATACCGACCTCAATAAACAACGCCCAAAGGATTATCCTCCCGACATTGACAAGAAGGTGGAAGCATTGGTCGGGCATGAGGTATTGGTTTCTGGATTTATCTGAGGGATACCACCAAGTCTTGATGAGCCGGAAGGCGCCCAAAAGCAGTTCATTCGACTTGGTGTCTTTGCCTATCGAAAGATGCCTTTCGGTCTAAAAAAGCAGCTGGAGCTACCTACCAAAGAATGGTGGATCACGATCTTCAAAGATCACATAGGAGAAATTGTTGAGGTCTATGTCGATGATATAGTAGTCAGCAAAAAGGCGAAATTGCGCCATTGACCTCGAAACTATTCTTGACTCCTCGAAGTCGGCCAACCTCAAGCTCAATCCCAGTGCACATTTGTGGTGAAGACGGGTAAATTTCTGGGGTGCTGGGTTTCTCAAGAAGGACTGAAAGCCAATCCCACCAAGGTAAAGACGGTGCTCGACATGCAAGTGCCAAAAACCATTCGCGAGGTCCACAAACTTACCGGGTGCCTGGCCGCCCTCAGTAGGTTCCTCTCCCGGGCTGCCGAGAAGCAGCTCCCCTTCTTTAAAATCTTGAGGGGAGCCCCGGACTTTGCGTGGCGGGAAGAGCACCACCTCGCCTTCCCACAGTTTGAAGGAGTACCTTGCCGACCGCCCGCCTCGGCCGCCCTAAAAAGCGAACTCCTCTCCTTGTGCTTGGCCGCCTCGGGCAGAGGCAATCGGTCTTGATCTTAGTGAGGCGAGGTCGGACGGCACTTCCTATCTACTTCATCACCGAGCACTCAAAGGACCCGAGAGACAAGTGCGCCCGGCACTTGAAAAGGTAGCAGCACTGGTGAATGCTAGCGGCGGCTCAGACCCTACTGAGCTCGCTCCGTCCGGTCTTGACCGACCTACCCCACGAGGCAAGTCTTGTCAAAACACGAATCATCAGACGAATAGCAGTGGGCCACGGGCTTGGCGAGCACGATATCTCATACTCCCCGGACCGGCCATAAAAGGACAAGCTACTGGCGATTTCTGGTAGAAGTCAGTTCTTGAGCTCGGTCGACCGCTAGATTAGCTCCTCCACGCCCACCTCGGTCGTCCGGCTCCTTGCGGAGGCCGGACCCTCCCCACGGATGGTTCTTTGGCGGATATGCGTGGGCGGGCCTCATGCAAAAGCAGGCAGCGGGGCGGGCATTCTTCTCGGCGAGATAAGCGAAGTCGCCTCGCACTCGGTTTACCTTCCCGACCACCAACAACGAGGTGGAGTATGAAGCCACTAATCTACGGACTCCGCCTCGCTAGGGAGTGAGGTGGATGAGATCGAATCTTGGCGATTCCAGTCGTCGTGAACCGGTGTTAAGGCAATCACGAGGCGAGGAGGACCGAGATGAAACAATACCTCGAAAGGAAAGGAGATGTTGACCTCGTTCGGTATTTGGCATCCACGAATTCCCGAGGGAAAGCAGCGGGTGGCGTCCTCGACAAGCTAGGCTGCGTCGTCGACAAATCCACCGGTGGAGAGTCCATTCCGAAGCATAGCGGAATCTCACGTCGGCATCATCGGCGAAATAGAGCGGGTGGATGTCTCCCGAAGGCTACGGAAGGCGGCGTACTACCTCGAGATCGGCTCGAAGCGAAAAGATGATGGCGAAATCCCGAAATACCTCATACATGAGGCGCTCTCTAGAAATCTTACCTTGAACCCTCCCGAGGTGCCTCGGGCGAGAAGAAGCCCGACTACGTGCTCAATGAAATTCACGAGGGTCTGCGGAAGCCACGTCGGGTCACGAGCTCTCTCGAAGAAGGCGAGGTCGGGATATTGCTGGCCCGCCCTCGTGCAGAGATCGGCCGAGCTCGTCAAAAAGTGCCGAAGTGGGATTCACTCACGGTCAAAGTTGCCTCGATCGATCTAAGCGACTGCGAGTCCATGGCCTTTCATGCGGTGGGGATCGATATTGTTGGTCGTTTGACCGAGCACCGGTCGACTTCGATGTTTAGTCGTAGCCGTAGACTACTTCACAAAATGGGTCGAGGCCGAGCCACCATCGAGCCTCCGCGGCGGGAGGATTCGAGACTTTCGTGTGGAAAATATAGTGCGCCGCCGGCATACCGCATTCTGTCTCGGACAGCGGCACCCATTCGTTGACAAAAACGAGAGTGGTGCGAAGAGCTTCATATCAATCAGCGCTTCACCTCGGTTGCACACGCATGGCGAATGGCGAGCGAGGTGACGAACCGCTGTCGTACAAGGATTGAAGAAAAGGTTGGACCGAGCTAAAGCGGCTGAAAATCTCCCTCAGTCCTTTGGTCTACAGGAGACCACACCTCGGGACGTCGTGCGGAAACCCTTTCAGCTGGTCTCTCGGTGCAGGGCCGTCATCCATTTGAGATCGGCGCGCGAGTCCACGCACCCTTCACTTCGATCGGGCGGAAGCGAGGAAGACTTGCGAAGCAAACCTTGGCGCCCTCGAGAGAAGCGCGAGCTAGCCTTCATAAACGAAGCCAGTATAAAGCCAGTGTCGCGGTGACTATAACAAAAGGGTCAAAACTTCCGCATTCAAGTGGCGACCTCGTCCCTGCAATAATAAACCGATGGTGAGGGTTTTCTAAGTTGGATCCAACATGGGAAGGCCCATACCGTGTTCACGAGAACCTTGGTAAGGGGCTTACAAGCTATCTCACTTATCTAATGCGCTTATCCCCGAACACAGCATATTTCTCATTTAAGGAGGTGCTTTACATAGTTTTGATTTCGGACCAGACTTTATGTTAGTCTCCTTACTTGCCTTGCGAAGTGCGTTTGTTGAATAAAATATTTATTTTTCAATGAATGTTTCATTTCACTTCGTTTTATTCATATCACGAACATCTATTTGGATATACCGCATTTAACCTTCACGAGGGGCCTCACGAAGATAAAAATCCCACTAAGTAGGGTACTCACTAAGCGCGGCCCGCTCGTAGATTACTCATTGAATTGAGCGTCTCGGTCAACGCATCTGGACTACTCACTAGTTTGAAAGTCTACATGCATACATCTGATTACTCATTAAGTTGAAAAAATCTACATGTATAAGACATCAAAATGGATCTCGCCAAATTATGGCAAAGTATACAGTATAAATACATTTACGACCAAGCGAAGTCCTAAGCTATGTTTATACCTCTCAAGAGGAAAACATTACACTTGACGAGTCTAAATACATTTATACCTACCTACAAAGTCCTACACTATATGCGCTCATTCGGTTCAGGGCTCCACCTCATGAGAGACTTCATGCCGAGATAATTTTGAGCAGAAGTCCCAGGGTCGTGATGGATACAGGATAAACTACGTACCTTCCACCCAATCTATGAGGTGGTCCCACCTCGGCTTGTTCCGGGAGTAGTTTGACTCGGCGGGCGCATTCTCGCTGAGAGTTCAATCCTACACCAAGCGCATCTGGACCCGTGAACTCGACGCGTCGGACCGAGGCTATGCCCTTGTCCCGAGCTCTAGCCCTTCCACGTCGATTGGCGGTCCTGTGCGTCCCTCCTCCGAGCGCGAGCGCCGTCCTCTATACGCTCGGCTTGTCGGGTGGACCCATTTGGCCAGAGCACCTCGGCGTGATCGGTGTAAGCCGCGTCTTGAGCTCTTCAATTATGGGCTCGGTGTTGCTCACTTTGTAGATCTTGTGGCGGGGTGGAGGCATGCGTCGTTTGCGGACGATCTCGTACATCTGTATGTATTTCAGGATAGAGTCGAGGCAGTTTCTAAAATTCTTGCTATTTGGACCCTCCTCATCCCTCAATACCATGCCTTCCGCCAACAAGCTCATGAACTCGATCGTCGGCTTCGGATATAGTCGTTCCCCCAGTCCGGCGGATGACCTTTTCATACTCTTCATGCTCTTCCGAGATCCGAGCCAGCTTCTCTGTTGTCAGCTCAAGCTGTTCCTCGCAGTGCATCAATCGTCCGTGGATCGCATCTGCGGATAAATCAGCCCCCTGAACTTCGAGATGTGTAATCCTTAACTTTAGCGCCTCATTTTCAGCAAGGAGGCGAGCCACCTCACGGTCAGCTTCATGCAATTTTTGTTTCAGTTCGGTTGACGATGCGAGCCGGCATCCATCTTGGCCAATACCGAGTCGGCTTCGGCGGACCGACTCCTCGATTAGTGTCACCTCTTGTCCTTTTCGGCGAGCACCTCGGACTGCTTTCGGTTTGTTAGCAGTTCAGTCGGTCCAAATCTTGAAGTGAAGAACACAAGAATAAGACAACGAACAGGCGTTTTTAAAAAGGGATATGTCTATTATTATTCAAAATGGAAGTTTGTACAACACGGATCCTGTCGATCCGGCAAATCAACCTATTACATTGGGTCCCGCTGACCTCGAGGCTCATTAGGCGATTGCCGACCCTCCGACCTCCTGCTTTGCTCTTCCATTTGGTTGCCGTCTGCGGAAGGACGCCTCAGCCGACACCGCCCGGTTTGGTCCTCAACTCGGCAAGGAAGGCTTGAAGCTCACGTCTTCATCTTCTTGCCTTTGAGTTCTGACCTCCGCCGTCAGGAGTGACGCAGAAGACGCCAAGGCATCCACCACGGGAAAGGAGGTCGCTCCAGCGATTATGCGAGCGTAATTCTTGCATACCTCCAGGTGATCGACCTCAACCCAACCGTGTTGGGCCTTGTCAAAATCTGGTCTCTCGGCCGCCAACTTCTCTAGGTGGGCACAGATCACCTGCGGCCTCATCACCGCAGCCAGGTCGGAGATGAACGAAGAAAAACTCTCCGACTCGATCAGCCTGCTGGCGAAGGCCCTTAGCATAGGTCCTTGCCCCGCCAGCAAGGCACTTGACTGCGCAGCCAGCTTCCTCTCAGCCTCGGCAGCCTCCTCTTGGGCGCTCTCCGCCTCTGCACGGGCCACTCGCAAGATCCGGTCCTTCTTCTTGAGGGCTCTCGGTGACCATCTTTGCCACTTCACCGCTTGACTTTCGCCTGCAGCAAGTTCGGCGTCCGCCTGGCGGCATCGGTAGCGGATTCGGTAGCGACCCTCGATCTGTCGCGGTGGCTAGCCTTTTCTCCATGGCCTCATGTTGTGAGGCGCCTCAAGCGATAAGCCGGCCATCGAGGCCGCGTCCCTAATCTGGAACAATAAGCAACAAGTAACAACAAGCTTACAAAGAAAAAGGTAGTGACTTATACCTTTGGAAAGGACAAAGGAAGCTTATGGGCGGCACCTCGGTACATTCTGACCATGGACCTCGATCTCGGCGTCGGGCAGAGGTGTCTCGAGGTCCGGTCACGGTCTTCGAGGCGTCCACCACTACGGGCTGTGGGGTGGACTCGCTCAAATCTCGCCTTCTTCCTCGCGGGCTCCTTGATCCTCGTGGCGGCGAGATCGGCGTTGACTTCTACGGTTGGGTCAACCTTCACTGCATTCAACATGAGAATTTCATTAGCACGCAAAATCAAGCGAGGGAAATGAGATAAGAAGGTTGCCTCACCCAATTCGAGACTCGACCTCGGAGCTTGACCTATAGACACTCATTGACCTCGTTGGTCGTCCTCGGTATAGTTGATCGATAGGATCTCGCCCATATCGTTCGGCGAACCTCCATAGGGCCCGGGGATTAATTTTCACGTCCTTTATCGACCCAGCCCCGCTCATACCTCGGATACCCTCGGCCCGCAAAAAAAGTATCTATTTTGCCGATGGGATACCTTCGACGGGGAAGCAATTTTAAACTTTAGGCGAGGTGACGGTGTAATATACTCCACTTATATACTTGATGCTAAAAAGCATCAAGACTTGAAAAACCCCGCCTATGCCATATGAGCCTGACCCTAACCCCCGTCGACCTAATAGAATTGGAGGTCGGTTGGCATATAGGGATCTGAAATAATCACGAAAGCTAAGGAAAAGCGGGGCAAAAGGAAATCTAAGCCCACTATTAAGCTATCTACAAAATGGTGATGAATCCTCCAGGAGACCATCGCCCTATCGTTGGGTTTGCAAGCACAACCATACATCCTCCGGGATGTGGTATTTCTCGGCGACCACCGAAGCTCCTCCGTTGTCAAGGTTGATCTCGCTCCACCAATCTTGAGGCCATCCCATACAAGCGACATGGTGAAACCACAGAACTAAGTCTATGGATTTACCTGGCGGTTATGGCATATATAATCCCTTATATTGGGGTCTTGGCGTAAACCTGCCAGCCGAACGAGTTATCGAGTGAGAAGAGGTGAGAAGGTGAAGAATTCATACTTACTTTTACGGAGGCGGGATTTCGATTTCTTCAACAACGTGTGAAAGAGGAATTGGGGATTTCTAAGGTTGTATTCTCACGGATTCAAGCGTCGAAGGAAAATGAGCGATTGCCTCTTTTAGACCTATTTATAGGATAAATGGCGCCTAAAAATCTGCCGTTCGTTTATTACCGTGCTATTTCCGGTTGGTTGTGTGAAAACGCCTTGACGCCGAGGTGCCCAACTACCGCTGGCCGTATGGCGTACCTCGGAAAAGCAGACGCCCGGTCGATCGGCGTGATGATTACTACGAGTTCGGACATCGGACTACGGCCATGTCCTAATACAGAGGTAATTCGGTCGGATCTTGGTTTTCCTAAGCGTCGGTTCGACTTGGTGATAATTTGAGTTCGGACATGGACTACTCCCATGTCTACCTAGGATCGTGAGAAATATTCCAGGTCGGATATGTCCACCTCGGATCAGTAGAAATATTCCAGGTCGGATATGTCCACTGCGGATCAACAGAAATATTTTAGGTCATACAGCGAATAACAAACCTTCAGCAAAGACTTCAGCCAAGCAATATTCCACCTCGGCAAAGCCATTCTCCGCTTCACCTCGGTGACGCTATTCCTTGACTTTTCGGGGGGGGCTATGATAGGATATGGCCCAACCTCTCAGGCCCAACAGCAGGGATATGGCCCGATCTTTCAGGTCCCAAGCGAGCTCCTTGACCCAATGTTGCTCTACTCGGTTACACCTAAAATGACGATTCCTAAACCCTAATTATGGGTAACGGTAATGAGGTAACGGCAATAATCATGGGTAATAATGGTGGAGATCATGGTCAGTTATGGGAGAGTTATGGTTCGCCAATCAAGGGGTTCGTGGGACACGATTTACGCTTGTGTATAAATAGGAGTTAGATTGAAGGTAAAAGGGTTAGCAAATTACTGAATACTAGAATTCTTAGAGAGATACTTGCTGTAATCAAATTATAGTAAACATCTTGAGGATCATCTCCTCCGTGGACGTAGATCTTATTCTTGATCGAACCACGTAAAAATCTCTAGTGTTCTTTACTGTTTTCATAAATCTCATATACTAGATTTATCACGTATGTATAAGTTGTTTCCTGTAAATATTTGTACCGCGAACCATAAATTTGAATGAATGAAGTCTTCAAACCTATAGGCGAGGAAGAGGAGGGAGGATGCAGCCTTGAGAATTAGGATATCATTTTATTTTATTTTCTTGAAATAAGAGCATTTTAGATATTTGTCCTTCAAAGTGACTAAAATAGCGTATGTTTTAGCATTTTTTCGATTCACATGTGTATGTACATGTACTAATAGTAATGAAATAATAGGTGAATTAATGAATTGGACTCAGGATCCCCATGAAATCAACTTCGATTTTAAACTTGGATTCAGTTTGAATCATGAATAAACAATCAAATGACAAGATTAAATTAATTTCGATGATATGTATAGCCTCACATAGGATAATCTGATTTTAACCCTCTCCGATGATCTATTTTGGATGTTTAATTCACCATACATTGATTATAATCCTAGCATGCACCTATATAATTAATTGCAACACGTAGGAGTTTCTCGTGTTTACTGCTGAATCTGTCGGGGATAAATAGATCAAGACTGGTGCTTTGATCTTCTTGGTCAGATCCGTTTGCTTAAACTCAATGCCGAGTGAGGACAATCTATGGAGAATGCTATAGAAAATCACTTTCTTCCTTCTCACAAAATTTTGAAAATTCTCACACTTTAGGAAGTATAATTCTCGAAAATTCTAACTTGAGATTAGCATGATTATCTCTCACCTTATATTTATAATGCAACCTAAATCCTATCATGATAGGATTTATGCATATCTAATAAATATAATCATATCACTTAAGATAGAGAGGATCAGTGAGTCGATGGGACTACGAGAAGGAGGTGGACGAAATTTCTAAACAGGCACGGATGGGCCGGCCTGTGGATCAAATGCAAGGAATAAAGATGGGCCTTAAATAAATTAATTTTCTTATGTTGATCGAACATAAATTAATTCATAAACATTTATTCATGTCACTAGAGAATAAATCTTGACTTACCCCTTTATTTAGAAGTTGAGTCGGGCTAGCACTTGAACTTCACGAATCCCGTATTTAAGATATCGTCGTCCATTAATTATTTATAGCGTTACATTGCTAAAAATAATTAATATCTTTAATTCCATAAGTAGTACCACTCGACCTTATTATTGTACTTGAGATAACTCAACTGCGGGGTTTAGTACAATAAACATTTTGAGCTCATTAGGGGACGTCATCATTCTAGCGGATACGGTGACTCGACACGGTAACTAGCATAACATACAAACACGCCACCACCCAAGATCGAGAGAATCTTGGGTTATCTCATGTAACCCTCACCCATAGCAAATCAAAGTGATGGTCGACAACTCATACTCACCTAATACCTTATCGAGGTTTAGATCAGCGTAAGTCTCCGAGATCTAGGTTCTTCACGGCGGTCGATAGAAGAACTCATCTCATCGTGATCCATCAATCGTCGAGGCGTACCGGCATAGACAAACAACCAAGTCAAGTCACTTCTTATCTACATGCACCTATACCGATAACTCGTCCTCAAGTTGTCTCGGTGTGATACTTTTAATATCTCATTAAGCTTGACCAATCATACGGACTTACGTGATCTACAACACTTGCATGATCTAACTTATATATGAGATAAAGGGACATACATATGCAATTAAGTAAACAATTCAGATAGGAGATTGTAATAGTGGTAACGAGAAACATTGTATACAAGCTCAACCAAAGCTGCTTTCGATATCTGAATCCAACAATCTCCCACTTATACTAAAACAAACTTTTAGTATACAATGTGTCTCTACTAGCTATTACAAACAACACCATCATTTTGCTACTCCTACTTATACAAAGTTTCCTTTCTAAGTGGGTGCCATCTTGCAATCAAGTCCTCGAATATGCTCTTCGTAGACTTTTGCGGTAGGCTCTTCGTGAATGGATTAGCTAGGTTATCCTCACTACCAATCTTCTCAATCAGACATCCCCCGTCTAATGATTTCTCGTATGACATGGTACTTTTCTCTATGTGTTTCGTTGCCTTGTGGGTCCGTGGTTCCTTCGAGTTAGCATCGCACTGAGTTATCACGATAAACTATGATACTCTTGGGCAAACCGGTACCACGTCTAGATCCGTAAGGTAGTTCTTGAACCATCTGACCTCTTTAGCGACCTCGAGGCGGCTACATATTAAACTTCCATGGTAGAGTCCGCAATGCATCGTTGCTTTGCACTCGCCAGGATACGACTTCCTCCCAAGGTAAACACATAGCACGAGGTAGACTTCTTCTCGTCAAGGTCGGCTTAAATCCAGTCCGAATAACCCAAAGGCATTAGATTATCTCGCATGGTAAACTAGCCTATAATCTGAGTCCTTTCAGGTGCTTGAGTATATGCTTTACCATGATCCAATGAGCTTGTCGGGGTTAGAGTGATATCTAGCTACTATGCCTACCGCATAGCGGATATCGGTCTCGTACATAGTATTGCGTATATGAGACTTACTACGGCGGCGTTGCGTGAACTTGTCTCATTTCCTCTAACTCATTCGCGATCATGGGTGGTCGCTCCTTGAGATAAAGGAACACCATGTACGAAAGGTAGCAATCCTTTCTTGGCGGTCTGCATACTAAACGCAGTAATTACGGTATCGATATAAGGCGCCTGAGATAACCTCGACATTTTCCTCTTGCGTTCTCGGTAAACCTTGATCCCAAGAATGTCTGTTGCGCATCTCTAAGTCTTTCATTTGAAACGATCGGATAACCAACTCGTTACGTCGATAACAACTTCATATTGCCAAGTAGAAGGATGTCATCTACGTAAAGTTCAAGAAATACCACATCACCGTTGACATCTAAGCGATACACACAACTTTCGCTAGGAAGCGGGTAAATCCATAGGACTTTACAACCTCGTCAAAGCGTAAGTTCGGGATCGTGAAGCTTGCTTAAGTCCATAAATGGACTTCTTAAACTTCCATACTAGATGCTCTTCACCCTTCACCACATAACCTTGGGTTCTTTGCATATAGATGTCTCTACCTTCTTCAAGGTAACCGTTTAAGCGATTTTCACATCCATTTGCCAAACCTCAAGGTTTAAGTGGGCTGCTATGGCGAAGAATTCGGATGGACTTGAGCATTGCTACAAGCGAAAAGGTCTCGTCGAAATCGATTCCCTCAATCGAGTGTACCCTTTCGCCACAAGCCAGGCTTTAAAAGGCGAAACCTCTCCATCTGAATCTCTCTTCCTCTTGTATACCCACTTACTACATGTGGCTTCCTTGCCATCTGGTAGTGGTGTCTTTTCGTATACATCCATAGCTGTTATGGACTCAATTTCTAAGTCCATAGCGGTGTGCCATGATCTTGCATCAATGTCTTCAGATCGCCTCCTTTGTATGTCCATGGGTCGATTATTGCCTGCTCGTTTCCTGGGATTAAATCCGAAGATTCACCCACGAACATAAATCGTTCGGGTTGATGAACAACCCTCCCACTATGACGAGGCGCTACTCACACAATGGCAACAGTGGGTGTAGTAACTTGTGGTTCTCTATCTTGCACAACTTGCTGGATAGGAGCCACTTGTACGGCCGATATCTCCAGTGGAACTCGACCCACTTCAATTTCTTGAAGTATCTGGTGTCGATCCCTCCCACTAGACATGACATCTCATACCTTTGGCTTAATCGGTGGTGGAATACGATCATCTTCTAATTATTGAAGAATGATTTCAACTTTGGATTTGTGGTTTTTCATATAATCCTCTTCTAAGAATCGGGCATTAGTGCTAATAATGACCTTCTGATCCTTAGGACTATAGAAATAACCACCTTTCGTTCCTCTAGGATAGCCAATAAACAGCCTTGCATCAGATCTAGACTCCAACTTGTCAGCCTTCTTGTTCAGCACATGTGCTGGACTGCCCCATATCCTTATGTGGCTTAAACTAGGCTTGCGCCCAAACCACAACTCGAAAGGGGTCTTTTCGACTGACTTGTATGGTACTAGATTTAGCAAGTATGCCGTTGTTTCCAAGGCATATCCCCAGAACGAAATAGCCAACGTTGCATACCTCATCATCGATCTAACCATTTCTATAAGAGTCATATTTCTTCGCTATGACACACCATTTTGTTGTGGTGTGCCCGGTGTAGTGAGTTGGGAGGTAATCCCACATTGTACCAAATAGTCAATAAACTCGTTACTAAGGTATTCGCCACATGATCGGACCATGATGACTTGATACTTTACCAAGCTTCGTCTCCATACGCCTTAAATTCTTTGAATTTCTCAAAACATTCAGACTTGCGGTGAAGTAGGTATATGTATCCGTACCTTGAGTAATCGTCAATGAAAGTGACAAAATACTCATACCCTCCACGAGCTTGTGTTGACACACAGGTCAGAATGAACTAGCTCCAATACTTCTTTGGCTCTATAACCCTTCGCTTTGAAGGGTCTGATCGACATCTTTCCTTCTATACAGGATTCGCAGACTGGGAACGGAGTAACTGTTAGATCGCCCAACGCTCCATTCTTAGCAAGTCTTTGGATCCTATTTAGATTGATGTGACCTAATCTAAGATGCCAGAGAAATGTGGTGTCATCTTGCGAAGAAAACTTTCTCTTTTTAAGGTTTGATGTAGATGCAACATAATTAAAGGTATTATGTTTGGCAGAAATAGTATAAAGCGGATTATATAAAGTGCCACCACAGATAACTTCTTCATTTCTTATGATAGAAACACCACTATAAAAAAACAACTGAATATCCATGAATTAATATTTTCGAAACAGAAATAAGGTTTTGCCGAAACTCCGGCACATATAAAGCATCTTTCAATACTAAAATAGTTCATGAAAACATAAAGTAACATCTCATCGCAACGGCCTCGACTTTCGCGCGTTGCCTATGGAATCGTTATCTCGCCATCACACTCCCTTGTCGTAGGAACCCCTGCAGGTGTAACAAACATGATCGATCGACCAGTCTGCTACCCATGAATGAGTAGAACAAGTCGCTAAACATGTTTCCCTTACTAAAGCAAATGGCGCACACGGAGCCTTGAGCATAGGGCACTTTGCCTTCAATGCCCAGTCTTGCCGCACTTGAAGCACTTGCCCCTCTCCTTTGGCTTTTTCAAGCCTCCAGTGGCAGACATGTTCTTGCTCCCACTACTCCCACTGTTCCCTTTGCCTCTACCACCTTTGGTGCCCTTTTTTCTTCTTCCATTTTTCAACGGAAAATTTGGGCCCCTAGATGTGCTGGCAAGGGCATGTGCTCATTTGCCCATAACTCCTTCCGCGGCCACGAGATCATTAAGCAACTGGCTAAGTGTATACTCGGTCTTGCTCATGATCGCATTCACGCGAAAATTCTCAAAAGACTTGGGCAGTGTGTTGAGGATGATATCGACCTTAGCTTCGCTGTCAATACCTCATCCCAACTGATCAAGACTATCCATGAGATGAGTCGTGTGGGAGACATGTTCATAGATCGCTTCCTTCTTCCATCTTACACGCCAAGATTTCTCTCATTGTGTGGAAGCGGTTGTCGATCCGACTTCCCAAACTTACTCTCAAGACTTGACCATATTTCAATCGCGTCTACCATCGTGATCTTTGTTTGCAAGCTTTGGACATTGTAGTCATCATATAGCACTTGGCCATATTGTTTGACTTATGCAAAGTGCGCTTGACTCTCATTGCTCATTAGTCGATCGTCGATAAAGGCATCGGGTTTGGGAGTAGTGAGAACAAACATGTGTTCTTCACTATAAGAACATATTCATGTTCGTTCCACTCGATAAAATTTGGACGGATAGAGGATTTTGTGCGAGCATATTGATAATCGGTGTAAGAGACATATCACGAAAAGTAATGTAAACACATAAGCATATGATCCATATAATTTGTAACAATAATATTGTAACTTTTGATGAAACAATATTAATGAAACCTCAATCGCCCAAGAAATCCACATGCAAGCCACGCGTGTGGGCGTTTACATGAACCCCTCGACCGGACTAAAATATACCATTTAGTCGTTTAATTTCAATCTATGTCAACTTATCCTTATGACAAAAGAAATTAATGATTGGACCTTACTAGACCACATCACTATCGCAAGAATGGACTTGGCGGGAAGTTGTACTTGAGGAGATGTCTGATCGCTCACTTTTCTCACACGAAAAACTCGCAAGTATAAGGTAAGTCGAGTATCGTATCCACAGGGATTGCAATCCAAAAACACGAAGCTAATTCAGCGAAACTTCATCATTATCCAAGCGATTTTGTTTGTATAGGTTTATGGCTTGAGATAATTAAATCAAAGCAAATGTGACAACAAGAAAATAAACTAAAGCAATAAAACTCGAAGGGATAACTATGAAGAAAGACTAACCTAGGGATGCATTAATCCTATCCACAGCGTATGTTTATCCCGCTTATTATTAACGCTTTAATCCGGACAAGATGGAAGATCACATATGTAGCCAACAACTTGATTCGACAATTGTGACAGGTTGTTACTAATTTTCCCTTTCATTGTTCGTCTCTAGAGGAAAATAAGCAACTCGAAAGGATCACAAAGAATATGCTTCCTACGAATGTTCCTATCTCGATTCACGACTCAAGCTTATCAGTATCATGCATTCAAGATCGATTGACAATTAAAGCATTACGTAATTAGCGGCAACTATGATATGCATCAAGATTGATCGAAAATCAACACATATAATTAAGCACCAAGAATCGTGAATCGATGCACGGAGGGTAAATAACAATAGCGGGAATCACAACATATAGGATAGAATCATGCAAACCACAGGATTAGAACGGAAATTTAGCTAGACATAATTAACGGAATAAAATACGAAATAATCATAAAAATAGAAATTAAATAGATAAAACCCGTGAGGAAGCATCGAAGAACAATGGTTGGGTTCGTATCCAAACCCAGCGGAAAAGCGGAAAACGATGGAATTCCTTGGATGAAACCGTTCCAAAACGTTAACAATGCGTAGAACTAATGCTAAAACGATGGAAAACTATTGCAAGAATTAATCTAAATCAAAACTAAACTGAAAATAAATTGAAAATAGAGAAAAACTGAGGAAAAATGTGTAAAATTGCGCTGGGGAAGGTTGGGGGCGCGAGGGGGCGAAGCCCTATTTATAGATTTAGGGCAGAAACCCTAATTTTAACGTCTGCCGCCATGCCTCGCGGTTGGGCTCGCGGTCATGAGCTCGGTCGCGAGGGAACATCCTCGTCTCGGCCGTGCTTGGTTTCTCGGCAGTGCGCGTCGGACTCGCCTCGCGGCCACACCTCGCGATCGCTAGGTGTGGTCGCGTAGCATATAAAATCATCGCGGGCACGTCTCGTGCCCGCTGGGAGTGCTCACGTGCTCTGGCGTCCTCTCGCGTGTGCTGGTGTTTCCTCACGGCCGACCTAGCGGTCGCTAGGCCGGTCGCTAGACATCTGTTTCGCGCGCATGCGGCTCGCGCTCGCTGGTAGTTCCTCGCGCCTGGGATGGCGGCCGCTGGGGCGGTTGCTAGGCCCAGGTTTTTGCCCTCGTCTGCTCGTTCTTCGTTCCATGCTTCGGTTTTCAACTTATAAGCCTACAAAACACCAAAACGGAACCCAAGAGCAGAATCTTCCAAAAATATGTAAAAGCATTGAGATCCAAGACATAAACACACTTTATAGATCCAAAATCATCTTTAAATATCAACAATAAACGTGTAAAATGCACGTTTATCAACCCCCCGAACTTAAATCATTGTTTGTGCTCAAACAAAAACAAGACCAAAAAGAAAAGAGACACAAAGCAGGATCAGCGGCGTCGACAAGGTGATTAACCAATAAAGCCTCGAAATATCTCAAAGCTCAAAATCATTAGTGCACGGACGACATTAGTCAAATTGACAATGTACAACCATTGAAAGAAAAATCTCATTCAATTCAACCCTCACAATGGCATGTGCATAAAATATAAGTACACTCAACTCATAAATAAATAAGGGACGTGTATGCACTCAAAACCAACGCAATGCAAAAATCTCACCATAGGCTTGCCATTTCTCTAATATCTCCACCATGTCAAATGCATTCAAATTATGATCAAAAGGACTTTTCATAGGTTGTATTGTAGGCACATTGGTTAAGGTAGGATAATATATGGCTAAGTGACTCAAATATATTCAGTACTTCCATCTCTATAATCATTTCATATGGACTTTGTCCATTTCCTTTTCCTTTCAACATGCTATTTAGACATTTATTCACTCAAGGTACCATATACTATGATAATTGACTTCCTTTATGCTCATACTATTCACAATTTTTTTTTTATTTTCTTGGCTTTGTAATAGAGCTTATAGGGTCTATTCTCTTTCACACGGGTACCATACTTTATCTTTTATCCCCACTTTGCATATCAAAACAAATTTTTCTCCCATTTGATTCCCATATCCATCCTCACCTCTTATCATCCGGTTAACAAAAGAATAAGGTCTAATAAAGGCTCAAAGAAGGCGACAAATGGTATATATCATTGGACTAGTGTTTGGGTAAATATGTGGTTTAACAAAGATGGCCTTTTATCCTTTCCATATTCAAAACACATATTGCAGCCTCGACACAGAAAAAGCAGCAAGTTCTAGAAGATAATTACATGCGATATCACACAAAAAAAAAGCGTAACAAGATGTGTATACGGTGAAGCTCAAGTCTCACGATTTTAGCAAATGGTTAAAAACAATAAGCTAAGCAATCTCAAGTTATCCATGTGTCATTTTCTAACAAATCATGTGCACTATCACATATTTAACAAAAAAATTCTATCATCATTGGCCACATGGATTAACACAATTCACTTAAACTCGTTGATCGACCGACACAACAAAAATACAAAAGACACGACAAAAGCCCCAACATATAAAAACTTAACAAAACAAAGCAAAAACATAAACAAGGACTCTCAACCACATCACACTCGACCACTCCCCCCCCCCAAACTTATTGTCAACAGTGTGCAATGGAGACAATAATGTTTGCAGAAGAGAGTGATTGGGAGAGATCTTACCTCAAATGTCGCGCTACTCCGGCGGTAGATAGAATCCTCGCCATTGATGATATACCTTGGGACTTAAAACAAACAAACAAGACACGTGAAAACAAAGAAAAGAAGAAAAACAAAAGCGAAAAACATAAAACATGAAAAAACGTTGAGTTACCTCCCAACCGATGCTAGATTTTTCGTAAGCTAGCTCGACGGTACCTCTCATCAATCGGTGATTTGACAATGTGACTTTCAAACCTCGATTTGCCCTTGTACTTAGCATTTACAACAGCCCACCAATTGTCATAAGAATGGCTTCCACTGAGCTTGAACGAATCACTCGGATTTTTATATCGAGTCCACTTCTTCCTTGCAGCATGCTCGTCTGATGGTTGGTTGCCCATCAAGTGTGAGACTTGACTAGCAGTAGCAGTAGTGATCGAATAGCAATTTTCAGGCTTTGAACTATCGTGTTGCTTGATGGCGTCATATATTGAAATCTTTAGCTCCTCATCATTGACACGAAGCGTGAGGTCACCTTCACGCATATCAATCAAAGCACGACCGGTTGCTAGAAAAGGTCTACCCAAGATTAGTGGTTGATGCTTGAATTGGTATATCTAATATAACAAAATCGGCGGGAAGAGCAAAGTCGAATTCTTACCAACACGTCTTCAACAATTCCCTTAGGATATGTGATTGACTGTCGACCATCATCAATGATATCTTTGTTGGCTTCATCTTCCCTAGCTCGAGGCGGTTGTATACATTCGGTGACATCAGTTGATGCTTGCTCCCAAATCGTTACAACACATTGGGGAATGTGTGCTCGGCAATCTAGCACTCTAGTGTGAAGCTCCCGGATCTTTCGCTTCGAGCAACTTCCGTTGTAAGATGGCCTGCATTCTTGAGATAGGTTAATTTTTCAAATTTACCCAATTTCTTTTTGCTTGCTAATGCATCTTCGAAACTTCACATATCCGGCATGTTTGAGCGCTTCAAAGAGGTAGATTGATATTCACTTTACGAAATATCTCTTTGAATCGAGTGAACTCCTCATCATATTTCGACTTAGCTAGTCGACTTGGAAGCAGGATCGGAGAGGTATCGTCGGATACTTGAGATTGGGCGTCCTCGCGGCCGTCCTCGCGATCGCGAAAAGCGATCGCTAGGGACTGCGCCACGCCGGCGTTCTTCCCGCTGTCTGGGCGCGGGCGCGGCTCGTCCCAACTCTTTGTCGGTCTCTCGCGATCGGGATCGCGGTCGTGAGCTCGATCGCGAGTGCTTTTCGTTGCGACGCGGGGTCGCTCGCGTATTCCTCGGATGGTGAACATGTGATGTCTCATGATCATGAGCTCGGTCGCAGGTACTCTTCCGTCATTCCTTCTTCATCCGGGTGGGTCGTCTGACTGCTCCATTTCTCAACTGGATAGCAAAGCGATTCTTAGGGTTCACTTCAGTATTACTCGGAAATTGGCCCGTCTTGGTTCATGCATTTTGTTGTCGACTATCGACCAATCGATTCTCCATCGTCTTCATGTGTTTGCCATGGTTTTCTGATGGATTCAACTGTGTTATCCTGCAGGTAGTGCTATTGATGAGCGAGTTCGTTGTGCGGCCATCGAATTCGATTTGTCGTCATTTGTTGGTTGCTCACAACCAGCTCTTGCATCAACTCCTCTAAACCACCTTCTTGGCTCTTGAATCATACCATTACGCACGGTGAAGCCTCTTTGGAGGTTGTAGGAAGTTATTGGAGTTGGCATACGACAAGTTCGGTGATTCCTATTGTTAGGATGGTATGCGGATTTTCCCGTGACGGTTCTTTTGATTTATATAACTCACGTCCTCCGTCTCAATCGACTCTTCAAAGAGTAAACTTCTTCATTAGCTCGTCATACCTCGAATCACTCTCTCAGTGATTGCTTTCGCCCAGGTGTTCTTTCCATTGTTTGGTGGTAGTTGTTGGACCATCTCTTCTATGATGCGGTGGCCTCTACACGCAGCGATTGATAGGCAGCCTCCTGCGATGCATCTACAATACTTCTCGTATCAGCGTCAGCCCACTATAGAACTGCGTAATCTGTTGCTCTTTGGAGAATCCATCTTGTGGGCATCTTCTAAATAGGCCTCTGAATCTCTCCCATGCCTCGAATAACGACTCGTCTCCTTGTTGGCTAAAGTGGGAGATCTCAGATATGATCTTCTGTGCTTTGGCTGGCGGAAAGTATTTTGAAAGGAACTTCTCGCAAAGTTTCCCCCAACTGTCTATCCCGGTTCGATCCAGGCTCTTGAACCAATCTTTAGCCTGATTGCGCAGAGAAAATATGAACATGCGCATCCGGATCGTATCTTGTGGCACCCCATTTTGCTTAATGGTGTCACATATATCGAGAATGTCTCGGATGAGCATTCGGGTCCTCGATCCTCCTCCTCCGAGCTCGCTCTCCTTGCACCATCTTGATCGGGGCCGACTTTAATTGAAATTGTTCGCGTCCACTGCGGGCCCCATCCTCCTCCTTGGAATTGTTCAGTGGGAGGTCGGTACATGTAGTTCAAGAGGTCTCGTCTGCGGAGCAGGGACAAGGAGTCCCATATTCGCCATCCGGCGCAGATCTCTGTAAACTCTGCCGAGGAGGCGTGCGGCTGCTGGGAGGTATACCCCATTGGGAGGAACACCCCGTTACGTGGAATTTTCGATCTCTGGGTCAAGATTTTGCTCAGGAGGTCCCTGGGACCTTGTGATCATAAACTACCTGGAGAAAAAGAGCAAGCTTAACTCTGACAAGAATAAATAAATAATATAATATATATAACTTGAATTAATAAATCCAAATCGTCAAATTATTCCTATGTGATTTTAACAATCCCCGGCAACGGCGCCAAAATTTGATCACTCACTTTTCTCACACGAAAAACGCGCAAGTATAAGGTAAGTCGTGTATCGTATCCACAGGGATTGCAATCCGAAAACACAGAAGCTAATTCAACGAAACTTCATCATTATCCAAGAACAGGTTTGGTTTGTGTAGGTTTATGGCTTCAAATAATTAAATCCAAAGAAAAGGTGACAACAAGAAAATAAACTAAAGCAATAAAAACTCAAAGGGATAACTATGAAGAAAGACTAACCCTAGGGATGCATTAATCTTATCCACAACGTATGTTTATCCTGCTTATTATTAACCGTTTTAATCCAGACAAGATGGAAGATCACATATGTAGCCAACAACTTCAGTTACGACAATTGTGACAGTTGATTACTAATTTTCCCTATCACTATTACGTCTCTAGAGGAAAATAAGCAACTCCAAAAGGATCACAAAGAATATGCTTCCTACGAATGTTCCTATCTCAGTTACGACTCAAGGCTTATCCGTATCATGCATTCAAGATCGATTGACAATTAAAACTGTTACGTAATTAACTGGCAACTATGATATGCATCAAGATTGATCAGAAATCAACACATATAATTAAGCACCAAGAATCATGAATCAATGCCTGGAAGGTAAATAACAATAGCAGGAATCACAACATATAGGATAGAATAATGCAAACCCTAGGATTAGAACGGAAATTTAGCTAGACATAATTAATGGAATAAAATACGAAATAATCATAAAAACAGAAATTAAATAGATAAAACCCGTAGGGAAATGTCTGAAGAACAATGGTTGGGTTCGTATCCAAACCCAACGGAAAACAGGAAAACGATGGAATTCCTTCAAACGAAACCGTTCCAAAACGTTAACAATGCGTAGAACTAATGCTAGAATGATGGAAAACTATTGCTATAATTAATCTAAATCAAAACTAAACTAAAAATAAATGGAAAATAGAGAAAAACTGAGGAAAAACGTGTAAAATTTATTTGGGAAGGTTGGGGCGCGGCGAAGCCTATGTATAGATTTAGAGGCGAAACCCTAATTTTCACGTCACGCCATGCCGCGGTCATGAGCTCGGTCGTGAGGAACATCCTCGCCTCGCCATCTTGGTTTCTCGGTAGAGTGCAGCGTCCGGACTCGCCCGCGGCCATACCTCGCGATCGTTAGGTGTGGTCGTGTCGCATATAAAATCGCCGCGGGCACGTCTCGCGCACGCTGGGAGTGCTCGCGTGCTATGGCATCCTCTCGCGTGTGCTGGTGTTCCTCGCGGCCGACCTAGCGGTCGCTAGACATCTGTTTCGCGCGCATGCAGCTCGCGCTCGCTGGTAGTTCCTCGCGCCCGGGATGGCGGCCGCTGGGGCGGTCGCTAGGCCCAGGTTTTTGCCCTCGTCTGCTCGTTCTTCGTTCCATGCTTCGGTTTTCAACTTATAAGCCTACAAAACACCAAAACGAACCCAAGAGCATTATCTTCCAAAAATATGTAAAAGCATTGAGATCCAAGACTTAAACGCACTTTATAGATCTAAAATCATCTTTAAATATCAACAATAAACGTGTAAAATGTGCGTTTATCAATGTCTAAGCAATGACCACAATTTTAACAGCAGAAAATGAATTCTTAGAATTGGCATACTCACTAGGACCATAACGCTTCCAATCCAAATTCCTTTGTTATCTCATTTTAAATCTATCTCTAGAGAACTTATGAAAAATTGCAAATGCAAACCACGCGTGTGGACGTTTACACATGAAACTCCCACTTCTCAATAGATTAAAATGTTTTATTTAGAAATCTCATCTAACAAACTTATAACAAATAGTGCAAGCAAGCCACGCGTGTGGACGTTTACTCACAGTGCGTATCATTTAGTTTAGAGATCAAAAAGTGGAGGTCTTGACATTTTAATTTAAAAAATTAATATGTCGGGTTACTTGCTTAGTCTTTTGTTTCAAAAGGTTTGTCCATGCAGATCACGTAATCCTAGCATGCTTTTCTATAGAACTCAACATGTAAAACATGCTCGCAGAATTCTAAAATATGCTTGAAAACGCGATAAACCTAGCATGCTTACTATGCGCATCCAATTACGAAAACATATAATATGTTTATCTACGTAATTTAAACATACATAGCATGCTTCTGCATAATTTAAGCATCCACGACATGCTTTGAACGATAAAAATTAAAATAAAATCGTTCATCGCGGCCACTCGTGGATCCTATACTTCCCTGCCTAATTTATTACATAAATTTGCAAAGTACAGATCTTCAAACTTGAAAACGGGCCTCGCGTGCACGGGCACGGACCGGATTCGTCAAAACTGAATTTGGGCCCAAAAATCAAAAATGGGCCGGATCATTGGAACGGGCCGAATCGGGTCAAAAATCTGGAATCGGGTAAAAAATTTGGATCTGGGTCGAAAAATCGGGTCAATGCCGAATCGGGTCGGGTCGGCCCAAAACAAAACTAGGCGGTCAAGATAAAGTGGTGGGTAGCGCCCTAGGCACAAGCCATGCGCGCCAGCCAGCTTCCGCCGCCCACGTCTACCGCCGCCGCCCATGGCTCGTTGAGGCGCCGCCGAGGATCGCCGAGAGTCGGCGGGATATCTACGATGTAATCGCGCGCCCGCCTCACCCGGCCCGCTAGAAATTCGGGCATTGAGGTTTCCCACGCGAGAATCACGCATCCTCATCGCCCGGTCCGCCGAGCCGTCTGCGCGCGCTACCTAAGCACCGCGTCTGCGGCTCGCCGAGGTGCTTACCGCTGCGTCTTGTCTGTTGCCGCCGAGGTGCTGCGCGCGCGCCAAGCCGCGTGCGCACGCGCGTCTCACGTGCCGCCGAGCAATGCCGATCCCGACTCGCCCGGGCGTGTCGACCCGCGTGCCTCGCCGCTATCGAGACTCGTTGAGGTTTTTCGGCACACCGCCGAGAACCGCGGCGCCCACGCCAACGCCGAGCGGTGCCGAGGCATCCGTCGCCAAGTGCACCCCGCACGCCCGTTGCCGAGCCATGCCACCGGTCTCGCCGCGCCGCCCGCGCCGCCGCCGGGGTTGCTGCACGCGACCCGCCGGACGTGCCGACACTGCGACCTCTGCGTGCCCGATGCCGCCGCCTCGCCCGCCGAAGCTACAGAGAAAACACGCGACACCGCCGCGGCGGTGCATCGCGGTCGAGCACGTCCGTGTCGCCGCCGCACACCTCGCCATGCGTCCGGTTTTTCGGTGACCTCCGTCGTCTCGTTCTTCATGCTTTCGTCTTCGTTCTTCTTTTACTGGTAAGATTTACAAGAAAAAATCTAATCTATACATAGATTTTCTCGTTGTGAAAAACAAAACCTGACAAGAATAAAACGAGCCATGATGAACGACAGATTCACAATTAATTAATTGCGCACGTTATAATCAAGCATGAATTAATCCAACAGAGCCAAGATACTGAACCTCGCTCTAATACTAATTGTAGGGTAATCTGATTTTAACCCTCTCCCGAGGATCTATCTTGGATATTTAATTCACCATACATTGATTATATTCCTAGCATGCACCTATATAATTAATTGCAACACGTAGAAGTTTTCTCGTGTTTACCGTGAACTGCTCGGGGATAAATAGATCAAGACTGTGCTTTGATCTTCCGGATGTATCCCGCTTTGCCTAAACTCCAATGCCGAGTGAGGACAATCTATGGAGAATGCTATAGAAAATCACCTTCTTCCTTCTCACAAAATTTTTGAAAATTCTCACACTTTAGGAAGTATAATTCTCGAAAATTCTAACTTGAGGATTAGCCTTGATTATCTCTCTCACCTTATATTTATAATGCAACCCTAAATCCTATCATGATAGGATTTATGCATATCTAATAAATATAATCATATCACTTAAGATAGAGAGGAGTCCCAGTGGGACTCTGAGAAGGAGGTGGACGAAATTCTCTAAGCAACAGGCCTGGATGGGCCAGCCCAGGGATCAAATGCAAGGAATAAAGATAGGCCTCAAATAAATTAATTTTCTTATGTTCAACCAGAACATAAATTAATTCATAAACATTTATTCATGTCACTAGAGAATAAATGCTGACTTATCCCTTTATTTCCGAAGTTGAGTCGGGCTTGCACTTAGACTTCACGAATCCCCGTATTTAAGATATCAGACGTCCATTAATTATTTCTGACGTTCGATCGCTTAAAATAATTAATATTTTTAATTCATAAGTAGTACCACTCAACCTTATTATTGTACTTGAGATAACTCAACTGCGGGGTTTAGTACAATAAACCTTTGAGCTCATTAGGGGCGTCATCATCCTAAGCGGATACGGTGACTCGACACAAGTAACTAGCATGACATACAAGCACCGCCACCACCAAAGATGCAGAGAATCTTGGGTTATCTCATGTAACCTCACCCATAGCAAGTCAAAGTGATGGTCAAGAACTCATACTCACCTAATACCTTATCGAGGTTTGGATCAGCGTAAGTCTCCGAGATCTAGGTTCTTCACGACGGTCCGATAGAAGAACTCATCTCACCGTGATCCATCAATCGTCGTAGACGCACCAAAGATAGACAAACAACCAAGTCAAGTCACTTCTTATCTACACATGACTATACCGACAACTCGTCCTCAAGTTGTCTCAGCTGTGATACTTTTAATATCTCATTAAGTTTGACCAATCATACAGATTTCTGTGATCTACAACACACTGTATGATCTAACTTATATATGAGATAAATGGACATACATATGCAATTAAGTAAACAATTCAGATAGGAGATTGTAATAGTAGTAACGAAACATTGTACACAAGCTCAACCAAACTGCTTTCAGTATATAAATACAACACTCAACATCGTGGTTTTTCTATGCTCAACCAGCAATGTGAAAATCGTAGGATATATTCAATCTCCCAGGAGGATCCCCCACAGGGTATGTCATAGCCTTCTCAGAGTTACGCCACTGATCGAAAAGCCTTCTCATAGGTATTTCCACTTCGCCAATAAATGTGTGCCCTATACTTCTCTTATGATACAGCCGCACCGTGAGGTTTTCTCCTATTTTGCGGACAGTTGAGTCCTTTGTAACGTAATGCACTTTGAAGTTCCACTTGGGATTCGTCCCTCCTGCCACGTCAGCGTCGGATTTCTTGACGGCGTAGCCATCGAGGTGGACCTCAGCGTGCACTTTAATCGGCCGCCTGCTCAACCGCCGGGAGATCCGAAGATCGTCGGCGGAAATTAGAGTTAACTCGAAACTTGTTACATCCTCGAACTTTGCACTTGGTGGGCTGTGCATAAATTTGGGACAGCAATGGTGACTTGTCATTGTTTTGTTTGGAGTCTCTGGCTTTGTCTTATATTGATTTTGGTTAACCTATCTTGCTCTGATATATATACCCCAAGATTCCCTCTCAGAAATATAATGGTGTAGAATTGGTCATATCTGATTCGTACTTTATTTTGACTAGTAGGTTGTCTGCATGTGAGTTGTGTGTTGACTGAGTCAAGCCATGGCGTAATGATAAAGTCAAGATCAACTTGGCCATGTACCTTGTTATATAGAAGTGGATAAATGAGTTAATTAGCTCATCCACTACTTCAACTTGGCTATCCACTAGTCGATCGGTCAGTTATAACTAATTGACGTGATACATATGATGTAGGGGCACGTACGACTGCTAAAACAATTGGTTAATTTGATAATATTTTCAGCCCTCGGATTTGAGGAAGAAAGATTCGGTATGTGCAAATTGAACAGGTCTTAGATGTTACGTAGATTATCCATATCACAAACAAGAGCATGAAATGATGATTGCATAAATGTTATTTAGCCCAACTTAACTTGGTCGACAAAATTAGAATTTGTTGTCATGCTATTTATCAATGTGGTATCTCAGCTAGGAACTATCTTCAGGTATGTTGAACATTGAATTATTAGATTGGTTAACTTTTATGTTGGTATTGAGACAGTTTGTATCTTGCTACCTGGACGAAATATATATGATGGTTGCTGACGGATAGACATCCAGTTCTCAAAGTGAATTTAACATTAAAATTACTCAATACATGTCACAATCTCCTGCAACTCTCTTCATTGTGCTAGGCCGTCACCAAAAGTGAATTATACTAATGAGCGTTCTAGGTATTTTTATAAGCTAAGTTGTTGATTGTATTTTTATTGCTTTGTTGTAATTTTGCTGCATATAAGATCGATGAATTCTTGTTCTCTTTTTCTAGGGATGTGATTGGAACAAAAGTTTGCTAATGATTGTAATCAATGCGGGTGGATAAATGTCCAACATTGGGATATCACATTATAGAGGAACGAAGGACCAACAAGTGTATTATTTAAGATTGAATTTGTCATGTTAATGTTTAGGTAATTTTACGATTGATTGTGCTGTAAGCATCACCATACGTACAACAAGGGGCAATTGGGAGGAAAATGAAATCGAGCTCTAAGATCTATGACAGCGGTCATCTATCGATATTGTAACTATGTAATATCCCCTTTTTTTCTATAAATAAGTTTTAGAAGAATTCTTGAATTTAGAATTTAGGTTGATTTGCTCCCGGTAAAAAAATTGGATTTTTAATTTCCAACAAAGTATTTATCAAAGTTTTGAGCAAAAACAAATCTTTATACATCCAATATTAATTTAAAAGTTTATATGGATTATGTAATAAATATGTATATGATAATTTTTGTTGAATGAGTTTTGTAATGACTTTGAGATGATGGGCTAATTACTAGATTTTTTTTAGTGTTGGATCAAAATTTTATAAGCATATAAAAATCCTAAATCAATATATTTTTAAAATAGGGGCCCAAATTAGGGATGGCAATCGATCCGCGGGTACCCAATACCCACGGGTATCCGCCCGATTATTCGCAGGTTTGGTGTGCATTTAAATCATGCATGGTGCGTTAGTGGTTGAAAATTGGGACCGTTTATTCCAAGCGGATGCGGAAATGGTTTAGCGAACCCAGATACCCGCATTGAAACCCGTATACCATGAATTACACACGAACCCGCGAAAAACTATTCGTATAATAAATATTTTATGATAAAATATTAATATTCTAATTTTTAATTAGAACTAGGAAGCCCGAAGCTCTAATTTTACCCTTCCGCCGCACACTACACCACACCGTCTTCACGCCTCTCACCAGTCACCACTCACCATAGACACAGAGGCGACGCCACCTCGTGCCGGCCGAGCTCCTCCCGCCGTCCAGCCACCTTCCGCCATCAAGGAAACTTGCTCTATATCAACCGTTGAATTGGACTAATATAACTTGATCTCCTCATTTATTGTTGTTAAATTGGATTTGAACTTTCATTTAGTGTTGTTGATTTGTGGATTTGAATTTTCATTGTGTTATTGATTTGTGGATTTGAACTTTATGGATTTGAATGTGGAATTGTGGATTTGAACTTTATGATTTAAGAATTTGTTAGTGATATTTTCGTGTTTTTTGAAATGCTTGGTTTCGCGGGTCGCAGGTGAAGGTTTCGCGGGTAGTCATGGGTGCTGGGTGGCGGATCTGCGTCGGGTGATGGATTCAGCGGATCCGCCAACCCATGGATCTGCATGGTCGTGGGTATGGTGGGAATCTCCTACCCGTCGCGGGTCGCGGGCGGGGATCATTTTTGCGGGTACGGAAGTGGTTCGGCACTATCCGTGCCCGCCCGACCCGATTGCCATCCCTAGGCCCAATTGATGATTCAATTATCTAGCTAATAAGGGTTGATTAATTTTTAATTAACCATTAAAGTTGAATGGTTTTGGTTCTTCCACGTCGCCTATATTCACCTATAAAAATTCATACTTGCTTCCATTTTTCTGGCACCATTTCAGAGGTGCCCTCTCATATCATTTCTTCCTTCTATCTTTTAACACCAAACTTATTCTTCTTACCAACATCTCTACACAGTACAATTTTTCCTCTAGCAGATAGTAGAAATACATAAATAAGCTTACCGAGGTTTGCCCTCTTTTACAGTTATGATCGATAAGCTTTGCCCTCTTTTACAGTTATGGTCTTTATCTACAGCAAACCTACAATAATACATACATACATAACCTTATAAATTTTTCTTTTGAAATCAATTATGCACAACAACATAAGAAGCTATCTATTTTCCATTCAAATCATTCAAGCTCACTATGTAGAATTGAACACAATTTTCTCACGGAATAAAACAGAAGCTTAGAATCAAAGGAAAATGAAGGTTTGACACTCTGTGCAATTACAACAACTACAACCATTAACACTAAGAAAATGAAGAGGATGAATATTTATACTTATATATATATATATATATATATATATATTTGATACAAGTTTTCTTCTTGTGATCTTTTTGTTGCTACTGTGATGATTTGTGGTTGTGGTGAATTGAGGTGGTGGTGAGCATCGATATTGGGGACAGGGCGGCGGTTTCGCTGCTGTGAAGGTGGTGGCTCACGGCGACCTAGTTGCTGGAAATAGGAAAAGTACGAGAGATGAGTAGAGCAAGATAACCGAGAGAGTCAGGAGAGAGAAGAGATGGGTCGAGCGGCAGAAAGTGGAGGAAAGAGAGACGATGAAGGAAGAATAGGAGATGGTTGCCGGTGTGGGATCGTCGGAGACGATGCAGCGGCAACTGCAAGGAGGTAGGGACATCGAAGGGGCTTTGGGTCAGATGGAGGGTTTTGATTTTGGGGATTTTCTAGCGAGGGATAGAGGTAAGAAAAAGAAGAGATGGAAGCAGGAGAAGAAGGGAGCAAAGGCGATCGGCCGCCTATCACTGGTGGCAGGCGGCGGCGATCAGCGGCGGCGGTCGTGAGGAAGAATAAAGGGGATGGAGGTTTTGGAGAGGAGAATCGAAGGAAGTGAGGAAGAGAAAGAGAAACAGGCGAGAGAGAGAGGGGGATGGCTGCCGAGGTCGTCGGATTCCGGCGGCGGCGAAGGCGTGAATAAGAAGAAGAAATGGGGCGGTTCTGGAATGAGAGATGGCCGAAGAGGGGAAGAGAGAGAGAGATGGCCGAAGAGGGAAGAAAGAGAGAGATAGAGATTTGTGTTGTGTTCTTTTTTATTTTATTTTATTTTCCTAATTCCTTTTATTTTTCTTGTTTTGGGCTTTTGTTTTTATTTTGCATATGGGCTTCTTGCTTTAATAAGAATTGGACTTTGCTTTAATTAAACTAAACTAGACCTTTAATGTTTAATAATGGGTTGGTCTAATGAAATGGGTTTCTAATTTAAGTGATTTATTTGAGCCTTGAATTATATCATGTGATTTATTAGCATAATAAGTTAATTGTGAGTAAGTGTTTATAATTTTTGAATTTATATCATGTTATAATGTGATTTATTATCATGCTAATTTAATTATGCAACTATATTTAAGAAAATTTTCAAAGTTATTACTCCCTCCGTCCCGTTTAAAGTGTCTCATTTCTTTTGGGCACGGGTATTTAGGAGAAAGGTATAAAGTAGTTAAAGTGTTAAAAAATGGGTAGGGTCCACACTTTTTGAAGGGATAATTATTTCCTAAAATGGAATGAGACATTTGTAATGGGACAATCCAAAAAGGAAAGTGAGACATTTTAAATGGGACAGAGGGAGTATTTGATCTAAGGAATGTGTATAAATTATTATAGACTTTTTGAGTTTACTATTGCTCGATGTGTTATTTTCACGATTTATGGATAAATATTACAATATGCATATATTAAGTATTTATGTTGCTTAATTATATGTTTATCCTGAAATAGTTTATTTCAATTAAACTAAAGTTTTGTATACTTTTGTAATAAAAGTATTTTGATAATTTGATTCTCAGAAAAATAAAATTTAGTATTCAAAGTAAAAGTCGAGCAAGGGTATTGTTGGTGCCCTAGCCGAGAAATTAAATTTCATGATTTAATTTTAAATTCTGAAAACCCGGGTGTAGCAAATCTAGTTAGGAACGTGATGATATTTATGATAGATGTTAAGGTTGGTTTTTGGCACTATAATTTAAGTTGATGACTTATCTTGTAGGCCCTACAGAAGAGGATATTTAGGATTCAACGAATCCTTTTCAATTGCTCAGATATACTGCAATAAAGGTGGGTTTTTATTATCCAAAGTATGTTATGAGTTATTGAACTCTAAATGTTTATGCAAAATACAAATGAATATCCATGTTATAAATGTTTTAACTCTCTATTGTGTAAAGTGCTCATGTTTCTTACCGATCGGATCTTGATCATTGTAGCGATTGGATCGCCCTGGTCAGGGTTAGTGTATACACAGTGGCGGACCCATATATTTTGTCTAAGGGGTCCAACCTCTTACTTTTTCTTACGCTTCTCTACTAGATATCCACAAACACACTCCTTTATATTCCCTCAAAATCGCCACTTCATTTCCTTTAATTTCTAGCGCCAGGACCAGATTAAAAAATTCGGGATTCCAGATGCCAAGATCATATTAAGAAAATTGGGGCCTTAGGCTATATAGAAAAAACTATATAAAAAATGTTCCAAAAATAAATTTCAACTTCAGTGCTTTCTCAACCACAAAATTATTTATTAATTTTTGACAATATATTTAATCTATCTTGTTACATAGTTGATTTTTTTACAAACTTATTTAACCATCTTTATTATTACCTATAATGAAACCAAGTGTTCTATTTCATAATCAATTTCATATTTTCTATTATACATATTTAGTAAAATAATTCAAAAAAAATCTTCTAGATAATAATCACAATAACAATATATCATTATATAAAAAATTAAAGAGAAGAGTTTTGTTTTGAGAAGCTGATGCTTCAACTTAATTTATAGATTTATTTTTAATTGTCTTTTATTAATAAGTATAGAGATATGGAAGACAAATTTGATACTAAAAACTAGGTTAAAAAAATTCTGAAAAAATAAAATAGATCTATACAAGAAAAGCTGAAATATATAAATTATACTACATAACCAATTATAACAAAAAAATTAAAACAAAAATAAAAAGACAAATCTTAATTGTGAAAATTAGTTAAGAAAAAAAAATCTACAACATAAGTCACATAACTAATTAATACAAAAACTTTAAATTATAACAAACAAAGCATTAACTAGGAATTGAACCAAAGACCTTGAAATATAATAAAAGTAATTTCACCACTACACCACCATGTTCTTTTGTAAGATAAATAGCATATATATATATATATATATATAGGGGTTGGATCCAGTGAGAACTCATCTTTTTTGAGAACTTGAGAACCATGCATAAGACATTGAATATAATGCACAACACGGTATAAAGTTGTGCATAGCTAAAACTTTCTAAAATTGTTGCACAACAAAATAATTTTAGAAAGTTTTGATATGCACAACTTTATCTTATTTTGTGCAACATCTTCAACGTCTTATGCATGGTTCGCAGAGTTCCCAAAAAGATAATTTGATTCGTTGATCATTATATATATATATATATATATATATATATATATAGAAATAAACATATATACATGAAATTACTAATATAACCCTAGTATTTTCTAAAATTCCAGTAGGGCCCAGTGCCCCCTTCTAGGTCCGTCCCTGTGTACACACAAGGGGATATTGTGGGCTGCTCCCACTTATCTCAGACTGTCAGACTTGGGATCCTCCCATTTTTGAAACATGCATTGTAGTGGATCTCGTGGGCTGCTTCCACATGTTCACATTGACAGACGAAGCACCAATAGATGAGAGACTGAAAATGGATCCATAACTGCTTTTACGTATGCATTTAATGCTTTTAAATATTTCTATGTCATACTGTTCAAAGCGTGGATTATTCTTCTAACAAATGGTTTCTACAAATGTTTTCAAATGGCTAAACCCATTGATTATATTAGTACTCAGCTCTGCAATTGTTTTCAAAACCCTTGGCAGATTGAGCAATTAGCGATGACGTGCGAGGCTGAGGAATGTTTGTTGATGTTTCTCCAAAGAATGTTGACTGACTTCCGCTATCTTATCTTCACATGGTGAAGACTATCTTTTGACCATATTGTATTCCTAAGCCGTTTAATCATGAATTCCTTTTGTCATAGCTTTTATATCAATTATTATTTACATATAATATATGCTTAGTATGAAATGTTATTTTGGATCTCAGACCTTCGAACTTGATCCTGTCAGGGAGATAATATAAATATTATTTTGATCATATTTGTTATTTATAATTATGACCTATCTTTTTATCAAGAATGTGTTTTCCAACTCTAAGGGCACATCATCCATTTACTAAAGAAAGGCTAGTAGTATCGTCATGTAGCCATTTCTTTATCTCCCGGATACTGGAATGTGATAGAATGGTATCAGAGCAATAGTTCTTGGCTCTGAGACCACAAATTGATTGATGTTGAGTCTAGATTAGTATCTCTAGACTTCTAAACTATTCAACAACCCTCAGCTCGACGTCACACTGCCCTCAATAAGGTATGTAAAAAAAATCAAATTGTTTACTAATGTATGCACAATATCAATATGTGATAAGTAATTTGATAGACACTGAACATGTATTGAAAATGAACACGCACTGAGATAGAATATTTATTTAGACTGAATATGTATTGAGATTGAACATGTATTAACCTGAACATGTATTGAAAATGAATATGCAATGAGACTGAACATGTATTGGGATCGAACATGTATTGAGATCGAACATGCATTGTGACTGAATATAAGTATGAATTTTGAAAGTGAAAATATTTTGTCATGAGGGACTATGTGCCCCTATGATTTGAAACGAGAAATCTTTGCATATATGCATGATTTATTATCAAGAGTTGTTTTCAAACTATTATGTGCAATTATATGGTCTGGGTGGGTCTTGAACCTACCATGATATAGAAGAGATTTGATATTGCAAGACAAAACATAGATAGACTGAACATAGGAGGACAGAACATCGAATGACTGAACATAGAAAGACAGAACATAGAACGACTGAACATAGACAGATTGAACATAGAAAGAAAGAACATAGCACGACTGGACATAGAATGAAAGAACATAGCACGACTGAATATAGAGAGATGAAGTATAGAATTGTAGAACATAGAATGACAAAACTTAGAAGGATAGAAAAACGATAGAAAAAACACAGACTGCATGGAGGGTTCCAATACCTGCTACAAGTAACGATGATTTAGGCATCTAGCCAGAACTTATATCAGTCACGAAAGAAATTTGGAAAGTCGTTACCAAAATTTTTCCATAAGCCAACACAAAGGCTATGCAAGAGAGCAAACACTACTATATAGTATACTAGGGCAAATGGATAAATCCTAATAGTAAATTATCTATTGTATAACCTTGCACTCTTTGTATAAAAACCCTATTAATTTTAAAACTATGTATATGTACGTAAGAATCTTCTTGGAAAGATATTATTCTGCTGAAGACATGAGAGTCCTTTTTCGAGGCATGTGATATATATATAAGATTCATACCTTGACGTGTGTTGTCGTCTTTTACGCAACACGCCTAGTTATTATTGTTTATATACATATGACATCATCACGTCTTCTATCCAATATATTACTACAGAATGGCTGGAGAAGGAGAAAGAGAACCTAACCAAGATGAACCTGCACTACGAGTCGTACCAGGACGTACGACAGATGAAAGATTTCGCAAGCACAATCCACCTATCTTTGGAGGCCTTGGTGATCCTCTAGATGCCGAGAGATGGGTGAGAGCTACTGAAAGGATACTTAACCAAATTGGTTGTGACGACAAGGAAAAGCTCACATGTGTAATTTTACAACTCGTTAATGAGGCTGATTTTTGGTGGGAATCAGTGCAACGAACATTGACCCCACACAATGAGAGGCTTATATGTGGGATGACTTCAAGGATAAGTTATATGAGAAATACATCCTTGGATGCTATAAGAAAAAGAAGCAGGATGAGTTCTGGAATTTACGACAAGGAAATATTACGGTCACTGAGTACGATCGAATGTTTAATTAGCTTTCATGATATGCTCCGTATCTAGTCGACACATACGAAAAATACGCAGATAAGTTTAGATAGGGTCTGCGCCTTGAGATAGTGTCCCTCTAGCAAGTCAAGGAGCGTTGACGTACGCTCAATCTTTGAGAAGAGCTCTAAACATTGAGTCGATATTACCCCAAGCAAAGGTGAATGTGCCCACACAAGCACCATCCAAAGCCATGGAAAAATGAAACGTAAATGGGAAGATAGAAATGAAGGTAACCCAACAAAAAGAGAGCAACCATAGAGAAGAAACCAACAACAACAAGGACAGGCTGAAGAAAAGCCTCTATGTAGAACCTGCCAAAAGAATCACTTCGGTGAATGCAAGATAGGTATAGGTTCCAATGAGTGTTCTAGATGTAAGAAACCTAGGCATTTTGCAAGAAACTGCACGAACAATGATGACAATAGAATTCCACAACCACATAACCTTGACCCGCAAGGGCGGAATCGAGTACAGATTGAAAAACAATGGCTAAACCAAAGACAGCCTCAACCGGCCAGGGCTTATGCTCTTAACCAACAGCAGGGAGTTCAAGCACATGAAAACATAGAAGGTATGATCGTCTTAAATTGACGTATCTTTCAACATTATTGATTTAAGAGTGTGTTACTCCTTTATATTTAAGTACGCATGTGAAATGTAGAAGCGGTGAGAATGTCAGTTCGCTGGAATGATTTTTTTTAGAATCACAAAAGCAAGCATTATGAGGATAGTCTAAGTTAAGACTTAGATTTTGAGTGGAGGCTCGACAATGAGATCAGAAAGGAGCACATAAATTGTTCTAGTTAAGGTTACACAAGATCACAACGAACGACAAGAAAAATATGAGAACTAGAAATTAAGTTTTTGTAGCAAATGTATAAAATTTCGAGGACGAAATTTTAATGAGGAGGGAGGGATGTAATATCCCATTTTTTTCTACAAATAAGTTTAAGAAGAATTCTTGAATTTAGAATTTAGGTTGATTCGCTCCTGGTAAAAAAAATGGATTTTTAATTTCCAACAAAGTATTTATCAAAGTTTTGAGTAAAAACAAATCTTTATGCATCCAATATTAATTAAAAGTTTATATGGATTATGTGATAAATATGTACATGAATATGTATATGATAGTTTTTGTTGAATGAGTTTTGTAATGACTTTGAGATGATGGGCTAAATACAAGATTATTTTTAGTGTTGGATCAAAATTTTATAAGCATACTAAGAAAATGAAGAGGATGAATATTTATACTTGTATATATATGATACAAGTTTGCTTCTTGTGATGTTTTTGTTGATACTGTGATATTTGTGGATGTGATGAATTTGTAGAGAAATCTGATTTTAACCCTCTCCCGATGATCTATCTTAGATGTTTAATTCACCATACATTGATTATAATCCTAGCATGCACCTATATAATTAATTGCAACACGTTGGTGTTTTCTCGTGTTTACCTGCGAATTCGTCGGGCAAGAATTGGATCAAGACTCGTGCATTGATCTTCTGGACTATGTCCCAATTGCTTAAACTCCAATGTTGAGTGATGACAATCTATGGAGATGATCGCTCACTTTTCTAACACGAAAACGTGCAAGTATAAAGGTAAGTCGAATATCGTATCCACATGGATTGTAATACGAAAACACAGAAGCTAACTCAACAACAATTCAACATTATCCAAGAACAGATTTGGTTTATAAAGGGTTTAGGGCTTCAAATATTAAATCCAAAGCGAAATGTAATAACTTAAAAATAAACGGAAGCAATAAACAGTGAAAGAAATAATAAGATAGAAAGACTAACCCTAGGGATGCATTAATCCTACTCACAACGTATGTTTATCCTGCTTCCTATTAACCAATTTTAATCCAGACAAGATGGAATATCACATATGTAACAAATAATTTTTAGTCACGATAATTGTGGTAGTTGATTACTAATTTTCCTATTACTGATACGTCTCTAGGTGAAAATAAGCAACTTCAAAAGGATCACAACGAATATGCTTCCTACGTATGTTCCTATCTCAGCTACGACTCAAGGCTTATTCGTATTATGCATTCAAGATCGATTGACAATTAAAACGGTTAAGTAATTAACTGGCAACTAGATATGCATCAAGATTGATCAGAAATTAACACATATAATTAAGCATCAAGAATCATAAATCAATATCTGAAAGGTAAATAGTAGTAGCAGAAATCACAATATTCAGGATAGAATCATACAAACCCTAGGATTAGAACGAAAATTAGCTAGACATAATAAACGGAATAAAATACGAAATAATCATAGAAATAGAAATTATATAGATAAAACCCGTAATGTGGCGTCTGAAGAACAATCGTTGGGTTCGTATCCCAACCTCGGCAAAAAATAGGAAAAGACAAAAATCGTTCGGACGAAAACGTTCCAAAGCGATAACAATGTGTAGAACTAATGTAGAATAATGTAAAAAACTAATGCTAGATGAATCTAAAGCAAAACTAAAGTCAAAATATATGAAAAACTATCAAAAACTAGAGTAAAAACGTGCTAGAGAGAATGGGGGCGCGAGGGGGACGAATGCCCTATTTATAGGCAAAGGGCGAAACCCTAATTTTTGGTCCAGCCGCTTCGCTTCGCGGCCGAGCTCCCGGTCTCTAGCTCGGTTGCGAGGAATCTGGGCGCGAGCTTCTTCGATCGGCTTGCGGCTGGACTCGTGCCCGTTAGGTGTGCTTTGCGACCGGGCTCGCGGTCGCTAGCCTTGGTCGCGAGAAATTAGGCAGAGGCATTTCCTTGGCTCTCGCGGGTGGAGCTTACGGTCGCGGTATCTTTCCTAGCGGCCGGCCTCGCGGTCGCGAGGTCGATCGCTAGGTTCTGGACAAACTTCGTTCTTCAGCTCGCGATTGGGCTAGCGGTTGCTAGGAAGGCCGCTAGCCCCTGTTCTCTTCCTCCTCTGGCTCGTGCTTCGCTTCATGCTTCGATTATCAACCTATAAGCCTACACAAAACCAAAGGGAACCCAAGAGCAGTATCTTCCAAAAATAAATAAAAGCATTAAGATCCAATACATAAATGCACTTAATAGATCTAAATTCATCTTAAAATATCAACAATAAATGAGTAAAAAGCGCGTTTATCAAACCCTCAAACTTGAAGCATTGTTTGTCCTCAAACAAATGATGGATTTGTATACTGAAAGCAGTTTGGTTGAGCTTGTATACAATGTTTCCTGTTACCACTATTACAATCTCTTATCTGAATTGTTTACTTGATTGCATATGTATGTCCCTTTATCTCATATATAAGTTAGATCATACAGTGTGTAGAAGATCATAGAAGTCTGTATGATTGGTCAAGCTTAATGAGATATAAAAAGTATCACGGTGAGATAACTTGAGGACGAGTTGTCGGTATAGGCTGCGGTATAGATAAGTGACTTGACTTGGTTGCTTGTCTATCTTGATGCGTCTCTCGACGTATTGATGGATCACGGTGAGATGAGTTCTTCTATCGACCGTCGTGAAGAACCTAGATCTCGAGACTTACGTTGATCTAAACCTCGATAAGGTATTAGGTGAGTATGAGTTCTTGACCACCACTTTGACTTGCTATGGGTGAGGTTACATGAGATAACCCAAGATTCTCTCGCATCTTGGGTGGTGGCGGTCTTGTATGTCATGCTAGTTACGTGTCGAGTCACCGTATCCATTTAGGATGATGGCGCCCCTTAAGGAGCTCAAAGGTTTATTGTACTAAACCGGTGGGTTGAGTTATCTCAAGTACAATAATAAGGTTGAATGGTACTACTTATGAATTAAAGATATTAATTATTTTAAGCGGTCGAGCAGCGTAAATAATTAATGGACGTCTGATATCTTAAATACGGGATTCGTAAAGTCTAAGTGCAAGCCCGACTAAACTTGACAATAAATGGGTAAGTCACATTTATTCTCTAGTGGCATGAATAAATGTTTATGAATTAATTTATGTTCTGGACTGAACATAAGATAATTAATTTATTTGAGGCCAATCTTTATTCCTTGCATTTGATCCCTGGGCTGGCCCATCCAGGCCTGTAGCTAAGGGAAAATCGTGCCTCTCTCTCTGAGTCCTACTCGGACCCTAACTTGATCATCTCTATCCTAAAGGATATTATTATATTTATTAGATATGCATAAATCCTATCTAGATAGGATTTGGGAGTGCATTATAAATATAAGGTGAGAGAGAAAATCAAGGCTAATCCTGAAGTGAGATTTTCGAGAATTACTATAGCATTATAGTGAGAATTTTCGAAAATTAAGAGAGTAGAGAGGGTGATTTTCTATAGCATTCTACATAGACTGTCCTCACTCGACATTGGAGATTAGGCAACCGGGATACAGTTCAGAAGATCAAAGCATGAGTCTCGATCTATTCATCCCCGACAGATTCGCAGGTAAACACGAGAAAACCCCTACGTGTTGCAATTAATTATATAGGTGCATGCTAGGAATATAATCAATGTATGGTGAATTAAATATCCAAGATAGATCCTCGGGAGAGGTTAAAATCGATTTCCTACAATTGGTATCGAGCACAGGATCGATATCTTGGCTCTGTTGGATTAATTCACGTTTGATTATAACGTGCGCAATTAATTAATTGTGAATCTATCGTTCATCGTGGCTCATTTATTTTTTATCGTTTTGTTTTCACCACGAGAAAATCCGTGGTTATATTAGATTTTTTCCTACAAATCTTATCTGTAAAAGAAGAACGAAGACAAAAGCACGAAGAACGAGACGACGGGAGTACGTCGGAAAAACCAGACGCACGGCCGAGAGTCAGCGGGCGACGGCACGTGGACGTGCTCGACGCTCGCAGCACGCCTCAGCGATCGTTAACCGTCGGGGTGGATAGGTCAGGCGGGGCGTGCGGGTTCTCGGAAGCACCGGCGCACACCTCGGCATCCTCGGCAGCATCGGGCGAAGCAGACGGGATCGGGCGGCATGGCTCGGTAGCCGGGCATGCAGGGCGCGCGCTTCGTGCGTGGATGCCTCGGCACCGCTCGACGCGGAAAGCGGCGCGCGGTGGATCTTGGAAGAATGCACCGGAAACCTCAGCGAGGTCTCGGCGGCGGCGGGCGACGCGGCACGACACGCCTCGGCAAGTCGGGCTCGGCAACGCTCGGCCGCCTCGCGCTGAAACCTCGGCCGACGCTCGACAGCACCACAGCACCTCTCGGCAGCCTCGGCGGGTCGTGCGGGCAGCAGACGCGCGAGCAGCGTGCGGCGCCTCGGCGAGCAGCGTCGCAGACGGCTCGGTAGCACCGGGCGGCGAGGCGCACGATTCGCGCGGAAACCTCAAGCGCGGATTTTCGGCAGCACGGGTGGCGGGGTGCGCGATTTAGCAGATGTCCCGCCGCTCTCGCGATCCTCGGCGGTGCTCCTCGATAGCTCTCGGTACGGGCGGCGGCGGCGCCTGGTGGGCGGCGGAAGGCTTGCTGGCGCGCGCATGGGGCGTGCCTCAGCACGCTGACCCAGCCCCTTTATGCTAACCCGCCCGTTTGTTTTGGGCCGACCCGACCAGTTCGTACGACCCGATTTTTCGGCCCGGATCCGAATTACGACCCGATTCAGATTTTCCACCGGTTCAGCCTGTCCAATGATCCGCCCGTTTTTGATTTTTCGGCCCAAATTCATTTTTGATGAATCGTGCCCGTGCACGTGAGGCCCGTTTCCGAGTTTGAAGATCTGTACTTGTAAATTTATGTAATAAATTAGGCAGGGAAGTACAGGATCCACGAGTGGGCCGCGATGAACAATTTTATTTTATTTTCTATCGTTCAAAGCATGTCGTGGATGTTTAAATAATGCAGTAGCTTGCTATGTATGTTTCAATTACATAGATAAACATGTTACATGTTTTCGTGATTGAATGCGTATAGTAAGCATGCTAGGTTTATCGCGTTTTTCCAAGCATATTTTAGAATTCTGCGAGCATGTTTTATATGTTGAGTTCTATAGAAAAGCATGCTAGGATTACGTGATCTGCATGGACAAACCTTTTGAAACAAAAGACTAAGCAAGTAACCCGACATATTAATTTTTAAATTAAAATGTCAAGACCTCCACTTTTTGATCTCTAAACAAAGTGATACGACTTTGTGAGTGGCGTCCACACGCGTGGCTTGCGCCTTGTTTGTCATAAGTTTGTTAGATGAGATTTCTAAATAAAACATTTTAATCTATTGAGAAGTGAGAGTTTCATGTATGGCGCCCACACGCGTGGCTTGCATATGCGATTTTCATAAGTTCTCTAGAGATAGATTTAAAATAAGATAACAAAGGAATTTAGATTGGGCGGTATGGTCTAGTGAGTATGCCAATTCTAAGAATTCATTTTCGTTGTTAAAATTGTCGTCATTGCTTTGACATCACCTCAAGTACAACTTCCATGAAGTCCCTTCTTGTGATAGTGATGTGGTCAGTAAGGTCAATCATTAATTTCATTTGTCATAAGGACAAATTGACATGGATTGAAATTAAGCGACTAAAGGTATATTTTAGTGCGGTCGAGGGGTTCATGTGGCGCCCACACGCGTGGCTTGCATGTGGGATTCCTTGGGCGATTGGAGGTTTCAATTAATATTTTTTATCAAAAGGTTACAATATTATTATTACAATTATGTCGATCGTATGCTTATGTGTTTACATTACTTTTCGTGATATGTCTCTTACACCGATTGAAGATGTCGACCCGGACCGCTTCAAAGCGAAGGTTATAAAGCGAAGAAGGGTTGGAGCTAGTCCATTCGACACTGTGTGGACCTATGTCAACACAAGCTCGTGGAGGGTATGCAGTATTTTGTCACTTTCATTGGCGATTACTCGAGTGCGGATACATATACCGCTTCACCGCAAGTCCGAATGCTTTGAGAAATTCAAAGAGTTTAAGGCGGAAGTGGAGGCGAAGCTTGGTAAAAGTATCAAGTCATTATGGATCGATCGCGGTGGCGAATACCTCGAGAACGAGTTTATGGACTACCCAGTGCGGTGTGGGATTACTTTGACTCACTGCGAGCACACCACAACAAAATGGTGTGTCGAGTGAAGAAATAGGACTCTTTTAGAAATGGTTAGATCGATGATGAGTTATGCAACATTGCCTATTTCGTTCTAGGGGTATGCCTTAGAAGCAGTGACATACTTGCTAAATCTAGTATCATCCAAGTCGATCGAAAAGACCCTTTCGAGTTGTGGTTTGGTATGAAGCTAGTTTAAGCCACATAAGGATATGGGCGATCCGGCACGTGTCTTTGAACAAGAAGGCGACAAGTTGGAGGCTAGATCCGACGCAAGGCTGTTTATTGGCTATCCTAGAGGACGAAGGTGGTTTATTCTATAGTCTAAGAGAATGAAGGTCATTATTAGCACTAATGCCCGATTCTTAGAAGAGGATTATATGAAAACCATAAATCCAAAGTTGAAATCATTCTTTAGGAATTAGAAGATGATCGTATTCCACCACCGATTAAGCCAAAGGTAGAAGATGTCGTGTCAGTGGGAAGGATCGACACCGGATACTTCAAGAAATTGAAGTGGGTCGAGTTCCACTAGAGATACCGGCGTCAAGTGGCTCCTATCCGACAAGTTGTGCGAGATGAGAACCACAAGTTATTCTGCACCCACCGTTGCCATTGTGCGATGGCGCCTCATCGTAGTGGGAGGTTGTTCATCAACCCGGCGATTTATGTTCATGGGTGAATCCTCGGTTTAGTCCCGTGAAGCGGCGAGCAAAAATAGACCCATGGACATATAGCGGCGATACAAGACATTGATGCAAGATCATGGCACACGGCGTGGACTTAGAAATCGAGTCCATAACAGACTATGGATGTATCTGAAAAGACACCTCTACGAGATGGCAAAGAAGCCATAGGTAGCAAGTGGGTATAAAGAGAAAAGAGATTGAGATGGAGAGGTTTCGCTTTTAAAGCTGAGGCTTATGGCTAAAGGGTACACTCGGATTGAGGGCATCGATTTCGATGAGACCTTTTCGCAGTAGCAATGCTCAAGTCCATCGAATTCTTACGGCCATAGCAGCCCACTTAAACCTTGAGGTTTGGCAAATGGATGTAAAAGCGTTTTTCTAAATGGTTACCTTGAGGAAGGTAGGGACATCTATATGCAAAGAACCCGAAGGATATGTGGTGAAGGGTGAAGAGCATCTAGTCTTGAAGCTTAAGAAGTCCATTTATGGGCTTAAGCAAGCTTCACGATCTGGAACTTACGCTTTGACGAGGTGGTAAAGTCACATGGATTTACCCAGTTGCCTAGCGAAAAGTTGTGTGTATCGTTTAGATGTCAGCGGTGATGTGGTATTTCTTGCACTTCGTAGATGACATCCTTCTACTTGGCAACAATGTGAAGTTGTTATCGGGCGTAAAGAGTTGGTTATCCGATCGGTTTCAAATGAAAGACTTAGGAGATGCGATGTACATTCTTGTGATCAAGGTTTCGAGATCGCAAGAGGAAAATATTGAGCTTATCTCGGGCATCTTACATTGATCTTGTGATTACTCGTTTTAGTATGCGGACCGCCAAGAAAGGATTGCTACCTTTCGGACATGGCGTTCCTTTATCTAAGGAGCGATCACCTATGATCGCAAGGAGATAGAGAAATGAGACAAGTTCATACAACTCGCCGTAGGAAGTCTCATGTACGCAATGCTATGTACGAGACCGATATACGCTATCACGGTGGCATAGTAGCTAGATATCGATCTAACCTCGGACAAGCTCATTGAGCTGCGGTAATGCATATACTCAAGTACGAAAAGGACTCGAGATTATAGGCTAGTTTACCATGCGAGATAGTCTAATGCCTTTGGGTTATTGGACTCGAATTTCCAAGCCGGCCGTGATGAGAAGAAGTCTACCTCGGGCCATGTGTTTACCTTGGGAGGAGGGCCGTATCTGGTGAGTGCAAAGCGGCGATGCATGCGGACTCCACCATGGAAGCGAATATGTGGCAGCTTGAAGGGCTGCTAAAGAGGTTGTATGGTTCAAGAACTACCTCATGGATCTAGATGTGGTACTGGTTTGCCCAAGAGTATCATAGTTCTTGTGATAACTCGGTGCGATGTGAACTTGAAGGAACCACGCCCCCCAAGGCAACGAAACACATAGAGAGAAAGTACCATGTCATACGAGAAATTGTTAGGCGAGGGAGGTGCTGATTGATAAGATTGGTAATGTGGATAACCTAGCTGATCCATTCACGAAGAGCCTGCCGCAAAAAGTCTACGAATAGCATATTCGAGGACTTGGATTGCGCAAGATGGCACCCACTTAGAAACGAAACTTTTATATAAGTGGGAGAAATAAAGTGATGGTGTTGTTTGTATTAGCTAGTAGAGATACACATTGTATACTAAAAGTTTGCTTTAGTATAAGTGGGAGATTGTTGGATTTGTATACTGAAAGCAATTGTGTTGAGCTTGTATACAATGTTTCCTGTTACCACTATTACAATCTCCTATCTGAATTGTTTACTTGATTGCATATGTATGTCCCTTTATCTCATATATAAGTTAGATCATACGATGTGTAGAAGATCACGAAGTCTCGTATGATTGGTCAAGCTTAATGAGATATAAAAAGTATCACTGGTGAGACAACTTGAGGACGAGTTGTCGGTATAGCTCTGATATAGATGAAGTGACTTGACTTGGTTGCTTGTCTATCTTGATGCGTTTTCGACGTATTGATGGATCGTGATGAGATGAGTTCTTCTATCGGCCGTCGTGGAGAGCCTAGATCTCGAGACTTACGTTGATCTAAACCTCGATAAGGTATTAGGTAAGTATGAGTTCTTGACAATCGCTTTGACTTGCTATGGGTGAGGTTACATGAGATAACCCAGATTCTCTGCATCTTGGGTAGTGGCGGTCTTGTATGTCATGCTAGTTACCCGTGTCGAGTCACCGTATCCGTTTAGGATGATGGCGTCCCTTAAGGAGCTCAAAGGTTTATTGTACTAAACCTGCGGGTTGAGTTATCTCAAGTACAATAATAAGGTTGAATGGTACTACTTAGGAATTAAAGATATTAATTATTTTAAGCGATCGAGCAGTAAATAATTAATGGACGTCTGATATCTTAAATACGAGGATTCGTAAAGTCTAAGTGCAAGCCCGACTCAACTTGGCAATAAAGGGGTAAGTCGGCATTTATTCTCTAGTGGCATGAATAAATGTTTATGAATTAATTTATGTTAAGGCTGAACATAAGATAATTAATTTATTTGAGGCTCGTCTTTATTCCTTGCATTTGATCACTGGTGGCCCGTCTAGGCACTGTAGCTAAGGAAAATCGTCCCTCTCTCTCCGAGTCCTCTTTGGGACCCTAACTGATCCTTTCTATCCTAAAGGATATTATTATATTTATTAGATCGCATAAATCCTATCTAGATAGGATTTGGGAGTGCATTATAAATATAAGGTGAGAGAGAAAATCAAGGCTAATCCTGAAGTGAGATTTTCGAGAATTACTATAGCATTATAGTGAGAATTTTCGAAAATTAAGAGAGTAGAATGAGGGTGATTTTCTATAGCATTCTCCATGATCGTCCTCACTCGACATTGGAGATTAGGCAACGGGATCTGATTCGGAAGATCAAAGCATGAGTCTCGATCTATTCATCCCGACAGTTGCGGGTAAACACGAGAAAACCCTCACGTGTTGCAATTAATTATATAGGTGCATGCTAGGAATATAATCAATGTATGGTGAAATGAACATCCAAGATAGATCCTCGGGAGAGGGTTAAAATCAGATTTCCCTACAACAAAAACACAAAGAAAAAAACACAACGAAAGATCAACGAGCGTCAGCAAAGGTGACAACCATAACAAACCTCAGAAATCTTTCAACGTTCGAAAACACTAGTACACATGATGACATTAGTCAACTCGACAATGTATAACCATTGAAAGCAAAAATCTTATTCAATTCAATCCTCACAATGGCATGTGTATAATATATAGTGTACACTCAAACTCATAAGAAAATTAAGGACGTGTATACACTCAAAGATCAATGCAATGCAAAATCTTACCATAGGCTTGCCGTTTCTCTAATATATCCACCACATCAAATGCGTTCAAATTAGGATCAAAAAGAACTTTTCATAGGTTGTAATGTAGGCACACTGGTTAAGGTAGGATGATATATGGCTACGTGACTCAAACTTTACTCCAAGCACTCCCATTTATTCTTTTCGAAACATATGGACTTTGTCCATTTCCCTTTTTCTTTCCAACTTGCTAAATAAACGTTTCTTACATGAAGAACCTATATTTTTGATGAAAATCCCTGTATGCTCACATTATTCACATAGGACCCATTCTTTACCATAGAGGTAACGTTCTTTTCCACAAAGGATCCTATTTAATACGTAAAAAATTTTGTTTTCTTTTGATAGAGCTTATAGGGTTCATTCTTTTCTACAGAGGTACCTCTCCATCTTTTATCCCAACTTAATACATCAAAGCTAAAATTTACTCCCCTTGATTCCCATATCCATCCTCATCTCCTATCATCCGGTTGTGACGACCCGACTTTCCAATGAAGTACGGATCATATGGATCGTCACCGGTATGATAAAGCAGCGGGAATAAACATAGCTAATCAAGGCAATCAACCAATCAACTACTTAATAGCGCATGGGTTAAAGGGATAAACCATCCAATACCAACTCAAGTCGTCGAAGGACTTGTCAAAAGGGTTCAAGGTTGACATAACCCAATCGTAAGGCAGAATTTAAAGCACGAGGTGCGACCTCCAATTCAATACGGAAAAGCAATTAAAATCAAAACATTAATAATATCGAGTTAGGCACAATTAAGCGTGTGGACATGCATATGACGATGCATGCCCAAGGTTCTAGAAACCTTTCTAATTAAGCATCAAAATAGCCGCTACTGCGCACCACCTCGCACCCATCATCGATCCTTGCTCAACACGCACGTTAAAAGCGAAATGCGGGGCTAAGTACAAAAGTACTCGGTGGACTCGTTGACAAAACATTTTCTTTGTCAAAAGTTATTAGCGCCCACAATAGCGCATGAGGATTTTGGTTAAAGACTCATGCCTATCAAATATTTTATCGTTTTCCAAAAGCGTTCAACCGAACTATTTCATTCACGTTGTTTCCATATCGATCATTCATTCATTCATTCGCGCACTATGGGGTGGCCACCTACACATAGTCGCCGTGACCCGATCGAGGTAGCTAACCTTAACACACACGGTCCTGCGTGTACACAATCCGAGTTAGTCCTTAACTAAGTCGGATCCGATCGATACCCTTTTTTAACGCGTTGGTGGACCAACACATTCATCATTCCACATTGATATACCAATCTCGGATAGGATAACAACAAAACATAAACATTTGGCGATCGATAACATTTCATGTTATAATATTTCATAAAGCTTTGTAAAACATGCTTTGAGATATGCATAACATTTTCGTTTCAAGAAAGCCCACTGCTAATCAAAGCTTAGTGGTTCTAAATGAGCGGTGGTAAGTATCCTTCCTCAAAGAATCACGCCCGGTCGAACCCTTCATAAGAAAATAGCCGTTCTTAGGTTCTTTCTATCGATCGATGGTCGCTTATAAATTACGACTTTAAAGTTCCCAATTAGGGTTTCTTTATGATTTTATGTGATTGTTTTAAGAAAATTTCTATTATCTTACATTCCCAATTCTCAAGCTATATTACCTCATCGTTCATAGGTGAACTTCAATTATGAATCACATATTCCGAGTCTATCCGTGACTCTTAACCTTAGTTTTATTATAACGTTATAGGTTATCGGTAATCAAATTATGATTGGTAAATTAGGATATTCTCAAGCCACTAACTAGACTTAACAATTATAGTTACGTCCTAGTAGGTTATGCTTGACGACTTGCCGTATTAGCACGATAATTAAAGAGGAATATTGACTTACAAATCAGTGGACATATGCTATCATGTAAGTAATTAGTACTTAAGAATAAATGGAGTACTTGAAATATTAACTCGCTTTTGAGACATAAGGATCGATATCATGTGTTCGAATCGTTGTTACACATTCACGACATTGTCTATTTAACTTAACTCACGGAGGTTACATATGTCGTATAATCGTTATTCATTATCGAGTTGTGTTTACCGACTAATATCGTATTGAGTTGTCGTTATTGAATATTAACGTTGTAGCTCGACTTTTGGTTTTCTAACCTAGGAACTCACGTTTGAGTATCCTTTCATTAATAAAACCTTAATTTGTGTCTAACTCGATTCTCGTTTATTCCGTCTTAAGTTATCGAAATTGGTCGATTTCTTTTGGATTCTCGTCAGTATAGTATTATGTTGTTTACGTTAGGGGTTTTGGTTTGTCGGTTCAACATAAACATAAACATTGACATCAACAAAACCATACACAATATAAACTATACTAAGCATTAGAAAACCCTAATTTCTAACGAATATACAATCATTGTGTAAGTGTGCATAAGTGTTCCATTCATCCACCCTAATCACAACCACTCATTCTAAGTTTATAATTAACTATCATAGCATAATTTAACATTAGAATCGAACTCATACTTAGCCACTTTGTTACGTTTTCGATAATTAGCAACAATTAGCATATGTATCCAATAAATTCCAATAAAATCATGTTATACTCCTATCATACTATAGAATTTAATTATCAACTCAATATCATCATATAAAATTTTAAACCATAGGTTAAAATTCTCTAGAACTTTCGGCCATTTCAAAACAACAAGCCTTGGTGTTCAATAAATTCCACAAAAATTATTTCATGCTTATACTATATACTAAACATGAAATATCACTTCATATCATGCATTAAAATTTAAAACCATGTTTTTCATCCTTAAACATTTTCGGTAGTCACATGAACATGTATATACATTTTAAATAAATTCCAATCTTGCACAATATGGTTATATATGTAATAGCATGTAATATTAACACCAAACATTTACCAATATTCATAATATTACATATCCTATTATTTTCAACAATAAAAATTAAATAAATAACTACATATATATATATAAGCCACGGTTCTTTTAACAAAAATAGGAGAGGTGTTTGAATAAATTCAAGGTTAATGTATGATGTTCATATCATACCCTAAACACCATATCTCAACTATTTTCCTCAACCAAAAATCAAACAACAATATATATATATATATATATATATATATAGTATTCGGCCATTTCAAGAATAAATAGGAGATGTGTTTCAAAAATCCCAAGATTTATATATGATGTTCACATCATATATTAAACACCATATCTCAACTATTTTCCACAAAAAAAAATTAAAATCAAGGCTTAAATAAAGCCAATAACTCACGGCTTTTCTAAAAAAAAATTCAAAAGTTACAGAAAAATTATGATATTTATTATACATGCTTATAACACATTAGCAAGTAACAATATCAAATAACATTCACAAAATCATGCTTTAACATATTTAAAAATAAATAAAGCATAAATCAAAAAAATATAAACATGTTCCAAAAATTATGAAATTTTTAAAGTAGCCTTAGAACATCATTCTAAGAATTTTTCATTCATGGCTCAAGAGCATTTGAAGGCTCTAAAGTCACGAAAATAAATGGGGAGATGAGGATTTAGAGCTTTTGGTCTTAGAAATATTATTTGAGGATGGGAGAGGTTTGGAAGAGGATGATTAATAATACCTTCCTATGGTCTTAGAAATATTATTTGAGGGTGGGAGAGGTTTGGAATGGAGGATTTAGAGCTTTTGGTTTGAAAAGTGTAGAGAGGATTTGAAACTTGAGAGAGAAATGTGTGCTAAGTGAAATGGGCTGCTCTTGGACGACTCCACACTGTAATGACAGACCTAATGGCTGTCATTTCCCATTTTGGGATGGTCTTGGTGGTAGTTGGGAGGTGGATTGGTCAAATTACCCGCTTTGGTATGTTATCTGACTCTTTAAGTTTTAACGCACTTCGATCGATTTCTCGGAACCTTAAGGTTCTATCTTATTAAATAGCCTTTAAAAGACTTATTTTAATGTTCATAAAAATTTCACGAAGTTCGGACGTCGTTCGATAAGTCAATTCCGAGTTATCGCGGAAAAACGGCGTTCGGCGATTAAAAATATGCTCATTCAAAATTCTATTGAATTTTTGAGCTTTCATAAATAATTTGAGTCTTATAAAGCATATTTTATTGATTTAGACCCTCGGTTCGAGTTTCGGGTCGTTCGGATCAATTTAGGGTTTTCCCGGTATATTTTACCCGGCGTTCGATTAAGTTCTTCAGGAATTCCCTTCAGAAATTGATTCTTATAACTTCTAAATTCATAATAAATTATTCATTCATGATTTTGGTTGTTATCATCATTTATTACGATTAGCACGGACCGAAGTTGTTCCTCGTAAATAGTGTTTTTAAGACCGACCGCAAGTATGCCTGAAAATTCTCATTCTTCGTGATTCTCACATATTTTAGTGTGAGGATTCTAAAATGAAACCGCTCGTGGAGATTCATTCTCGATCTTTCATTCTATGTTCAGGCTACTCGGAAAACCCTAATCCGGTGGGACTAGTTATCGCTGATTTCTTTAGTATTCGATCTAGAATCGATTCTAATTGCTTCATTGGTTTCCTTAAACATAATTAAGGTCTAAGAACCACAACTAAGTGATTCAAACATCACTAATAAAAGTTTTAAATTTTCTAGTTATTACATACCATCCCCTTAAAATAAATTTTGTCCGAAATTTGCTAGCCTTGGAAAAGATCCGATATTTCTCCTTCATAGCTGATTTCAGTTCCGAGGTTGCTTCTTCTTGACCATGGTGTCGCCATATAACTTTCACCAACGGTATCTCTTTGTTCCTTAGCTTATGGATACGCCGATCTAAAATTCTGTAGGAGTTCTACGTAACTCATATTGTCATCGAGGACAATATCGATTCGGTGGTATCACATGGCTGGGGTCATGTATGTACTTAGTAGTTGTGAAACATGGAACACATTGTGCACGCTTCAAAACTTGGCGGCAATGCAAGTACGTAAGTTCACCGGTCTATCCTCTCCAATTTCACGGGGTCCTATGAAACGTGGTCGCAACTTCCCTTTAATTCGAATCTCACGATCCCTTTAGATGGAGAAATTTTTAAGAAGACCTTGTCTCCTCTTCAAAATGTAGCTCGCGCGACGCTTGTCGGCGACGACTTCTGTCGCCCCGGCCTCCTTGATCCGTTGGCGGATCCGCCGACGATCTCAATCATTTCTCCCACAGTAGTCGTCCTAACACTCTTCTTTCTCCCACTTCATCCCAAAGAAAGTGGTGACCGACATTTCCTTCCGTAAAGCGCTTCAGACGGGCCATTCCAATAGTCGCTAGTAGTCGTTATTGTAGGCGAATTCCTGTTGGTAACACTTGTTCCCAACTTTTCTCTATCGAGGACAATGGTCCTCGACATGTCTTCCAACGTTTGAATGGTCCTCTGACCGTCCGTCTGTCTGCGGATGGAACGCGGCATCGAAATGTAGTCGTGTCCCCGCCTTTTGTAAACTCATCCGTAACTGGACGAATTTCGAATCTCTATCGACGTGATAGTCTTTGGAACCCATGTAGACGGATAACTTCTCGAACGCATAACCGTGCTAGTCTGTCGACCCATGTGTTATTGGAATGGGTAGGAAATGCGCGCTTGGTCGGTCGATCAATGATGACCCAAATAGCGGTATTCCTCATTGTGATTTGGGTAGCCGGTAACAAAGTCCATGGCTATATCATCCCATTTCCATTCCGGTATGTCTAGCGGTTGTAAGGTCCCATACGGTCGCTGGTGGAGTGCTTTCACTTGTTGGCACGTCAAACAACGCTCCACAAATGAAGCCACATCTCGCTTCATTCCATCCCACCAAAATTTCTCCTTGAGGTCTTGGTACATTTTGGTGCCGCTTAGGGTGTGCTTGTATAAGAAGTCTCATGAGCTTCCTTCAAGATTTCGCCTCAAGTTCTTCGTCTCGAACGCACACTCTCCGCCATACAACAAAACATTATCTGTGCTTCGTGAAATTCTTGTGTTTATCGCCCTGATCTTATCTCGCATTTCCTCTAGCTTTTGCTCTTCCTCCGAGCTTCTAAGATTCGGACTCTTAAGTCGGGATTGCAATCAATGTTGCAATACTGACCCTTCATCGCCGAGACGGGCCTATGACCGATGTTCATCCTCGAAATTCCTTTATAAGTATTTCCTCATGACCGAGGAGACATCCCAAACTAGATGGGATTTACGACTCAAGGCATCGGCCACAACATTAGCCTTGCACGGTGGTAATTGATACCACGGTCGTAATCTTCACTAGTTCTAACCATCTACGTTGCCTCATGTTAAGGTCCTTCGCTTCAAAGAAATATTTCGAGCTCTTATGGTCAAGATAGATTTCACATCTAACTCCATAAAGGTGATGCCTCCATATTTTTAAAGCATGTGCGACCACCGCTAATTCAGTGTCGCATGTGGGATAGTTCAACTCATGTAGCGTAATCGCTTGAGCGTAAGCAATAACCTTACCTTCTTGCATTAGCACGCAACCTAGTCCATTCTTTGAAGCATCCGTAGATTGTGTATTCTTTATCTCGCTCGGCATCGCTAGTACACGGTCTTGTCGTCGAGAACTCCTTCCGCCTCGAAACTAGCCTCACACTCGGCGGTCCGTGTGTACTTGATTCCTTTCCTCAACAGTTGGGTCATGGGTCGGGCTATCGTTGAGAATCCTTCGATAAATCTTCGATAGTAGCCGGCGGCCCTAAGAAACCCGAATTTCATTCGGTTCTTTGGTGACTCTCATTCTCGAATCATGTCGATCTTCGAGGATCTACTTTGATTCCCCTACGGACCAATGTGACCCAAAATGTCACTGCCTAACCAAAACTCACACTTGCTAAACTTGGCGAAGAGTTGCTCTCGCTTAACGCTTGTAGCACAGCCTCAAGTGCTCTTTGTGTTCTTCGTTATTCTTAGAGTATATTAGATATCGCCTATGAACACTAGGACGAATTTGTCTAAGTATGGGTGGAACACCACGCTCATAATATCCATAACATCGCCGGGGCATTTGTAAGTCCAAAGGGCATCACTATGAATTGAAATGACCATACCTTGTACTGAAAGCCGCTTTTGGTACATCCTCCGGTCTAATCCTCAATTGGTGATATCCCGACTTTAGATCTATCTTTGAAAAGACTCCGCTCCTTTAAGTTGATCAAATGATCGGATCAATCGATTCGGGCAAGGGGTACTTATTCTTAAGAGTTATCTTGTTTAACTCTCGATAGTCTATGCACATCCCGAGTGTACCATCCTTCTTTTCACGAAAAGACGGTGCTCCCCATGGAGACACACCGGGTCTAATGAATCCTAGCTCCAAGAGTTCTTGCAGTTAGATCTTCGCTTCAAGCTCCTTTGGTGCCATCCGTATGGAGCTTTTGACACCGGCGAGAACACGGTTCGAGGTCGATCGTGAACTCGATCTGCCGGTTTGGCGGTAATCCCGGTAGTTCGTCTGAAACACCTCGGGATACCCTTCACGATGGGACGCCTTCATCCTCCTCTCATTTCGATCTTCTTCTTGGAGGTAAACGAGGTAGGCATGGTTCTCGGCCTTGTTCAAAGAACGCGCTTGCTTAAGGCGGATATAATTGGAACTCTCCTCCCATGTTGATCCCGTGAAAGTCGGTAGATTCCTCTCCGGTGTTGGAAAGAAATTTTTCTTTCATTACGGGATGGTCGCACTATGTTCGGTTAACCAATCCATTCCTAGGATTATGTCCACATCCGTCATAGGTACGACGTGAAGGTTATCCGTCATGACCTTAAGTAAGCTCCAGTCCAAGCTCTGGTTCGAGCATATGGGTTACCGTTCTTATGCCTCCCATCGAGAAGAAATTTCATGATTTGTTCGGTAGCGCTAGATCTAATCCTAAGTTCTCTCACGCATGCTTCGTAAATAAAAGAGGCGAGGCGCAGATGTCAAGAGGATAACAGTAATTGGAGGAGTATTCCATACCGCCAAGTTTCCTCGGTTCCTTGGCGGCTCTTGCGGAACTCCTTTCTGGTTGAGGGCGAGCCCTCGCTTCTTCGGGCGGTTGTTGTTGCCGATAAAGTTGTTGTGGTTCGCTTCGCCGTTGTTGTTGTTGTTGTTCTTTGTCGCGCTGCTGGGGCTGCTTGCATCGCCGCGGTTGTCGCCATCGTTGTCGCTGCCGCCGTGGTTGATATGGTCGTTGATTCGGCCGATAATCCGAACCAGGGGCTGTTGTTGGATCGGTTGAGCTTGGATATCCGGACCGGTTGGACTTGGTTGGGCACATTGGACGGCCATTTCCTCCTTGGCGTGTCCTGTGGCGATCCACGAGTAGTGGCCCTTCCGCCACACTGAAGCATCCGTCATTCGTGAACGCGCATGCCCCTTATGACCCTATGGCACTTGGGGCACATGGGAGCTTCACGAATTTTGGTTTCCGCCGACGCGGTACCATGGGTGTCCATTCTCCGCCTGTGCCCGGATGGCACGTTATTTCCTCGCCATGGCCTCCGTCGGCCTGGCTGTCGATCCTTACCCTTGGTGGGGTCCTTCCCACTTCCTCTTCCCACGATCTCCTTGGTGAGTCGGGGATGCCGGTGACGACTCTATCTTGAGCGAAGGCACCGATGTCCAATGCCCGACCGAGGGCCTCACGGTAAGTCGGATCTCGTGACCACCAACGACACCTCGATCTCATGGCGGAGTCCCGCCGAAATTTCTCGGCCCTCTTCGTCGGTGTCGACTAGCCGAGGTGCATACCGTGACATTTCACGTAACGCACGGTTGTAATTCAGTGACCGTGGTCTTCCTCGCGCAAGTTGTAAAACTCGTGCTCCTTTCTCTTCCAGTAACTCTTATGAATGTACTTCGACACTTCTTCTTTCAATTCCTCCGTGAGAAACCTTCCGCCTTCTTCCTGTTAGGTTTTTCTTCGCCTCCCACCAAAAGTCGGGGCCAATATCGGAAGGCAACGCATGACAAGCGTTCTGTGGTGTGCGGTGGAGGAATCAAGATTCGCTCGCAGCGAATCCATAGTTCGGCGTCACGGGATTCCGGTCCCATTGAAGGTGGGCGGGTTTTCCCGAGGAACAGCCTCGATCCATCTTTGTGGTGGTGGTGGTGGTGGTGGTGTGGCCTCTCTTTCCGGTGTTATCGCACGATCCTCATTCTCTACGGCATCCTATCCTTCATAAACACATGAAATTAGATCTCGCCTTATACCATCCATCGTGGTTAATATATCTATATATATATCAACTGGTATTTATATACGTAGCAAAAGAAAATTTTAAAACAACATCGAATACCACATAACACCATATTAAAACAAAGGCTCTCAAGAGCTATCATCATATCATATCAACCGCCTCCACGAGGACTTTCATCGCTTTAAACTTTACAAAAATACTGTACAGCAGTATGATGCCCAAAACAAATACCGTCATCACTCAGTGTACCTCGCACGCGGTGCATAAAAATCAACACGCCATCTTGTGGTCATCAAATGGTTCATGTCGAACGACTCATCGCTTCCGTGATGCATCAAAAGATATACAAGGTATATAGACAAAGATAATCTAATCCTAAGAACTAGATCTATGGTCGTGAGTGTAGATCGGGCTCCATGCATCGTAGTCGATGGAAGCATGGGAGCCTGCCCACCCTCCATCTCGTCATCACCGATATATCGCCTCGGGGTCTTCCTCGGGTCCTCCTCCTGATCTTCCGGGGTCCTCCTCCGGTCTTCCTCTTTCGGGCACGGGACAACGGGCTCTCGATCTCTAGCGGCCCCGGCCTCCATAGCCGCTAGGTCTCATGATCTCCGCCACTTCCTCGTAGACATCATCCGAGAAAGGGCAACAGCAGGGCGGACATCGGCCTCTCACTATACATGTAGCTATATCACGGGATCATAACTTCACAAGATCATGGTCCAAAGGCTCGGAGGCGGAGGTGGCGGTGGGCGGGTGGTGGGGGCCGGCGGTGGAGGTGGAGATGGACATGGCATGACCGGTGGTGATGGCTCAGGCGGGCAATGGCGAGGATGGAATCCACCGTGGTAGGATCGGAAGGCGAGATGTCGGGGACGGAAGGTCCGCTCAAACATATCTCTGCCACGCCCGTAAACACTGCCCATCTGCTGCCAAGCGGGGCACCTCCGGGTGGAGCCACTCTAGGATCTCATCACGCCAAGTGTATTCCCGGGTGGGAAGATACGGTCCGCATGGTGTAGCTCCGTACACCGTGAACACATAGCTCAAGTGGCTAGCAAAGCGAGGCAGATCCGCCTCCAGGTCAAAGCTCTCTCGACGCCGGTAAATGTAGTCCGCCGATATTTCACGGGCGTAACCCTACCAGTCGGATGGCAGTCTCATGATCAGGCGGAGTACACCGTCACAATGCGATGTACCCCGGGCATGTGCTGCAGCCCACTGACGTGTGAAGTGTGCCAAAACTCGCCAAGGTCGCTCGCGCACATCCGGTAGGAGCAAGACGATCAGATAACCTCCTGGGGGCCCTAGAGGACAAAGGCGCTTAGTTAGAACACGGTCCGAGCCATCCGAAAAGGAAAGTTTCATTATGGTCAGACACGGTAAACATAACGGTGTATCTAAAAGAAGATATGTATACAAAAGACATCTATACAACAAAGGTTATAGCAATCTATATTCTACCATGACCTAGAATTCTAAATTCTATGGTACGACTTTCATGGTTGGGTCTCCGGAAGAGATGGTATGGTTTTTAGAGTAGGTAACGATCGACGCCTAGCCTTCGGTAGAAGTTACGAGGTCACCCTAGCTTATCGGGTTTTGAAATCCTTATTTCTACTCATGTTATCGTATCACATCATATCTATTCTCATTATGCACTTACCAATCGTTATTTCATTTTACACAACCATAATGTTATACGCTCATTCTTTTACATATGCCACGATAGAGGTAACACGCTGGTGTTCGGAATTTCTTCATGTCGAGAGGTTGGGTCTCGTAGCGCAGTAGTCCTCCGGCTGAGCAATCGCTTCGCTGTCGTGAACTCGTCATGCTCTCATCATCAATTCCATTCGGATTGTGATCCTTAAGATCCCTATGTTCTTGTTTCTCCGGTATTTCGCTCAATTGCGGATATCTTATGTTCTCATACTAAGTTCGCGCAAAAGGGATCATCGGCCTTAAGAGTCTATGTTCTCATGGGGAAACATACTCATTTACATCATGCTTCTATCATGCTTCAGATACAACAAGAAACACAAATCGCGACACATTGCGCGATACTCAAGCATTCTCATTTACCAAGTTCCTAAAGCTTGTAACTTTCATTCAAGCTAATGACTAGTCAATTGAAACAACTTTTCAATTTCAAAAATTTCCATTTTCCAAATATTTTTCAATTTCCCAACAAGGCAGTATTGAAATTCCAATTCACATTTCATATACTTCAATCATTTCAAAACAACCTTTAGTTGAAATAGTTACCTTCTTCCTCGCTGAAAGGTGACGACGATGGAGTGCAAGCAAAGAAGAGGGCCAAACCTAAACAATTTATGACTCAACTTTCAACTCGTGATTCAAGGAAAGGGTTTCTAAGGTTCAGAGCTAACAAGTGCTCGATACCACTTTGTGACGACACGACTTTCCAATGAAGTACGGATCATATGGATCGTCACCGTATGATAAAGCAATGAAATAAACATAGCTAATCAATGCAATCAACCAATCAACAACTTAATAGCGATAGGTTAAAGGGATAAACCATCCAATACCAACTCAAGTCGTCGAAGGACTTGTCAAAAGGGGTTCAAGGTTCAACATAACCCAATCAGGGCAGAATTTAAAGTATGAGGTACGACCTCCAATTCAATACGGAAAAGCAATTAAAATCAAAACATTAATAATATCAGAGTTAGGCACCAATTAAACGTGTGGACATGCATATGACGATGCATGCCCAAGGTTCTAGAAACCTTTCTAATTAAGCATCAAAATAGTCGCTACTCCGCACCACTCGCACCCATCATCGATCCTTGCTCAACCCGCACGTCAAAACGAAATGCGTGGCTAGTACAAAAGTACTCGGTGGACTCGTTACAAAATATTTTCTTTGTCAAAAGTTATTAATCGCCCACAATAGCGCATGAGATTTTAGTTAAAAGACTCATGCCTATCAAATATTTTATCGTTTTCCAAAAGCGCTCGTCGAACTATTTCATTCACGTTGTTTCCATATCGATCATTCATTCATTCATTCACAACACTATGGGTGGCCACCACACATAGTCGCCGTGACCGTCGAGGTAGCTAACCTTAACACACAACACATGCGTGTACACAATCCGAGTTAGTCCTTAACTAAGTCGGATCCGATCGTTACCTTTTTAACGCTATGGACCAACACATTCATCATTCCACATTGATATACCAATCTCGATAGGATAACAACAAAACATAAACATTTGGCGATCAATAACATTTCATGTGATAATATTTCATAAAGCTTTGTAAAACATGCTTTGAGATATGCATAACATTTTCATTTCAAGAAAGCCCACCGCTAATCCAAAGCTTAGTGGTTCTAAACGAGGGGGGTGAGTATCCTTCCTCAAGAATCACGCCCGATCGAACCCTTCATAAGAAAATAGCCGTTTTAGGTTCTTTCTATCGATCGATGGTCGCTATAACTTACGACTTTAAAGTTCCCAATTAGGGTTTCTTTATGATTTTATGTGATTGTTTTAAGAAAATTTATATTATCTTACATTCCCATTCTCAAGCTATATTACCTCATCGCTCATGGGTGAACTTCAATTACGAATCACATATTCCGAGTCTATCCGCGACTCTTAACCTTAGTTTTATTATAACGTTATAGGTTATCGGTAATCAAATTATGATTGGTAAATTAGGATATTCTCAAGCCACTAACTAGACTTAACAATTATAATTACGTCCTAGTAGGTTATGCTCGACGACTTGCCGATTAGCACGATAATTAAAGAGGAATATTGACTTACAAATCAAGTGGACATATGCTATCATGTAAGTAATTAGTACTTAAGAATAAATGGAGTACTTCGGAAATATTAACTCGGCTTTTGAGACATAAGGATCGACATCATGTGTTCGAATCGTTGCTTACATATTACGACATTGTCTATTTAACTTAACTCACGGAGGTTACATATGTCGTATAATCGTTATTCATTATCGAGTTGTGTTTACGCCCGACTAATATCGTATTGAGTTGTCGTTATTGAATATTAACGTTGTAGCTCGACTTTTGGTTTTTCTAACGTAGGAACTCACGTTTGAGTATCCTTTCATTAATAAAAACCTTAATTTGTGTCTAACTTCGATTCTCGTTTATTCCGTCTTAAGTTATCGAAATTGGTCGATTTCTTTTGGATTCTCGTTCGTATAGTATTATGTTGTTTACGTTAGGGGTTTTTGGTTTGTCGGTTCAACATAAACATAAACATTCAACATCAACAAAACCATACACAATATAAACTATACTAAGCATTAGAAAACCCTAATTTCTAATGCAATACACAATCATTGTGTAAGTGTGCATAAGTGTTCCATTCATCCACCCTAATCACAACCACTCATTCTAAGTTTATAATTAACTATCATAGCATCATTTAACATTAGAATCGAACTCATACTTAGCCACTTTGTTACGTTTTCGATAATTAGCAACAATTAGTATATGTATCCAATAAATTCCAATAAAATCATGTTATACTCCTATCATACTATAGAATTTAATTATCAACTCAATATCATCATATAAAATTTTAAACCATAGGTTAAAATTCTCTGAACTTTCGCCATTTCAAAACAACAAGCCTTGGTGTTCAATAAATTCCACAAAAATTATTTCATGCTTATACTATATACTAAACATGAAATATCACTTCATATCATGCATTAAAAATTTAAAACCATGTTTTTCATCCTTAAACATTTTCGGTAGTCATATGAACATGAATATACATTTTAAATAAATTCCAATCTTGCACAATATGGTTATATATGTAATAGCATGTAATATTAACACCAAACATTTACCAATATTCATAATATTACATATCCTATTATTTTCAACAATAAAAATCAAATAAATAACTACATATATATATATATAAGCCACGGTTCTTTTAACAAAAATAGGAGAGGTGTTTGAATAAATTCAAGGTTAATGTATGATGTTCATATCATACCCTAAACACCATATCTCAACTATTTTCCTCAACCAAAAATCAAACAACAATTATATATATATATATATATATATATAGTATTCGGCCATTTCAAGAATAAATAGGAGATGTGTTTCAAAAATCCCAAGATTTATATATGATGTTCACATCATATATTAAACACCATATCTCAACTATTTTCCACAAAAAAAAAATTAAAATCAAGGCTTAAATAAAGCCAATAACTCACGGCTTTTCTAAAAAAAATCAAAAATTATAGAAAAATTATGATATTTATTATACATGCTTATAACACATTAGCAAGTAACAATATCAAATAACATTCACAAAATCATGCTTTAACATATTTAAAAATAAACAAAGCATAAATTAAAAAAATATAAACATGTTCCAAAAATTATGAAATTTTTACAGTAGCCTTAGAACATCATTCTAAGCATTTTTCATTCATGGCTCAAGAGCATTTGAAGGCTCTAAAGTCACGAAAATAAATGGGGAGCAAACTAGGGTTTTAAACCCAAAATTCAAAATAAATATCCCACCCATTAGGATGGAAGAGGATGATGAATAATACCTTCCTATGGTCTTAGAAATATTATTTGAGGGTGGGAGAGGTTTGAATGGAGGATTTAGAGCTTTTGGTTTGAAAAGTGTAGACGATTTGAAACTTGAGAGAGAAATGTGTGCTAAGTGAAATGGGCTGCTCTTGGACGACTCCACACTGTAATGACAGACCTAATGGCTGTCATTGCCCATTTTGGGGTGGTCTTGGTGGTAGTTGGGAGGTGGATTGGTCAAATTACCCGCTTTGGTATCTTAATACCGACTCTTTAAGTTTTAACGCACTTTTGATCGATTTCTGAACCTTAAGGTTCTATCTTATTAAATAGCCTTTAAAAGACTTATTTTAATGTTCATAAAATTTCACGAAGTTCGGACGTCGCTCGATAAGTCAATTCCAGTTATCGCGAAAAACTGCGTTCACGATTAAAAATATGTCCATTCAAAATTCTATTGAATTTTTGAGCTTCATAAATAATTTGAGTCTTATAAAGCATATTTTATTGATTTAGACCCTCGGTTCGAGTTTCGGGTCGTTTCGATCAATTTCGTGTTTTCCGGTGATATTTTACCCGCTGTCTGTTAAGTTCTTCAGAATTCTTCGTAAATTGATTCTTATAAATTCTAAATTCATAATAAATTATTCCTTCAAGATTTTGGTTGTTATCATCATTTATTACGATTAGCACGGACTGGAAGTTGTTCCGCTCAGAATAATGTTTTAAGATCGACCGCAAGTATGCCTCAAAATTCTCATTCTTTGCATTCTCACATGTTTTCGTGTGAGGATTCTAAAATGAAACTGCTCGTGGAGATTCATTCTCGATCTTTCATTCTATGTTCAGCTACTCGTAAAACCCTAATCCGACAGACTAGTTATCGCTGATTTCTTTAGTATTCGATCTCTCGAATCGATTCTAATTGCTTCATTGGTTTCCTTAAACATAATTAAGGTCTAACAACCACAACTAAGTGATTCAAACATCACTAATAAAAGTTTTAAATTTATCGGGTTATTACACCGGTTAACAGAAAGATAAAGTCTAATAAAGGCTCAAAGAAGGCAACAAACGGTATATATCATTGGGTTAGTGTATGGGCAAATATGTGGTTAACAAAGATGGAATTTTATCCTTTCCATATTCGAAACACATATTGCAGCCTTGACACAGAACATACGGAAAGTTCTAGAAGATGATTACATGCACGATATCACATAATTAAAATAAACTGTATCAAGATGTTTATACAGTGAAGCTCAAGTCTCACGGTTTTAGCAAAGGGTGAAAAACAACAAGCTAAGCAATCTTAAGTCATCCATGCATCATTTTCTAACATATCATGTGCACTATCATCAATTTTACAGAAAATTTCTATCATCATTGGCTACATGGATTAACACATTTCACTTAAACTCGTTGATCGACAGACACAAAAATGAAAACAAAAACAAAACATGACAAAAACCCCAAAGCATAACAACTTTACAAGATAAAATAAAAACATAAACATGACTCTCAACCATCCAAAATCGTCCACTCCCCCTAAACTTATTGTGGACAGGTGTGAAATGGAGGCAATAAGGTTTGAAGAAAAGAGTAGTTGGGAGAGAGACCTTACCTCGTATGTCGTGCTACTCCGGCGAGGGATAAAATCCTCGCCACTGACCCCATTGCTGCATCATCTCCATCATTTAACATTGGTATTCTTGATGCGCCTGGTGTTGGGTTAGGAGGGCCTGCTGCTGGGCCATTATGGAGGTCACACTCCCGTCGATGCGGTCGAGACGACCGTCTATGCGATCCAATCGCTCATAAATTCTGGGATCGCCTTGAACGGGTGGTGGATGCAATGTGCCGTGCGCCTCGGCACCTCCTCTCGATCGCCCTCTTGCCGCTCTCCTCTATCTTGTCTTACGCATTTAAGTGTTGAGCCCATTCATTGTGAAGACGTGAGCTCAAGTTCTAATTGGACTCCGACGGCCTAAATCCGCTTAAATTGGAGAGCTCGGTGTGGGGTAGGTGAAATATAGACTGGTCGTGCTTGTCGTATAGCAGCCAGAGGTGACGACTGGGGTGTTTCTTCAAGAACGTCTGGACGTATAGATAGGGCTTGTCCAGGAAAATATCCTGAGAGATAGGATTCTCGCGAATCGTCACCTGAAAAAAATCGGCAATAGGGGTAATGAATCCCCCTATGCATATCTTCGCATTTCCCGAAACCTCTGCTTGCATCTGGAAGTGCTGTGCGAGGAACATGCCGGCATGCATCTTTTATCTTATCGCAACACCAATCAAGAGACTCATGTCCTGGAAGAGGACTGTGCCGGTGTTGTTGCGGCCATGTATGGTGAAGGTGATGAGACGGTGGAAGTAGCGGACCGCAGGATTTCATATCGAACTTGCTTTGGCACTGGAGGCATCATAGTACGGTGTCTGCTCCGCTGTTGTGTCCACGAACAATGGCCACATATTCTGAGCCGAGTTCTCTAAATCCCCCATGTATTTACCTCGGGGCCCCATCGTTGATGGCGTTCAATTCATCCACTGAGAGCCGTCGGGACTCATTGTCCATTTGGAATATGATGTAGTCTGGAGAACCTTGTGTCTTGTGGACATGGACGGTCGAAACGAACTCTAGAGTTAGGATCCGGTATGTCAGATAGTTGGTTGTGATAATAGGGTACAGACCGGTGCTCTCGGCTAACCACGTTACGTCGTTGGCTATCCCTATAGCTTGGCAAGTATCGATGCACATGAATCTCGAGTGCCTGTGCTTTAGCTGCACCAATCTCCTCCAACAATCCCTTGACGAGGGATTTGGCAGTCGTACTCCAAAAGTCTCGGGATGGAACTCATCATGTGGTTCGTCATGCGACGTGGAAACGACTTCCTTGCCCTTGCGCTTGTGGCCGGATGAACGCGACATAATGTACCTAAAAATATTTCAAAGTTAGCTCACGGTCTTATTAACAAAAATCAAAGTAAACGTCAACCCATATTAAGAGCTCTCCCAAACTTGAACTTAGTAAAATTCGTCCCCCCATACTAACATATGATCTTATAAGGTAAAACAAGGGAGAGAAAACGCACACATAACTCAAAAACACGTGAAAAATGCATTTTGGGGGTGCCTCGCGACCGCGAGGGTGGTCATGAGGAACCATCTCACGCCCGCACGAGGCTCAGGCAGACGCCTCGCCCAGCTAGCGGTCATGAGCTTGTCGCAGAAAGCGTGACAACAAGGTTTTCGCAAGATTTTTTGAAAATTTCCAACCTAATTCAACAATGTAGGCAAGTTAAACCATCAATATACATCTATGAACATCAATAGACCTAACATTGGAAGAAACATTCTCAAACACCATGTAAAATTTAGCAATATAGGTTCTATATCCTCAAATCTTTAATAATCCACAACAAGAAGATATAATAGGCAAAACCCTTCTAATTCATGCTGTAAAGCGTAAATCTAAGAAGAATTAAGGAAATGTAGCATACCTTGAGTGGAATTTACGTCTAAAGCACAAGAAATTGAAGAAAAATGGTTTATAGTGCTTGAGGGTGAGTGCTTTTGCTGCAAGTGTGTGTGTGTGTGTGTAAAATTTGGGGAAAAAGGTTAAAATATGGTGAAACACGCGGGTCGACGTCCGGATTACGGGTTGGGTCACGCTTCGCGGGTGGGCTCGCGGTCGCGAGCTTGGTCGTGAGCTGGGCGTGTTGCTCTCTGGACTAATTCTCGCGGCCACCCTCGCGGTCGCGAGGGCGGTCCCTAGCTGCACCCAGATTTTTCAAAAATGTTCTACCCATTTTTTCGCAGCCACCCCTCGCGGTCGCGAGGGTGGTCGCTAGGCCCTTTTTTATAAATAAAAGCCATTATACCTTGGGACATGAAAACGACCAACAAGATACGACACGACAAAAACAAAGAAAAACCAAACCAAACAAAACGAAAAACATAAAGATGTAGAAAAATGGGTTACCTCCCAACTAGTGCTAGATTTTTTGTCGCTAGCTCGACGCTACCTCTCATCATGGTTCATTAAGCTTGGTCACCTTTACTGGGTCAAGTGTGACTTGAAGTAGGATTTGAGGTATTGCCTGCTCACCTTAAAAATGTTGCCACTGAGTCTAGCAATTCATAGCTCCCATTGGCTTGTGCTCGGTAGATAGTATATGGCCCCGATAATCTCGATTTCAGCTTTCCGGGGAAGAGAAGGAGTCAGGCATTGTATAGCAAGACTTCATTACCCAAAGAGAATCCTTTGGGACGAATGAGAAGGTCGTGGAATTTTCGGGCTCTTTCCTTGTATATCCGAGAGTTCTCCAAAGCTTCGTTCCTCCATTCATCGAGCTCCAATAATTGTTCACCTCTAATCAAGTCGGCCTCCTTAAAATCCATGTTTTTTCTCCTTGTGGCCCAATAAGCTTTGTGTTCCAATTCAACCGGCAAATGGCAAGATTTCCCAAATACCAGTTGATATGGAGATAGACCTATAGGCGCTTTGTAGGCATCCTAGAGCTCCAAAGAGCATCATCTAATTGCTTGGCCCAATCTTTCCTATTGACAACCGATTTCTCTAAAATCCTCTTTATCTCTCGGTTGGCGAGCTCAGCTTGCCCATTCGCTCATGGATGATATAGGGAGGTGACTCTATGCTTCACACCTTACTTAGCTAGACATCGCCTAGCCACTTGTTGTTGAAACGCGACCTTCATTGCCGATTAACGCCTCGCACTCCAAATCGAGTCGTAATATTCTGTGTAGAAAATTGATCACTACCTGAGTCGCTAGTGGGCGTGGGAATCGCCTCTACCCATCGTGAAACATACTCCACAAGAAGCAAAATGTACGTGTAACCACAAGACATCGGGAACGGACTCATACAGTCGATTCCCCACACATCAAATAGTTCCACTTCCATGATGCTCTTTTGCGGCATCTCGTCTTTCTTGGTGACGTTTCCCGTTCTTTGACAGCTGTCACAACTCTTGATATGTGCTTAGCAATCCTTGAAGATCGAAGGACAATAAAATCCACTTTGGCAAACCTTTGCTGCCGTCCTTGCCGCTGTAAATGTCCTCTATTTAAAGAACTATGACACTCATGAATTATGTTCTTTCATTCTCCTTGGGGAACACAATGACGTATCAAACCATCGGCACATCGACGGTAGAGATGGGGATCATCCCAATAATAGAACTCGACATCGTGGAGAAACTTCTTTTTCTGATGATGACTGCACGACGGAGGCATAACTCCAATAACCAAGTAGTTCACAAAATCTGTGTACCATGGTGTATGATCAATGATGCTCAATATGTGCTCGTCTGGGAAGTTCTCCTTGATCCCAATTCTCTTATCTTCTCCTTCGACAGGCTTCTCTAATCTCGATAAGTGGTCTGCAACCACATTCTCGCAACCTTTTCTATCTTTGATCTCCATGTCGAACTCTTGAAGAAGGAGGATCCATCTTACCAATCTCGGCTTCGAGTCTTTCTTGTTGAACAGATGACGAATGGCAGCATGGTCGGTGTGGACAATAGTGTGGGTGCCCACCAAATAAGGTCTAAACTTATCGAAAGCATAGACCATAGCAAGTAATTCTTTCTCGGTGGTGGTGTAGTTCATTTGAGCCGAGTCGAGCGTCTTACTCGCATAATATATGACTCTGAATAGCTTATCTCGTTTCTACCCCAACACAGCTCCCACTGCCCAATCACTAGCATCGCACATCAGTTCGAACGGTTGACTCCAATCAGGTGATACCAAAACTGGGGTCGATATCAGGGCTTACTTCAATTTCTCGAACGCCCCCAAGCAATAACTAGTGAGAATGATCTTTATATCTTTCTCGAGCAGTCCACACAGTGGCTTCGTGATCGCAGAGAAGTCCTTGATGAATCTTCTATAGAAGCCCGCATGACCGAGAAAACTCCTCACGGATTTGACATTTATGGGAGGAGGTAGTTTCTCGATTGCCACAATCTTTGCTCGATCCACTTCCAAACCTTTTGCAGAGACTTTGTGGCCAAGCACCACACCTTCCTTTACCATAAAATGGCACTTCTCCCAGTTTAACACTAGATTCGTCTCCTCACATCTGTGTAGCACTTGGGATAGATTGTGGAGACAATAGTCAAAAGAAGAACCAAACAAGGAAAAGTCGTCCATGAATACTTCCATAATATTTTCAATCAACCCATGGAAAATGGACATCATACATCTTTGGAACGTGGCTGGAGCATTACACAATCCAAACGGCATTCTTCTATAGGCAAAAACTCCATAAGGACACGTGAACGCATCTTGTGCTGATCTTCTGGGGCGATGGAAATCTGATTGTACCCTTAATATCTATCTAGAAAATAATAGAACTCAAAACCCGCCAGTTTGTCCAACATCTGATCAATGAAGGGCAAGGGAAAATGGTCCTTCCTTGTGGCTGCGTTCAGAGCACGATAATCAATGCATACTCACCATCCCATTATGAGTCTTGTTTCCACAAGCTCGTTCTTCTCGTCTCTGATCACTGTGATACCCCCTTTCTTAGATACCACTTAAGTTGGGCTAACCCACTCGCTTTCTGATATAGCGTAGATCATGCCAGCGTCTAATAGCTTCAGGACTTCATTCCTCACGACCTCTTGCATTGCCGGATTCAGGCGGCGTTGAGGTTTCACCTTTGGCTTGTACTCATTCTCTAACAGGATTCGGTGCATGCAAATCGAAGGGTTGACCCCTTTGATATCAGAAATAGTCCACCCAATCGCAGACTTATATTGTTTCAGCACAATCATCAGTTTCTGCGACTCTTCCTCTATCAAAGCTGAGGATACTATCACCGGACATGTCTCATCTTCGCCTAGAAAGGCATACTGAAGGTGGTCAGGCAACTCTTTCAACTCCATCTTGGGTTTGTTCTCTTCTTTAGCCACCACAACATCTTCTCCTCCAATCGGCTTCCTCACGTCTAGATAAGGCACTGAATCCTCGGGGAGGGCCTCAACTTCTTCGATGGCTTCAAGATACTCTAAAATCTCATCACATGCCTCATCGAGGTCCGAGGGTGAGAAAATCGAGTTCTGCATACAAAACTCCACCGGATCAGATGATTGTAATTGAGTGGAAGACAACTGCTCTATAACTCGACATTCATCCATCGTTTTCTCTTCAGGTTGCTTCATTGCGTCATAAATAGAGATTTTCATCTCCTCATCATTGACCCTGAAGGTGAGATCTCCATCTTGCACGTCGATCAGTGCTCTGCCGGTAGCTAGGAACGGTCTCCTAAGAATAAGAGGCATGTTCCCATCCTCTGGCATGTCGAGAACCACGAAATCTACTGGAAAAATGAAATCTCTAACTTTCACGAGCACGTTCTCCACTATCCCTTTCGGATATGTCACTGATGTGTCTGCCATCTGGAGAGCAATGGTGGTTGGCTTGATCTCTCCAATCTCCAATCTATTGAAAATGGACAACGGCATCAAGTTGATGCTTGCCCCTAAGTCGCATAGAACTTTGGAGAATGTCTGTCATCCGATGACACACGCTATGGTGAAGCTGTCTGGATCCTTCTATTTGAGCGGCAACTTCTTTTGCAGTACAACACTACACTCTTGAGACAAATTTATCGTCTCGAATTTCCCCGCTTTCTTCTTATCGCCACAAGATCCTTCAAGAATTTCACGATCCCGCATGTCTCTTGAGTGCATCAAGTAAAGGAATATTGATGTGCATCTTTTGAAATATCTCCATAAACCGGGTTAGCTTCTCATCATACTTGGGCTTGGCTAATCGACTCGGAAACGAAATCGGAGGAGTATAGGTCAGATATTTCTTCACTGGGAGTGCCTAGCAGCCATCCTCGCGGGCGCGAGTGCGGTCACTAGGCATCTGGGCTACGCCAGCGGTCTTCTTCGTAGCCAGCCTCACGGTCGCGGGCTCGGTCGCTGACTCTTCATCCGAACTCTCTGCCCGATTTCTCGCGGTCGGTCTAACGGTCGCAGGGTCGGTCGCGAGCCTCTCTGGAAAACTTTCTGCCTGATTTCTTACGACCGGGCTCACGGTCGTGAGCACGGTCGCGAGTTCTTCCTCTTTCTCTATCTTCGCCGTTCCGCCCCGGGTGGTTCTGGTAAGCTCGTCCACTCCTCAATTGAATGGCATTACAATGATTTTTCGGGTTCACCCAGACACTCGGAAATTGGCCCGACTTGTGTTGCCTGCTCACTGTGCAACTATCTCGACTAATTTGATTTTCCATCATCTTCATATGCTTCCCAAAGCCACAAAGGACTCCTGATGATTTATCTTCCGCCCGATATTGCCGATGAACGAATTCTCAGGCCGCCAATTGTTGGTTGCTCACACCAACCGCTGCATCATGTCCTCCAAGCTCGCTTCTTCGCCTTTAATTACTCTATTCTCGCACCGAGAAGCCCGCGGAGGTTGTTGAAAATTGTTGGGGTCAGTATACGAGAAATTAGGATTATTTTTGTTATTCGGATCAGATGTCGGATTCCCCGTGACGGTTCCTCTGATTTATATAATTTACGTCTTCCGCCTCATTCATATCTGACTCTGCAGCATTGACGTGAGCAACCCCTTTTTCTTTGCTTTCCTTCTCGAACTGGCTTCTCAGAAGAGTGAACTGCTCCATAATATTATCATATTTCGAATCGCCTTCAACAGTAGCTGCCTTTACCACAGGTGTCCTCTCCATGGGCCATTGATAGCTATTGGTAACCATCTCTTCTAAAATTCTGCTAACTTCCTCCACGCCGATTCAAGCAGCATCCTCCCACCGATGCATCTACAATGCTCCTCGTGTGGAGGTCACCACTATAGAACTGTGTGATCTCGCCGCTCCCAGAGAATCCATGTTATGGGCACTTTCTCAATAAGCCCCTAAATCTCTCCCACGACTGAATAATGACTCATCTCCTAACCGGAGAAGTGGGAAATCTCGGCATGATCTTCGTGCTTTAGCCGGTGAAAATATTTCGAGAGAAACTTTTCAAAGATTCCCCAACTGCTTATGCCAAGCGGTCAAAGCTCAACCACCCTTTGCTTGATTGCGCAAAGAAAATCAACATGCGATCCGGATTGTATCTTGTGGCACTCCATTCTCGCTTGATGGTGTCACAAATATCGAGGTCTGTCTCGAGACGGGCATTCGATCCTCCGTCACTCCTCCTCCGAACTGCTCTCCTCGAACCATGCCGATCGTGGCCGGCTTCAACTCGAAATTATTCGTGATTCACCTCCGGCCCCATCCACTTCCTTGAAATTGTTCCATAGGAGGTCGATACATGTAGTTCAATGGTCTCGCCTCTGGAGAAGGGACAAGGAGTCATATGTTCGCCATTTGGCGTTGCATCTCTGTAAAATCAGCCATAAGACGTGCACCGCCAGAGAGTACACCCCATTGGGAGGAACACCCACGTTGTTTGGATTAGCTACCATATATTGCCTTCTTCTTTCTCGTCTTTTTCTCCTTTGTGTATTCTCGATCTCTGGATCTAACAACGGCTCAGGAGGTCCTTGGGACCTTGTGATCATAAACTACCTGGAGAGAAACAGAGAAATTAGATCCGACAAGTAAAAATAAAAAAAAATATAACTTGAATTAATAATTCCGAATTGTCAAGTTATTCTTATATAATCTTAACAATCCCCGGCAACGGCGCCAAAATTTGATCGCTCACTTTTCTAACATGAAAACGTGCAAGTATAAAGGTAAGTCGAATATCGTATCCACATGGATTGTAATACGAAAACACAGAAGCTAACTCAACAACAATTCATCATTATCCAATAACAGATTTGGTTTATAAAGGGTTTAGGGCTTCAAATATTAAATCCAAAGTTTAAAGGTAACAACTTAAAAATAAACCAAGAATAAACACCTAAAGAAATAATAAGATAGAAAGACTAACCCTAGGGATGCATTAATCCTACCCACAACGTATGTTTATCCTTCTTCCTATTAACCAATTTTAATCCAGACAAGATGGAAGATCACATATGTAACCAACAATTTTCAGTTACGACAATTGTGGTAGTTGATTACAAATTTTCCCTATTACTGATACGTCTCTAGGTGAAAATAAGCAACTCCAAAAGGATCACAAAGAATATGCTTCCTACGAATGTTCATATCTCAGCTACGACTCAAGACTTATTCATATTATGCATTCAAGATCGATTGACAATTAAAACGGTTAAGTAATTAACTAGCAACTAGATATGCATCAAGATTGATCAGAAATTAACACATATAATTAAGCACAAAGAATCATAAATCAATGTCTGAAAGGTAAATAGTAATAGCAGAAATCACAATATTCAGGACAGAATCATGCAAACCCTAGGATTAGAACGGAAATTACCTAGACATAATAAACGGAATAAAATACTAAATAATCATAGAAATATAAATTATATAGATAAAATCCGTAATGTATGCCTAAAGAAAATCGTTGGGTTCGATCCCAACCTCAAATAAAAACGGAAAAGACGGAAATCGTTCGGACTAAAACGCTCCAAAGCGATAACAACGTAGAACTAATGTAGAATAATGTAAAACTAATGCTAGATGAATCTAAAGCAAAACTAAAGTCAAAATATATGAAAACTATCAAAACTAGAGTAAAACGCTTTGAGAGTATGGGGGCGCGAGTGGCTAATGCCCTATTTATAGCAAAGGCGAAACCCTAATTTTGGTCCACCGCCGTCATGGCCGAGCTCATGGTCGCTAGCTTGATCGTGGGGAATCTAGGCGACGCTTCTTCTCGTCGGCTTGTACCGGACTCGCGCCCGTTAGGTGTGTCATGACCGGCTCGCGGTCGCTAGCCTTGGTCGCGAGAAATCGGGAAGAGGCTTTTCCTTGGCTCTCGCGGGCGGAGCTCGCGGTCGCGGCGTCTTTTCTAGCGGCCGGCCTCGCGATCGCGAGGTCGGTCGCTAGGTTCTGGGCAGACTTCGTTCTTCAACTCGCGATTGGGCTAGCGGTCGCTAGGAAGGCTGCTAGCCCCTATTCTCTTCCTCCTTTGGCTCGTGCTTCGTTTCATGCTTCGATTATCAACCTATAAGCCTACACAAAACCAAAAGGGAACCCAAGAGCAATATCTTCCAAAAATAAATAAAAGCATTAAGATCCAATACATAAACGCACGTAATAGATCTAAATTCATCTTAAAATATCAACAATAAACGAGTAAAAAGCGGGTTTATCAGGAGAGTGGTACAGAAATTCGCCTTCTTCCTTCTCTTGAAGTTTTCGAAAATCCTAACTTTGAGTAGTATGATTTTCAAAAATTTCACTATTAGAATTAGAGTTTGATTTTCTCTCACCTTATATTTATAATGCAACCCTAAATCCTATTAAGATGGGATTTCTGCATAAGTAATAAATATAATAATATCTCTTCAGATAGAGAGGATCAAAACTGTCCCAGTAGGACTCTAAGGAAGATTTTGAAATTCTCTAAGCTCCATGCCTTGATGGGCCAGCCCAGGGATCAAATGCAAGGAATAAAGATGGGCCTCAAATAAATTAATTATCTTATGTTCAGCCCAGAACATAAATTAATTCATACACATTTATTCATGCCACTAGAGAATAAATGCTGACTTACCCCTTTATTTCCGAAGTTGAGTCGGGCTCGCACTTAGACTTAACAAATCACCGTATTTAAGATATCGCACATCCATTAATTATTTACAACGTTCTGACTGCTTAAAATAATTAATATCTTTAATTTCTTAAGTAGTACCACTCAACCTTATTATTGTACTTGAGATAACTCAACTCGCAGGTTTAGTACAATAAACCTTTGAGCTCCTTAAGGGACGCCATCATCCTAAACGGATACGGTGACTCGATACGTGTAACTAACATGACATACAAGATCGCCACCACCCAAGATGCAGAGAATTGGTTATCTCATGTAACCTCACCCATAACAAGTCAAAGTGATGGTCAAGAACTCATACTCACCTAATACCTTATCGAGATTTAGATCAACGTAAAGTCACCGAGATCTAGGTTCTTCACGATGGTCAAATAGTAGAACTCATCTCACTGTGATCCATCAATACGTCAGAGACGTACCAGCATAAACAAGCAACCAAGTCAAGTCACTTCTTATCTATACCGCAGCCTATACCGACAACTCGTCCTCAAGTTGTCTTAGTTGTGATTCTTTTTACATCTTATTAAGCTTTACCAATCATACAGACTTCTTTGATCTACAACACACTGTATGATCTAGCTTATATATGAGATAAAGAGACATACATATGCAATCAAGTAAACAATTCAGATAGGAGATTGTAATAGTGGTAACAGGAAACATTGTCTACAAGCTCAACCAAAACCGCTTCCAAGATACAACCAACAATCTCCCACTTATACTAAAGCAAACTTTTAGTATACAATGTGTCTCTCTACTAGCTATTACAACAACACTATCACTTTGCTTCTCCAACTTCTACAAAAGTTTTCTTTCTAAGTGGGTTCCATCTTGCGCAATCCAAGTCCTCGAATATGCTCTTCGTGAATGGGTCAGCTAGGTTATCCGCATATCAATCTTCTCAATCAGCCTATCTCCTCGTCTAACAATTTCTCGTATGACATGATACTTTCTCTCTATGTGTTTGGTTGCCTTGTGGGTCCGTGGTTCCTTCGAGTTTTCACATCGCACCGAGTTATCACAGTATACTATGATACTCTTTGGCAAACCAGGTACCACATCTAGATCCATGAGGTAGTTCTTGAACCATACAGCCTCTTTAGCAGCCTCCAAAGAGGCTACATATTCGGCTTCAATGGTAGAGTCCGCAATGCATCGCTGCTTTGCACTCCGCCAGGATACGGCTCCTCATCCTAAGGTAAACACATAACCTGAGGTAGACTTTTTCTCATCACGGTCAGCTTGGAAGTCCGAGTCTGAATATCCCAAAGGCATTAGACTATCCGCTTGGTAAACTAGCCTATAATCTCGAGTCCTTTTCAGGTACTTGAGTATATGCTTTACCGCAATTCAATGAGCTTATCTAGGTTAGATCGATATTCAGCTACTATGCTCACCGCATAGCGTATATCGGTCTCGTACATAGCATTGCATACATGTGACTTCCTTGGCGGAAGCGTAGTGAACTTGTCTCATTTCCTCTATCTCCTTTGCAAATATATGTGATCGCTCCTTAGATAAAGGAACACCATGCCGGAAAGGTAGAAATCCTTTCTTGGCGGTCTGCATACTAAAAACGAGTAATTACAGTATCAATATAAGACGTCTGAGATAAGCTCAACATTTTCCTCTTGCGATCTCGGTAAACTTTGATCCCAAGAATGTATGTTGCATCTCCTAAATCTTTCATTTGAAACTGATCGGATAACCAACTCTTTACGTCTGATAACAGCTTCACATTGTTGCCAAGTAGAAGGATGTCATCTACGTAAAGTGCAAGAAATACCACATCACCGTTAACATCCAAACGATACACACAACTTTCGCTAGGCAACTGGGTAAATCCATAGGACTTTAACACCTTATCTAAGCGTAAGTTCCATGATTGGGAAGCTTGTTTAAGTCCATAAATGGACTTAAGCTTCCATACTAGATGCTCTTCACCCTTCACCACATAACCTTCGGGTTTCGCATATAAATGTCTCTACCTTCTTCAAGGTAACCGCTTAGAAAAGCGGTTTTCACATCCATTTGCCAAACCTCAAGGTTCAAAGTTAGTCGCTATGGCTAGAAGAATTCGATGGACTTGAGCATTACTACAGTAAAAAGGTCTCATCGAAATTGATGCCCTCAACTGAGTGTACCCTTTGCCACAAGCTCGGCTTTAAAAGCCGAAACCTCCATCCGAATCTTTCTTCCTTTGATACCCACTTACTACCTATGGCTTCCTCGCCATCCGGTAGAGGTGTCTTCAGATACATCCATAGCTATTATGGACTCAATTTCTAAGTCCATAGCGGTGTGCCATGATCTTGCATCGTTGTCTTGATCGCCTCACCATATATCCATGGGTCGACATACCGCGCTTCCTCGACTAAATCCAAGATTCACCCACTAACATAAATTGCTCGAGTTAACGAACAACCCTCCCACTATGACGAGGCGCCATCGGCACAAAGGCAACGGTGCAAAGAACTTGTGGTTCTCTATTTTGCACAACTTGTCGGATAGTTCCACGGTACGGTCGGTATCTCCAGTGGGACTCGACCCACTTCAATTTCAAGTATCCGTGTCGATCCTCCCACTGACACCGACATCTCGCACTTTTGGTTTAATCGGTGTATGAGTACGATCATCTTCTAATTTTAAAGTATGATTTCAACTTTGGATTTATGGTTTTCATATAATCCACTTCTAAGAATCGGGCATTAGTGCTAATAATGACCTTCTGATCCTTAGGACTATAGAAATAACCACCCTTCGTTCCTCTAGGATAGCCAATAAACAACCTTGCTTCGATATAGCCTCCAACTTATCGCTTTCTTGTTCAAGACATGTGCCGGATCGCCCATATCCTTATGTGGTTTAAACTAGTCAAGGCCCAAACCATAACTCGAAAGGGGTCTTTTCGATCGACTTGGATGGTACTAGATTGAGCAAGTATGCCGTTGTTTCAAAGGCATACCCCCAAAACGAAATAGGCAACATTGCATAACTCATCATTGATCTAACCGTTTCTAAGAGAGTCATATTTCTTCGCTCTGACACACCATTTTGCTGTGGTGTGCCCGGTGTAGTGAGCTGGGAGGTAATCCCACACTGCACCAAATAGTCCATGAACTCGTTACTGAGGTATTCGCCACCGCGATCAGACCGTAGTGACTTGATACTTTTACCTAGCTTCGTCTCCATTTCCGCCTTTAATTCTTTGAATTTCTCAAAGCATTCAGACTTGCGGCGAAGCAAATATATGTATTTGTACCTTAAGTAATCGTCAATGAAAGTGACAAAATACTCGTACCCTCCACGAGTTTGTGTGGACATTGGTCCACACAGGTCAGAATGGACTAGCTCCAACACTTCTTTGGCTCTATAACCCTTCGCTTTGAAGGGTCTAGTCGACATCTTTCCTTCTATACAAGATTCGCAGACTGGGAATGGAGTAACTGTAATATCACCCAACGCTCCATTCTTAGCCAGTCTTTGGATCCTATTTAGATTGATGTGACCTAATCTAAGATGCCAAGAAATGTGGTGTCATCTTGCGAAAAAAACTTCCTCTTCTTAAGGTTTGATGTAGATGCAACATAATTAAAGGTATTATGGTTGGCAGAAATAGTATAAAGCGAATTATATAAAGTGTCTCCATAGATAACTTCATTATTTCTTATGATAGAAACACCACTATCAAAAACAACTGAATATCCATGAATAAATAGTTTGAAAACGGAAATAAGGTTCTGCCAAAACTCTGGTACATATAAAACATCTTTTAATACTAGAACTGTCCAATCAAAGCATAAAGAAACATCTCCGACTGCAACAGCCTCGACTTTTGCCGCGTTGCCCATGGAGATCGTTATCTCGCCATCATGCAGCTCCCTTGTCCGCAGGAACCCCTGCAAGGTATAACAAACATGATCAGTCGCACCTGTATCTACTACCCATGAATGAGTAGAACAAGTCGCCAAACATGTTTCCTTTACTAAAGCAAATGGCGTACCTTGAGCCTTGAGCATAGGGCACTTAGCCTCCAATGCCCAATCTCACCGCACTTCAAGCATTTGCCCTTCTCCTTCGCTTTTTCAAACCACCGGTAGAGCCCTCAGATTATTCCCACTCTTTCTTTAGCTTTAGCATCTCTCGAATTCCACTTTAACTTTTCATCTTCGATAAAATGCTGGTTTTCCTCGAGATGCGCATTAAAGACTATGCACCTTTTCCCATTTTATGCTCTTCCGCTACTAGATCCTCTTGCAATGAATCTAGAGTATAACTCTTATCATAAAGGACTACTCTATAACCAAGTCATCAAAAGACTTGGGCAAAGTGTTGAGGATCATATCAATTCTGACTATGTCATCAATATATCCTCCAACCAATTCGAGCTCTCCGAAGAGATTGATCATTTGCTCTACATGGTCATGCACTGAATCGCTTTCCTTCATTGAACTTGACATTATTAATTTTGTCAAATTATGACAAGCGATTCTGTCCGACTCCTCATATGATTTCATGAGATTTAGCCATATTGTGGCTGCATCATCCATCCCTTGATGCTGGAGTTGCAGGGACTCGCACATGGTGACCAAAAGAAGACACTTTGTCATTCTATTTGATTTATCCCATTTCTCGTGTTCATTGCGTTCCTCATCAGTAGATAAACCATCTAGAGGTTTGGGACGGGGTGTAATGAGTACAAATATATTTTCTTCAGCAGTAAGAACAATCTCAATGTTTCGTTTCCACTCGATAAAATTTGACCAGATAGAGGATTTTGTGCAAGCATATTGATAATCGATGTAAGAGACATATCTGAAAAGCAATATAAACACATAAGCACACGATCGCACATAATTCATAACAATAATATTGTAACCTTTTGATAAAACAATATTAATTGAAACCTCCAATCGCCCAAGGAATCCCACATGCAAGCCACGCGTGTGGAAGTTTACACATGAATCCATCGACTAGACTAAAATATACCTTTTAGTCGTTTAATTTCAATCCATGTCAACTTATCCTTATGACAAATGAAATTAATGATTGGACCTTACTAGACCACATCACTATTCCAAGAAGGGACTTCGCGGGAAGTTGTACTTGAGGTGATGTCTATGCAATGACAACAATTTTAACAGCAGAAAATGAATTCTTAGAATTGGCATACTCACTCGGACCATGCCGCTTCCAATCCAAATTCCTTTGTCTTCTCATTTTAACTCTATCTCTAGAGAACTTATGAAAATTACATATGCAAGCCACGCGTGTGGACGTTTACACATGAAACTCCCATTTCTTAATAGATTAAAATGTTTTATTTAGAAATCTCATCTAACAAACTTATGATAAACAGTGCAAGCAAGCCACGCGTGTGGATGCTTACTCACAATGCGTATCACTTTGTTTAGAGATTAAAAAGTGGAGGTCTTGACATCTTAATTTTAGAAATTAATATGTCGGATTTCTTGCTTAGTCTTTTGTTTCAAAAGGTTTGTCCATGAAGATCACGTAATCCTAGCATGTTTTCTATAGAACTCAACATGTAAAACATGCTCGCAGGATTCTAAAATATGCTTGAAAAAAAAATGCTATAAACCTAGCATGCTTACTATGCTCATCTAATCACGAAAATATATAATATGTTTATCTACGTAATTAAACATACATAGCATGTTTCTGCATAATTTAAACATCCACGACATGCTTTGAACGATAAAAAAAAAAAATTCGTTCATCGCGGCCCACTCGTGGATCATGTTCTTCCCTGCCTAATTTATTACATAAATAAGTACAGATCTTCAAAAAATCTCGAAATGGGCCTCGCGTTCACGGGCACGGATCGGATTCGTCAAAACTGATTTGGACCGAAAAATAAATACGGGCTGAAACTTTGAATCGGGCCGGATCGGGTCCGAAAACGGAATTGGGTCAAAATTCGGGTTTGGGATAAAAACGGGCCGGGTCGGCCCAAGTGGACTGGGCCGCGTGCGCTAGGGAACATCCCATGCTCACGCCCAGCCGCATTCCGCCGCCCTACCTCGCGCCGTCGCCCACGCTGCCAAGACCTGGCCGAGCGTCGAGCACGCACAGCCGGTCGCCACTGCCGAGAATTCACCTCGCCACGCCGAGAGAGGTCGCCAAGTCGTTGCGTGCAGATTCCGGCGTCTGTCAAGAAAACTTACATGCGACTCCCACGCCATCACCCAGTGCCACCAAGGCTATCGCCAAGCACTGCCGAGGCTTCCACGCTACTGCCGAGAGCTGCCGAGGCTTCCGTGCGAGAATCACGTGCCCCGCGTCACCCAGTGCCATCGAGACTGCCGAGGACTCACGCGGCGCGGCCGCCGAGCCCCGCTGCCGAGTCGCCCGAAGCGATGCCGAGCGCACGACCCGCTAAGCGCCAAGACCGGACGTGTCGAGGCATCCGCCGGAAACCGCGTGCCTCGTATGCATTGTTGTCGAGACCTGTTGTCAATGCCGCTCGATGCTGCCGAGGCCATCCGCCGAGGGTGTCTGCCCGCGTGTTGCCGATGCCACCGAGAAACGCACGCATGGTGCCAAGCGGCGTGCTGCGAGCGCCGAGCATGCTCAGCATGCCATCGCCCGCATGCCTTTGCGCCGTGCGTCCGGTTTTCAGCCAGCCTCCTATCGTGCCGTGCGACGGGACTCCATCATCTCGTTCTTCGTGTTCTTCGTCTTCGTTCCTCTTTTACATATTAGATTTACAAGAAAAATCCTAATCTAACCACGGATTTTCTCGTGGTGAAAAACGAAATCCGACGAAAAATAAAACGAGCCACGATGAACGATAGGTCCACAATTAATTAATTGCGCACGTAATAATCAAACGTGAATTAATCCAATAGAGCCAATATTCTGATCCCAAGCTCTGATACAGTAATAACCCAAAAAATTTAAAACTTTTATTAGTGATGCTTAGACCAATTATTTGTGGTGCTTAGACCTTAATTATGTTTAAGGTAACCAACGAAATAAATTAGAATCGATTCGGAGATCGAAAACTAGAGAAATAAAAAACGAGTGACTAGTCCTACCGGATTAGGGTTTTCTGAATAACCTGAACATAGAATGAAAGATGTAGAATGAATCTCAACAAAATGATTTCATTTCTAGAATCCTCTCATGAAAACATGTGAGAAGCCAAAGGATGAGATTTTCGGACATGCTTGCCCGGTCAGTCTCAAAAATACTATTCACGAGCCGGGTCAAGTTCCAGTCCGTGATAATCATGAAAATTAATGATAACAATCAAAATCATGAAGTAATATATTATTATGAATTTAGAATTCATAAGAATCAATTTCTGAACGAAATTTCTGAAGAACTTAACCGAATGCCGGGAAAATATACCGGAAAAACCCTAAACTATTTCGAACGACCCGAAACTCGAACCAAGGGTCTAAATCAATAAGAAATGACTTATAAGACTCAAATAAATTATGAAAGCTAGAGAATTCAATAGAATTTTGAATGAGCATAATTTAATCGTCGGAGGCTGTTTTTCCGCGATAACTCAGAATTGACTTATCGGATGCCATTCGAACTTCATAAAGTTATTAGGAACCATGAAATAAGTCATTTTAAGGCTATTTAGGAAAATAAAACCTTATGGTTCCGAGAAATCAATCGAAAGTGCGATAAAACTTAAAGATTCGGTATTAACATGCTAAATAGGGTAATTTGACTAGTCTTCTCCCAACCACCACAAAGGGCTCTCCATATAGGCTAAAAAAGAGCTCATTTGGGCAGAATGCTCAGCAAAAAAACGAGCCCCCACTCTCTCTCTCTCTAATTTTTGAAATTCCTCTCTTTGTTCTTGAAGCTTTTCAAGCTTTAATCTTCCTTCCCAACCCATTTCAACACCCAAATTAAATTTCTAAGACCATACTAAGGTAGTATTCATTATTCTCTTCACTTATAATGGAGTAGAATTTTTGTTTGATTTTTTTTGAATTTATTTCATGAAGAACCCTAGTTTTGTTCTTCATTTTTCTTCATGACTTTTGCGCCACCAAATGCTCTCAAGCCATGAATGAAATATGCTTAGAAATGTGTTCTAAGGTTGTTTTTAAAATTTGGAAAATTTTGGAGCATGTATAATATTTTTCGATTTATGTTTTATTTCTTTTTATGTGAGATAAAGTATGATTTTGTGAATATTATTTGATATTGTTTCTTGTTAATGTCTTAGAAGCATGTAGAATAAATATGATAATTTTTTGATTTTTTTCTTAATTTTTTTTAAAAAAAACCGTGAGCTTTGTGGTTTTATTAGTCCATGTTTTTATTTTTTGTTGTTGAAAATTGAGATATGGTGTTTAATATATGATATGAACATCATATATTAATCTTAAAATTTTTTAAATACATCTCCTATTTTTTTTATAAAGGCCGAATACATATATATATTTTTAGTCTATTGTTTAATTTTATTTGTTGAAAATAGTTGAGATATGGTGTTTAATATATGATATGAACATCATATATAAATCTTGAAATTTTTGGAACACATCTCCTATTTTCATGAAATTTCGAAAAATATATGTAATTTTTGAGAATTATTTTGATTTTATTTGTTGAAAAATAGTTGAGGTATAATGTTTTATATATGATATGAACATCATATATTAATCTTGAAATTATTGAGGCACTACTCCTATTTTTCTATAATGTCTGAAAATATATGTATATATATTAGGTTTTATTTGATTTTTAATTGTTGAAAATGATATGATATGTGATATTATAAATATTGGTTGATGTTTAATGTTAATATTACATGTTTTTGCATAATATAAACATATTGTGAAGTGAATGGAATTTATTGAATATATATGTATATATTTCATAATTACCGAAAATAATGATGTAGTGAAAAGCATGTATTTGCATAATATAAACATATTTATGATTGTGATGAATGAATGGAACACTTATACACACATACACAATAGTTTTCCATTACATTAGAAATTAGGATTTTCTAATGCTTTAGTATAGTTTATGTTGTGTATGGTGTTGAATGGTTCATGTTTATGTTGTACCGACAAACAAAATCCCAAAAGTAAACAACATAATACTTTATGTACGAGAATCCAAAAGAAATCGATCAATTTCAATAACTTGAGAAGGAATTAATGAGAATCGAAGTTAGACACAAATTAAGGTTTTCTATTAATAAAAAGGATACTCGAATGTGAGTTCCTAAGTTAGAAAAACCAAAAGCCGAGCTACAACGTTAATACTCAACAACGACAACCTAATACAACGTTAGATTGAATTTTAAGACAACTCGACAACGAATAGCGATTATACAACTTATATAATCTTCGACCGGTTAAGAGAAACAAACAATGTCGTAAAGTGTAAGAAAAGATTCATAAGATGTCGATCCTTATGTCTCAAAGGTCGAGTTAATATTCCCGAAGAAATTTATCTATTCCTAAGTACTTATTTACATGATAGCATGTGATCACTTGAATCATAAGTCAAGACTCCCCTTTTATTCGTCGTGTTAAAAGGATAAGTCGTCAAGCATAACCTACTAGGACGTAACTATAATTGTTAAGTCTAGTTAGTGGATTGAGAATATCATAACATACAATCATAACTTGAATACTAACAATCTATAACATAAGAACGTATAGAAGAACCCTAAGGCTAAGAGTCGAGGATAGACTCGGAGTATATGATTCATAAGTTGCGATTCACCTATGAATAATGAAGTAATATAGTTTGGGAATTGAGAATTTAAGATAATAGAAGTTATCTTAAAACCATCACATGAAATCATAAATAAACCCTAATTGGGAAGCTTAAGTCGTAATTTATAAATGACCTTCGATCGATAGAAAGAATCTAAGAAAGGCTATTTTCTTATGAAGGGTTTGATCGTACGTAGTCGGCAAGGAAGGACAAGCACACCTGCTCACTTAGAACCACTAGCTTTGGATTAGCAGGTGGGCTCTCTAGAAACAAAAAGGATATGCATATCTATCTGAAAGCATGATTTAGAAAAGCTTTATGAAATATTATCCATGAACTGTTATTGACTGCCAAATGTTTACGTTTTATTGTGATCCAATGTGGTATGTGAATGTGTTGGTCCACCAACGTTAAAAAATGGTAACGATCGGATCCGACTTAGTTAAAGACTAACTCGGATGTGTACACATGTGACTGTGTGTTAAGGTTAGCTACCTCGATCGGTCACGGCGACTATGTGTAGGTGGCCATCTCCATAGTGCGCGAATGAATGAATGATCAAATATGGAACAACGTGGATAAAATTGTTCGGCCGAACACTTTGGAAAATGATAAAATGTTTGATAGGCATGAGTCTTTTAACTAAAATCCTCATGTGCTATTGTGGGCAGTTCAATAACTTTGACAAAGAAAATGTTTTCGGCAATGAGTCCACTGAGTACTTTTGTACTTAGCCCTGCATCTCGTTTTAGATGTGCAGGTTGAGCAATGATTGATGACGTGTGCGAGGCGGTGCAGAGTACCAGTTATTTTGTTGCTTATTAAAAATGATTTCTAGAACCTTGAGCATGTATCGTCATATACATGTCCACACGTTTATTGCTGCCTAACTTTGATATTATTTTGATGTCTTGATTATAATTGCTTTCATACTGTATTGAACTTGAGGTCGGCCTTCGTTCCTTGAATTGCGCCCTGATTGGGTTATATTTGAACTTTGAACCTTTTGGCAAGTCCTTCTGTGACTTGAGTTTGTATTGGACAGCTTATGCCTTTCAGCCTATGCATTATTAAGTAGTTAAATGGTTAATTATGTCGATTAGTTATATATATATCCGCTGCATTATCATACCAGTGGCGATCCGTATGATCCGTACTTCATTAGGAAGTCGGGTCGTCATAAAGTGGTATCAGAGCACTTGTTTACTCTGAACCCTAGAAACCCTTTCCTTGAATCCTAAGTTAAAAGTCGAGTCTAGAAATTGTTCATGTATGACTGCTACTACACTGCACTCCATCGTCGTCCTGCTCAACGAGGAAGAAGGTAACTATTTTAACTAAAAGTTGTTTTGAAATGATGGAAATATATGAAATGTGAATTGGAATTTCAATATTGCCTTGTTGGGAAGTTGAAAAATATTTTGGAAAGAGGAATATTTTGAAATTGAAAAGTTGTTTCAATTGATTGGTCATTAGTTTGAAGGAAAGTTACAAGCTTTAGGGGCTTGGTAAATGATTAAAATGAGGATACTTGATTGTCGCACAATGTGCCTTGAATTGTGTTTACTGTGATATGCAAAGCATGCAAGAAGCAGGACGTAAATGAATGTGTTTCCCCATGAGGACATAGACTCTGAATATGCATGATCCCTTTTGCGCCGAACTTAGCATGAGAACATAAGGTATCCCCAATTGAACGAAATACTAAGGAGGAACGAGAACATAGAAATCTTAAGAATCACAATCCGAACGGATTCAAGGATGAGAACACGACGAGTCTCATTTACTATTAAGCGATTGCTTAACCGGAGGTTCGCATCACATGAGTCCCAACTCTCTACGCGAATGAATTCCGAACACCATGCGGGTGCCTCTATCGTGGCATTAATGAAAAGAATAAAATTATAACGTTATGGAAGTATAAAAAGAAATGATGAATCGTAAGTGCATAATGAGAACGGATATGATGTGATTCTATAACGTGAGTACAAATAAGAAATCCAGGACCCAATAAGATAAGGTGACCACTTAGCCTTTACCTGAAGGCTACGCATTGATCGTTGCTATACTCTAAGAAACCATACCGTCTCTTCCCGGAGACCCAACCATGAAATTCGTACCATAGGAATTTAGGAATATAGGTAATAGTATTATATAGATTGCGATAACCTTCTTTGTACAGATGTTATTATGTACATACCTTCTTCTAGATATACCGTTATGTTTATCGTGTCTGACCATAGTGATACTTTCCTTTTCAGATGGCTCGGACTGTCTTCACGATTAGGCGCCCCCTATCCTCTAGGGCCACACCCGAGGAGGTTATACGTTCATACTATTCCTACCAGATGTGTCGAGGAGATGACCTCGGTGAGTTCTTAGCGCACTTCACCCGTCATTGGACAGCTGTACACGCCCGAGGTACATCTCATTATGACGGTGTGCTTTGACTTATCATGAGACTGCCATCCGACTGGCAGAGGTATGCCCGCAAGATATCAGCGGATTACATCTATCGACGCCGAGAGAGCTTCGATCTGAAGATGGACCTGCCTCGCTTTACTAGCCATCTGAGCTATGTATTCACAGTATACGGAGCTACACCACGTGGACCGTATCTTCCCGCACGGGAATACACTTGGCACGATGAGATTCTAGAGTGGCTCCACCCAGAGGTGCCCCATTTGGCAGCTAACGGACTGTGTTCTCGCTCGACAAGTGGGTGAACATGTTCGAGGTCGGACCTTCCGCCCCGACAACCACCTTCCCGGTCCTACCACCAGTAGGATTCTATCCCCGCCATTGCCCGCCCAGACGATCGCCGCCGGTCATGCCATGCCCGTACCCACCTCCACCTACCGGCTCTCCCCCAGTCCAACCGTTCCCATCCCCGTATGAGCCTTTGGGCCCGTGAGAGAGACCGATGCTCGTCCTGCTGTTGACCCATTTTCGGATGATGTTTATGAGGAGGTCATGGCTGAGATCCGCCTAGACCTAGCTAGCTATGGAGGAAGCCAGGGTCGTTAGAGAGGGTCGTTAGAGACCGAAAGCGCGTAGTTCTCGCACTCGATGCTGAAGAGGAAGATCCGGAGGAGAATCCCGAGGAAGACCCTATAAGACCCTAGGAGGACCCAAGAATGACGATGAGATGGAGAGAGTGGATAGTTCCCATGCTTCCAGTCCTGACTCTAACACATGGAGCCCTATCTACACCCCAGGCGATCATGGATCTAGTTCTTAGGACTACATTATCTTTTTATCTATATACTTTGTATATCTTTTGATGCATACAGAAACGATGAGTCGTTCCGACATGAAACTCTATTTTGATGTCCACGGTAGCGTTTAGATTTTTCTAAGCATCGTGACTAGGTACACGGAGTGATGCTGATAATTGTTTTTTGGCATCATACTCTATACCTGGTCTTTTGTAACCTTCAAAACGCTGGTGAAAGTCCTCGTAGAGGCAATTGATGCGATATGATGATAGCTCCCCGAGAGCCTTTGTTTTAATATTGTGATTTATGGTGTTTGATGATGTGCTAGATTTATGCTCATAATTATATAAATACCGTGCTGATATATATACATTGATCCTGATGGATAGTATAAAACGATATCTAACTGCGTATGTTTATGAAGGATAGGATGCCGCCGAGGAGAAGAAATCGTGAAGTAACACCTGCGAGAGAAGACTCTCCACCCCACCACCACCACCACCACCGCGAGGCGGATTGAGGAGTTATTCCTCGTGCGTAACCCGCCCACTTTCAACGGACCGGGAATCCCGTGACGCCGAACTTTGATTCGTGGTGTCGGAGCGATCTTTAACTTCCTTCACCGCACCTCTCAAGAACGCTTATCACGCGCTGCCTTCCAGATGATCGTGCCACCGACTTCGTGGGAGGCGCAAGAGGAAGACTCGTCCGAGGAGGAATTGGAAGATTTCTCCGGAGGAATTTAAGGAGGAAGTGTACGAGAAGTACATTCCCAAGAGCTACCGGAAGAGGAAAGAACATGAGTTCTATAATTTGCGATAGGAAAGACCACGGTCACAGACACGACCGCATTCTCGCGAGATGTCGCGTATGCGCCTCCGCTTGGTCGACAATCACGAGAAGATGACCGAAGTTTTGGGCGGACTCACCATGAGATCGTGGTATCGCTAGCTTGTCACGGAAATCGACTTACCGTGAGGCCCTCACCGGCATCGACATCGAGGTCGCTATGCCCGAGCACAGACTCGTTCTGTACATCCCCGAATCACCAAGGGATCGTGGGAAAGAAAGTGGGAAGGACCCCACCAAAGTTAAGGATCCAACACCGCCAGCCGATGTGAGGCCATGGCAAGGAACAATGTGCCATCCGGCACGGCAAGGAAACGGACGCCCATGGTACCCGCACCATGGGAAACCCGAATTTGTGAGGATCCCCGATGCCCTGTGTGTCATAGGAGTCACAAGGGCATGTGCATTTACAAATGACGGATGCTTCAAGTGTGGCTGAGGGCCACTACTCTAGAGATCGCCTCGACGCGCCAGGGGAATTGGTCGCCTAATGCGACTAACCGAGTCCAACCGGTTCGGGCTATCCAAGCACAACCATTTCAAAGAACAGCCCCGGTCCAAGATTTCCAACCAATCAACGATCAGATCAACCACGGCGGTAACGACAACAACAATGGCGACAAACCACAAAGAATAAAGATCGACAATTTCAACAACAACAAAGAAGAAGAACCGCAACAACAACAAAACAACAATAAAGCATCAACAACAAAGAACCACCACCGCAAGCTGTGGCCTACGCCCTCAACCAGAAAGAGAATTTCAGATGAGCCGCCAAGGAACCAAGGAAACTTGGGTGTATGGGAATAATTCTCCAATCGCTCATATCCCATCGTTGACATCGGGCGCTCGCTTTTTATTGCTAAAGCATGCGAGAGAACTTAGGATTAGATCCTAAACGTCTTTGAACAAATCATGAGAATATCTTCTCCAAGAGGAGGCATAAGAACGGTAACCCACATATGCTCGAACCTAGAACTTGACTAGCTCACTTAATGTCACGACAGATAACCTTCACGCCATACCTATGATGATGTGGACATAATCCTAGGAATGGATTGGTTAACCGAACATAACGCGACCATCCCTGTAATGAAAGAAAAATTTCTTTCCAACACCCCGAGAGAAACCTATGCACTTTCACGGATCGCATGGAGAGGAGAGTACCAATCATATCCGCACTACAAGCAAGGACGCTGTCGAACAAGACAGAGAACCACTCCTACCTTTTCTACCTCCGTGAGGAAGAGAGAATGAGAGGAGGATAGAAGACGCCCGATCGTGAAGGAGTACCCAATGTATTTCCGTATGAACCATCGGGATTACCGCCAAACCGATGATTGAGTTCACGATCGACTCGAACCGTGTTCTCGCCCGTGTCGAAAGCCCCATACCGGATGGCACCAAAAGAACTTGAGGAATTGAAGATCCAACTACAAGAACTCTTAAAGTTAGATTCATTAGACCCCTGTGTTCCATGGGAGCACTCGTCCTTTTCGAGAAGAAGAATGATGGTACACCGAGAATGTGCATAGACTATCGAGAGTTAAACAAGATAACTCTTAAGAATAAGTACCCTTCGCCCCAATCGACGATCCGCTTGATCGCCTTAAGGAGAATGAGTCTTTTCAAAGATAGATCTAAAGTCGGTATACCATCAACTAAGGATTAGACTGCAGGATGTACCTAAAACGGCTTTCCGCACAAGGTATGGTCATTTCAATTCATCGTTATGCCCTTTCGACTTACAAATGCCCCAACATTATTTATGGATATCATGAATAGGGTATTTCACCCATACTTAGACAAATTTGTCTTAGTATTCATAGACTATATCCTAATATACTCCAAGAATAACCAAGAATGTGAGGAACACTTGAGAACCGATCGCAAACATCGAGACAAGAGCAACTCTTGCCAAGTTTAGCAAGTGTGAATTTTGGTTAGGCTAAGTGACATTCTTAGGTCACATCGTGTCCGCCGAGGGAATCAAAGTAGACCCTCGAAGATCGACATAGTCAGGACGGAGTCGCCAAGAACCCGAATGAAATTGAGTTTCTTAGGACTTGCCGGCTATTATCGAAGATTTATCGAGGGATTCTCAACGATAGCCCGACCCATGACCCAACTGTTGAGAAAGAGGATCAAGTACATTTGGACCGCCGAGTGTGAGGCTAGTTTCTAGAGATTGAAGGAGTTGCTGACGACAACACCTGTACTAGCAGTACCCGAAGCATATAAAGAATACACAATCTACACGGATGCTTCAAAGAATGGACTAGGATGTGTTCTGATGCAAGAAGGCAAGGTTATTGCTTATGCTTCAAGGCAATTACGCCTACATGAGTTGAACTATCCTACACACGACCTGGAATTAGCAGCGGTCTTACATGCCTTAAAGATTTGGAGGCACCACCTTTATGGAGTTAGATGTGAGATCTATACTGACCATAAAAGCCTGAAGCATTTCTTCGAGCAGAAAGATCTTAACATGAGGCAGCATAGATGGTTAGAACTAGTGAAAGATTATGACTGTGGTATCAATTACCACTCAGGCAGGGCTAATGTTGTAGCCAATGCTTTGAGTCGCAAATCCCACCCTAGTTTGGGATGTCTCCTCAGTCATGAGGAAATACTTATAAAGGAATTTCAAAGGATGAACATCGAAGTCATAGACCCGTCTCTGACGATAGAGGGCTGTATTGCAACGTTGATTGCAATCCTGGACTTAAGAGCCCGAATCTTGGAAGCTCAGAGGAAGAGCAAGAAGCTAAAGGAAGTACGAGTCAAGATCAAGACAACGACCACAAGAATTTCAAGGAAGTTGTTTCAATCAAAAATGTTCTCTTCATTGACTCATAATCGAATGAGATGTTGTAATAGGGATAGTTAACCCAAGTCGTCTCTCAAGGAAAACTTAACAGGGCTTATTGTTCGTGTCAAACACATAAAATGGTAAATCCTAAACACTCTAATACCAACATGGGTTTTGAAACAAACGGGAATTGAAAAGCTGAAAAGAAATATAAATAAAAGCAACCTAACTATGAATTGTCAATCCCTAGTTAATAAACTACGAAAGCACGAAAGCAGAAAGCTAAGCACAGAACAAACTAAATTAAAATCACCAAACAGGAAGCAATAAAATTCATTCGAGAAAGATTTAACATATTACTAAATTCCCAAATCAAATGCATAGAATGTAAATTATCGAATGCTAGAAGAAATATAATCAAAGGAACATGAAAACAATCCACTGTCACTATGCAATTGAATCCAATAAAAATCACCAATACTACGAAAATGATTTCGATAGAACTGATAAATCCAATAGATTAATTCGGTAAACAAATGTATTAATCAAAGAAAATAAAAGCAGGAATAAATATCTGTAGTTTATCTCTATCGTGTCTGGAAGCTCCGGAAGAGAATTTCAAGAACAACGGCCGCGGTGTAAAGAAAATTAGAACTGAACTGCCCTAACTCGCGATTGCGCGTATATATATATTAAGTGAGAGTGAGCGCCGGTTGCAATGTGAGCAAGCGCAGAGCGGAGGTTCTGTTCCAAAGTGAACGCCGGCTTAGACCGAGCGCTCGCTCACAAGAGTGCACTGACTCAGAAGCGAACGCCGGCTCAAGGGCGAGCGTACGCGCGGGTGGATGAGCGTCGGGTGAGGCACGAGCGCGTGAGGGAAATTAAGCGAGCGGGCGCTCGAATGGAGCGCCGGATGAACGTTAGATGAGTGCTCGCTTTGAGCGCCGGCTGAGGAGGCACGCGCGCGGAGCGAGGTGAGAGGGCGCTGGAGATGCCATGAGCGCTAGGGATGATGCAGCGGGCGTTGTCGAGCAAGCGCTCGACATGGGAACACCGGTTGTGTGCGGCGCTTGGTCGAGCGCTAGGTGGACGAGGCGCTAGAGGGGCAACGCGTGGTGGAGCTAGCGCTGGGTGATCGAGCGTCGGGTGGGCTCTGCGAGCATTGGGGATACGCGCCGGATGAGCTCCCGAGCTGGGCGACAATGCACGCGGGGCGTGTGGGATGCACGGGCGACGAGCGCTGGGCGCTGGCCGTGCGATAGGGGTGCCCATGCGCGACTTTGATGATTCGCTCTGTTCTCCCTTGTCTGAACTCCGAATTGCAATCCGTTTACACCTACGGACTCCTATCGAAATGCTTTTCAATATATTTGATCCTTGACAGGTCCATTTCATCCTATTTAATACCATTTTTCTACAAAATATCAAACCAAACCAACGGCATAAATAGGACAAACAACTGAAAACAACATGCAAAACAATACCAAGAATAAGCACAAAATGAAACCAAACAGAAGCTATAGATAACGTCTTTTTGTATGACGGAAGAGTGTGTGTTCCAGAAGACGAAAGGCTTAAGAGTGAGATCTTGCAGGAAGCCCATGAGACTTCTTATACCGCACACCCCGGAAGCACCAAAATGTACCAAGATCTCAAGAAGAAATTTAGCGGATGGAATGAAGCGAGACGTAGTTTATTCGAGAACGTTGTTCGACGTACAACAAGTGAAAGCACTCCACCAACGACCGTATGGAACCTTACAACCGCTAGACATATCGGAATGGAAATGGGATGACAGAGCTATGGATTTTGTTATCGGGCTACCCAAATCACAAAGAGGAAATACCGCTATTTGGGTCATCATTGATCGTTTAACCAAGAGCGCGCATTTTCTGCCAATTTCGATAACACATGGATCAGACAGACTAGCAAAGTTGTACGTTCGAGAAGTCATACATTTACATAGAGTTCCGAAGACTATCACGTCTGATAGAAATTTAAAATTTACATCCCGATTTTGGATGAGTTTATAAAAAGAATTAGGAACTCGACTATATTTCAGTACCGCGTTCCACCCACAAACGGACGGATAATCCGAGAGGACCATTCAGACGCTCGAAGACATGTTGAGGACCGTTGTCCTGGATAGAGGAGAAAGTTGGGAACATGTGTTACTACTTGTAGAATTCGCCTACAATAACAGCTACCAAGCGACTATTGAAATGGCCTCATATGAAGCGTTTTATGGGAAGAAATGTCGATCGCCACTTTACTGGGATGAAGTGGGAGGAAGAAGAGTATTAGGACCTGACTCTGTGGGAGAGATGATCAAAATTATAAGACAGATCCGCCAACGAATCAAGGAGGCCCAGACCGATGAAGTCGACACCGACAAACGCCGCACGTAGTCAGATTTTGAAGTGGGAGACAAAGTCTTCAAGAAGATTTCTCCATCAAAAGGAATCGTGAGATTCGAATCAAAGGAAGTCACACCACGCTTCATAGGATACTATGAAATTTTGGAGCGGTAGGCCAAGAACTTACGTGACCGGCATTACCGCCTAAGCTTTTGAAACGTGCACAATGTGTTCCACATTTCGCAGCTAAGGAAGTACATACATGACCCCAACCATGTGATATCACGATGATATTGTCCTCGACACAATATGAGTTATGTAGAATCGCTTACGGAAATCTTTAATCGTCAGATCCAAAAACTAAGAAACAAAGAGATACCATTAGTGAAAGTTCTATGGCACACCATGGACAAGAAGAAGCAACCTGGGAACTGGAATCAGCTATAAAAGAGAAATACCCAGATCTTTTCCAAGGTTAGCAAATTTCGGGACGAAATTTATTTTAAGGGGGATGGTATGTAATAACCCAAAAAATTGAAAACTTTTTTTAGTGATGCATAGACCAATTATTTGTGATGCTTAGACCTTAATTATGTTTAAGGTAACCAACGAAACAAATTAGAATCGATTCGAAGATCGAAAACTAGAGAAATAAAAACTAGTGACTAGTCCTATCGACAGGTTTTCAATAGCCCGAACATAGAATGAAAGATCGAGAATGAATCTCAACAAAATGATTTCATTTCTAGAATGCTCTCACAAAAACATGTGAGAAGACAAAGGATGAGAATTTTCGGACACGCTTACCCGGTCAGTCTCAAAAGTACTATTCATGAGCCAGGTCAATTTCCAGTCCATGCTAATCATGAAAATTAATGATAACAATCAAAATCATGAAGGAATATATTATTATGAATTTAGAATTCATAAGAATCAATTTCTGAACGAAATTTCTAAAGAACTTAACCGAATGCCGGGAAAATATTCTCGGAAAAACCCTAAACTATTTCGAGCGACCCGAAACTCGAACCAAGGGTCTAAATCAATAATAAATTACTTATAAGACTCAAATAAATTATGAAAGCTCAAGAATTCAATAGAATTTCGAATGAGCAAAATTTAATCGTCGGACGCTGTTTTTCCGCGATAACTCGGAATTGACTTACCGGATGCCATCCGAACTTTATAAAATTATTATGAACCATGAAATAAGTCATTTTAAGGCTATTTAGGAAAATAAAACCTTAAAGTTCCGAGAAATCAATCGAAAGTGTGATAAAACTTAAAGAGTCGGTATTAACATGCCAAATCGGGTAATTTGACTAGTCTTCCCCCAACCACCAAAAAGGACTCTCCATATAGGATAAAAAGGGCTCATTTGGGTAGAATGCTTAGCAAAAAAATGAGCACCCTCTCTCTCTCTAATTTTTGAAATTCCTCTCTTTGTTCTTCAAGCTTTTCAAACTTTAATCTTCCTTCCCAACCCATTCTAACCCCCAAATTAAATTTCTAAGACCATACTAAGGTAGTATTCATCATTCTCTTCATTTATAATGGAGTAGAATTTTTTTTGATTTTTTTTGAATTTATTTCATGAAGAACCCTAGTTTTGTTCTTCATTTTTCTTCACGATTTTGAGCGACCAAATGCTCTCAGGCCATGAATGAAATATGTTTAGAAATGTGTTCCAAGGTTGGGTTTAAAATTTGGGAAATTTTGGAGCATGTTTAATATTTTTTGATTTATGTTTTATTTCTTTTTATATGAGATAAAGCATGCTTTTGTGAATATTATTTGATATTGTTGTTTGTTAATGTATTAGAAGCATGTAGAATAAATACGATAATTTTCAGATTTTTTTCTTAAATTTTTTTAAAAAAAGCCTTGAGCTTTGTGGTTTTATTAGGCCATGTTTTTTATTTTTTGTGAAGGAAAATCATATTTTAACCCTCTCCCGATGATCTATCTTGGATGTTTAATTCACCATACATTGATTATATACCTAGCATGCACCTATATAATTAATTGCAACACGTTGGTGTTTTTTCGTGTTTACCTGCGAATTTGTCAAGAATGAATTGGATCAAGACTTGTGCTTTGATCTTCTGGACTGTGTCCCGACTGCCTAAACTCCAATGTCGAGTGAGGACAATCTACGGAGAGTGCTGTAGAAATTCGCCTTCTTCCTTACCCTAGAGTTTTCGAAAATCCTAACAATGTGAATAGTAAATTTTGAAATTTTCTTATCATCTATTAGGGTTTGATTTTCTCTCACCTTATATTTATAATGCAACCCTAGATAGGATTTCTGAATCTCTAATAAATATAATAATATCTCTTAAGATAGAGAGATCAAAACAGAGTCCCAAAGTGGGACTCTAAAGGATGTGGACGAAAATCACTAAGCTCCGTGCCTGATGGACCACCCTGTGGATCAAATGCAAGGAATAAAGATGGGCCTCAATTAAATTAATTAGCTTATGTTCATTCCAGAACATAAATTAATTCATAAATATTTATTCATGACACTAGAGAATAAATGATGACATACCCTTTTATTTCTGAAGTTGAGTCGTGCTCGCATTTAGACTTAACAAATCCCCGTATTTAAGATATCACACGTCAATTAATTATTTATGCTCGATCGCTTAAAATAATTAATATCTTTAATTCCTTAAGTAGTACCACTCAACTTTGTTATTGTACTGAGATAACTCCACCCATGTGATTTAGTACAATAAACCTTTGAGCTTCTTAGGGACGCCATCATCCTAAACGGATATGACTAATACGTGTAACTAGATGACATACAAGCACCGCCACCACCCAAGATGCAGAGAATCTTGGTTATCTCATGTAACCTCACCCATAACAAGTCAAATGATGGTCAAGAACTCATACTCACCTAATACCTTATCGAGGATTAGATCAACATAAAGTCACCAAGATCTAGGTTCTTCACGACTGTTAGATAGAAGAACTCATCTCACCGTGATCCATCAATGCGCCGTAGACGCACTCAACATAGACAAGCAACCAAGTCAAGTCACTTCTTATCTATAACACAGCCTATACCGATAACTCGTCCTCAAGTTGTCTCAACTGTGATTCTTTTTATATCTCATTAAGTTTGACCAATCATACAGACTTCTGTGATCTACAACACACTGTATGATCTAGCTTATATATGAGATAAAGGGACATACATATGCTATCAAGTAAACAATTCAGATATGAGATTGTAATTGTGGTAATAGGAAACATTGTATACAGGCTTAACCAGGACTGCTTCCAGTATACAAATCGAACAATCTCTCACTTATACTAAAGCAAACTTTTAGTATACAATGTGTCTCTCTACTAGCTATTACAAACAACACCATCACTTTGCTTCTCCCACTCCTACAAAAGTTTCCTTTCTAAGTGGGTATCATCTTGCTCAATCCAAGTCCTCCAATATGCTCTTCGTAGACTTTTTGCGGCAGGCTCTTCGGGAATGGGTCAGCAAGGTTATCCGCAGTACCAATCTTCTCAATCAGCACATCTTCTCATGTAACGATTTCTCGTATGACATGGTACTTTCTCTCTATGTGTTTAGTTGCCTTGTGGGTCCATGGTTCCTTCGAGTTTGCCACTGCACCTGAGTTATCATAGTAAATCATGATACTCTTGGGCAAACCAGGTACCACATCTAGATCCATGAGGTAGTTCTTGAACAACATAGCCTTTTTAGCAGCCTCCGAAGCGGTTACATATTCGGCTTCCATGGTAGAGTCTGCAATGCATCGCTGCTTTGCACTCTTCCAGGATACGGCTCCTCCTCCCAAGGTAAACACATAGCCTGAGGTAGACTTCTTCTCATCAAGGTCAGCTTGGAAATCCGAGTTTGAATAACCCAAAGGCATTAGATTATCTACTAGGTAAACTAGCCTATAATCTCGAGTCCTTTTCGATACTTGAGTATATGCTTTATCGCAATCCAATGAGCTTGTCCGTGGTTAGATCGATATCTAGCTACTATGCCTACCGTGACAGCGTATATCGGGTCTCGACATAGCATTACATACATGAGACTTCCTACGGCGAAGCGTAAGCGAACTCGTCTCATTTCCTCTATCTCCTTTGCAAATATAGGTGATCGCTTCCTTAGATAAAGGAACACCATGCCCGAAGGTAACAATCCTTTCTTGGTAGTCCGCATACTAAAACGAGTAATTACAAGATCAATGTAAGACGATGAGATAAGCTCAACATTTTTCTCTTACGATCTCGATAAACCTTGGTCCCAAGAATGTACGCTGCATCTCCTAAGTCTTTTTTTTGAAACTGATCGGATAACCAACTCTTTACGTCTGATAACAGCTTCACATTGTTGCCAAGTAGAATGATGTCATCTACATAAAGTTCAAGAAATACCACATCACTGTTGACATCTAAACGATACACACAACTTTCGCTAGGCAACTGGGTAAATCCATTGGACTTTACCACTTCGTCAAAGCATAAGTTCCATGATCGAGAAGCTTGCTTAAGTCCATAAATGGACTTCTGAAGCTTCCATACTAGATGCTCTTCACCCTTCACCACATAACCTTTGGGTTGTCGATATAGATGTCTCTACCTTCTTCAAGGTAACCGCTTAGAAAAGCGGTTTTCACATCCATTTGCCAAACCTCAAGGTTTAAGTGGTCGCTATGGCGTAAGAATTCGATGGACTTTAGCATTGCTACAGCGTAAAAGGTCTCATCGAAATCGATGCCCTCAACTGAGTGTACCCTTAAGCCAAAAGCCCGGTTTTAAAAGCCAAACCTTCCATCTCGAATCTCTCTTACTCAGATACCCACTTACTACCTACGGCTTCCTTGCCATCCGGTAGAGGTGTCTTTCAGATACATCCATAGCTATTATGGACTCAATTTCTAAGTCCATAGCGTGTACCATGATCTTGCATTTATGTCTTCAGATCGCCTCACCGTATGTCCATGGGTCGATTATAGCTTGTTCGCTTTCGACTAAACCAAGATTCACCCACGAATATAAATAGCTTGGGTTGACGAACAACCCTCCCACTACGACGAGGCGTAACTGGCACAATGGCAACGGTGGGTGCAGTAACTTGTGGTTCTCTATCTTGCACAACTGGTTGGATAGGTGCCACTTGTACGGTCGGTATCTCTAGTGGAACTCGACCCACTTCAAGTTCTTGAAGTATTTGGTTCCGATCCCTCTCACTAGACATGATATCTCGTACCTTTTGTTTAATCGGTGGCGGAATACAATCATCTTCTAATTCTCAAGAATGATTTCAACTTCGATTTATTGTTTTCATATAATCCTCTTCTAAGAATCGGGCATTAGTGCTAATAATGACCTTCCGATCCTTAGACTATAGAAATAACCACCCTTCGCTCCTCTAGATAGCCAATAAACAGCCTTGCTTCGATCTAGCCTCCAACTTATCGCCTTCTTGTTCAAAGACATGTGCCGGATCGCCCATATCCTTATGTGGTTTAAACTAGGCTTGCGCCCAAACCACAACTCAAAAGGGTCTTTTCGATCGACTTGATGGTACTAGATTGAGCAAGTATGCCGCTGTTTCTAAGGCATGCCCCAAAACGAAATAGGCAACGTTGCATAACTCATCATTGATCTAACCATTTCTAAGATAGTCCTATTTCTTCGCTCTGACACACCATTTTGTTGTGGTGTGCCTTGCAGTAGTGAGTGGGAGGTAATCCCACACCGCACAAAATAGTCCATGAACTCGTTACCACCACCGCGATCGGATCAGCAAATACTGATACTTTTACCTAGCTTCGCCACCACTTCCGCCTTAAATTTTTAAATTTCTCAAAGCATTCGGACTTATGAAGCGGTATATGTATCCGCACTTGAGTAATCGCCAATGAAAGTGACAAAATACTGCATTCTCCACGAGCTTGTGTGGACATAGGTCCACACAGTCGAATGGACTAGCTCCAACACTTTTTGGCTCTATAACCCTTCGCTTTGAAGGGTCCGGTCGACATGTTCCTTCTATACGTGATTCGCAGATCGAACCGAGTAACGGTAATATCACCCAACGCCCATTCTTAGCCGCCTTGGATCCTATTTAGATTGATATGACCTAATCTAAGATGCCAAAGAAATGTTGTGTCATCTTCCGAAGAAAACTTCCTCTTCTTAAGGTTTGATGTAGATACAACATAATTGAAGGTATTATGCTTGGCAGTAATAGTATAAAGCGAATTATGTAATGAGCCACAACAGATAACTTCGTTATTTCTTATGATAGAAACACCACTATAAAAAACAACTGAATATCCATGAATAAATAGTTTTGAAACCGAAATAAGGTTCCACCGAAACTTCGGCATATATAAAACGTCTTTTAATACTAAAACTGTCCTATCAAAGCATAAAGTAACATCTCCGACTGCAACAGCCTCGACTTTCACCGCGTTGCCCATGGAGATCGTTATCTCGCCATCATGTAGCTCCCTTGTCCGTAGGAACCCCTGCAAGTTGTAACAAACATGATCAACAGACCAGATCTACTACCCATGTACGAGTAGAACAAGTCGCTAAACATGTTTCACATTAAAGCAAATGGCGTACTGAGCCTTGAGCATAGGGCACTGGCCTTTCAATGTCGGGCCTTGCCGCACTTGAAGCACTTACCTCTCTCCTTTGGCTTTTTCAAGCCTCCTGTGGCAGTCTTGTTCTTGCTCCCACTGGTTCCTTTACCTCTACCACCTTTGGCACCCATTTTTCATCTTCCATTTTTCAACGGAAAATTTGGGCCCTTAGATGTGCTAGCAATGGCATGTGCTCCTTTTCCCATGACACCTTCCGCGGCCACGAGATCATTTAGCAACTAACTAACTGTATACTCGGTCTTGCTCATGATCGCTCACGCCGAAAGTTCTCAAAAGACTTGGGCAAGTGTGTTGAGGATGATATCACATTCGCTTCACCACAATACCTCATCCCAACTGATCAAGACTATCCATGAGATAAGTCATGTGGGAGACATGTTCATGGACCGAACTTCCTTCTTTCATCCTACACGCCAATATTTCTCTCATTGTGTGGAAGCGGACTGTCCGATCCGACTGCCCAAACTTACTCTTGAGACTTGACCATATTTCAGTCGATCTACCATCGACCGATGTTGCAGCTGCAAGACTTTGGACATCGTAGTCATCATATAGCATTTGGCCATATTATTTGACTTATGCCAAAGTCTGCTTGACTTTCGCTGCTCATTCGTCGATGCGTTAGTAGGGCATGGGATTTGGGAGTATTGAGAACAAACATGTGTTCTTCAGCGATAAGAACATATTCCATGTTTCGTTTCCACTCGATAAAATTTGGACCAGATAGAGGATTTTGTGCAAGCATATTGATAATCGGAGTAAGAAATATATCTGAAAAGCAATGTAAACACATAAGCATACGATCGCACATAATTCGTAACAATAATATTGTAACCTTTTGATAAAACAACATTAATTGAAACCTCCAATCGCCCAAAGAATCCCACATGCAAGCCACACGTGTGGACGTTTACACATGAATCCCTCGACAAGACTAAAATATACCTTTTAGTCGTTTAATTTCAATTCATTGTTGGATTTGTATACTGAAAGCAGTTTTGGTTGAGCTTGTATACAATGTTTCCTGTTACCACTATTACAATCTCCTATCCGAAATGAATACTTGATTGCATATATCTCGTGTCCCTTATCTCATATATAAGTTAGATCATACAAGGTGTAGAAGATCACGTAAGTTTGTATGATTGGTCAAGCTTAATGAGATATAAAAGTTTCACACCGAGACAACTTGAGGACGAGTTGTCGGTATAGTCGCGGTATAGATAAGAATTGACTGACTTGGTTGCTTGTCTATGCCGGTACGCGTCTCGACGTATAGAATGATCACAGTGAGATGAGTTCTTCTATCGACCGCCGTGAAGAACCAAGATCTCGGTGACTTACGATGATCTAAACCTCGATAAGGTATTAGATGAGTATGAGTTGTCGACCATCACTTTGACTTGTTATGGGTGAGGGTTATATGTTCTAACCCAATATTCTCCACATCTTGGGTGGTGGCGGCTTGTATGTCATGCTAGTTATCTATATCGAGTCACCGTATCCGCTAGGATGATGACGCCCCTTAAGGAGCTCAAAGGTTTATTGTACTAAACCCCGCAGTTGAGTTAACTCAAGTACAATAATAAGGTTGAGTGGTACTACTTAAGGAATTAAAGATATTAATTATTTTAAGCAATGTAATGCTATAAATAATTAATGGACGCTCAATATCTTAAATACGGGATTCAGAATGTCTAAGTGCAAGCCCGACTCAACTTGTAATAAAGGGTAAGTCAAGATTTATTCTCTAGTGGCATGAATAAATGTTTATAAATTAATTTATGTTCGGGTGAACATAAGATAATTAATTTATTTGAGGCCCATCTTTATTCCTTGCATTTGATCCACGGGTCGGCCCATCCAGCCCGTGAGCTCAAGAAAATCGCCCACCATCATGCTCTTATGGAATGGATTTGATTCTCTTTATCCTATAAGGATATTATTATATTTATGGGATATGCATAGATCCTTTCCATATAGGATTATGGTAATAATCCTTTCCATATAGGATTATGGTAATAATCCTTTCCATAAAGGATTATGGTAATTTCCATATGGGATTATGGTAATTTCCATATGGGATTATAGATCCTTTCCTTATGGGATTAAGGTAGTGCATTATAAATATAAAGTAAGAGATAGAATCAATGTCAATCCTCATAATCAACCACATAATTTTCATCCACCCTCGAGATCATTAGAGAGTGATTTTCAAAATAGTGAGAGCATTGAGTGATTTTCCAAGCATTCTCCATAGATCGCCCTCACCGACGCTGGAGATCGGGTAACCGGATACTGACCCAAAGGTCAAAGCACGAGTCTCGATCCAATCCGCCTCGACAGATTCAAAGGTAAACACGAGAAACCCCAACATGTTGCAATTAATTATATAGGTGCATGCTAGGTATATAATCAATGTATGGTGAATTAAACATCCAAGATAGATCCCTGGGCAGTGGCTAAACCTAGTTTTCCCATCAATTGGTACGAGCCGGGATCGTGATTCGCTCGCTGGATTAATTCACGCTTGATTATTACGCGCGCTAATTAATTGTTGGATCCGCTGCTCATCGTGGCTCGCTTAATTTTGTCGGATTTTATTTTTCACCGCGAGAAAATCCGTGGTTAGATTAGATTTATTTTTACGTAAATCTTGTCCGTAAAAGAAGAACGAAGACGAAAGCGGCCAGATCGAGACGACGGAAAATAGGTCGCACGGTGCGCGGGCGACGGCACGCAGCGCAGCACGGCGTCGATGACGCCGCCGATGCGGGCCGAGCCCGCATCCGTTTTCGGCCCAATCTCGTTTTGACGAGTCCGTCCGCGCCTGCACGCGAGGCCCGCTGAATCCTCGCTCGTGCCCGCACGCGAGGCCTGTTGAAGATTATAAAGATCTGCACTTTGCAATTCTATGTAATAGATTAGGCAGAAAGTGCGATTCCACGAGTGGGCCACGATGAACGCTTTTATTTTATTTTTATCGCTCATTGCATGTCGTGGATGTTTAAATTATGCAGTAGCATGCTATGTATGTTTAAATTACGCTGACAAACCTTAAGTGTTTTCGTAATTGGTGCGCATAGTAAGCATGCTAGGTTTATCGCGTTTTCAAGCATATTTTAGAATTTCTGCGAGCATGTTTTACATGTCGAGTTCTATAGAAAAGCATGCTAGATTACGTGATCTCGCATGGACAAACCTTTTGAACAAAACGACTAAGCAAGCAAACCGACAAATTAATTTTAAATTAAAATGTCAAGACCTCCACTTTTGATCTCTAAACAAAGTGATACGACTGTGAGTAAACGCCCACACGCTGGGTTGCTTGCAGACTGCTTATCATAAATTTGTTAGATGAGATTTCTAAATAAAACATTTTAAATCTATTGAGAAGTGGGAGTTTCATGTAAACGCCCACACTCGTGGCTTGCATGTGCGATTTTCATAAGTTCTCTAGAGATAGATATAAAATGAGATAACAAAAGAATTTGAATTGGAAGCGGTATGGTCCTAGTGAGTATGCTAATTCTAAGAATTCGTCATTGTTAAAATGTGGTCATTGCTAGACATCACCTCAAGTACAACTTCCCACGAAGTCCCTTCTTGTGATAGTGATGTGGTCTAGTAAGGTCCAATCATTAATTTCATTTGTCAAAAGGATAAGTTGACATGGATTGAAATTAAACGACTAAAAGGTATATTTTAGTCCGGTCGAGGGGTTCATGTAAACGCCCACACGCGTGACTTGCATGTGGGATTCCTTGGCGATTGGAGGTTTCAATTAATATTGTTTTATCAAAAGGTTACAATATTATTGTTACGAATTATGTGCGATCGATGCTTATGTGTTTACATTATCGTTTCAGATATGTCTCTTACATCGATTATCAATATGCTCGCACAAAACCGCTATCCGTCCAAATTTTATCGAGTGGAAACGAAACATTGAATATGTTCTTATCATTTGAAGAACACATGTTTGTTCTCACTACTCCTAAACCCGATGCCCTTATCGACGATCGACTAATGAGCGGCGAGAGTCAAGCAAACTTTGGAATAAGTCAAACAATATGGCTAAATGCTATATGATGACTACTATGTCCAAAGGCTTTGCATCCGCGAAGATCTGCAGATCGGTCGATGGTAGACGCGATCGATATTTGGTCAAGTCTCGAGAGTAAGTTTGGGCAATCGGATCGGACAATCCGCCCACACAATGAGAGAAATCTTGGCGTGTAAGATGGAAGAAGGAAGTTCGGTCCATGAACATGTCTCCCACACGACTCATCTCATGGATAGTCTTGATCGGTTGGGAGGAGGTATTGAAGGCGGCCAAGGTCGATATCATCCTCAATACACCGCCCAAGTCTTTTGAGAACTTTACGTGAATGCGATCATGAGCAAGACCGAGTATACACTTAGTCGGTTGCTCAATGATCTCGTAGTGCGGAAGGAGTTATGGGCAAAGGAGCACATGCTCTTGCTAGCACATCTAAGGGCCCAAATTTTCCGTTGCAAAATGGAAAAGAAAAAGGGCACCAAAGGTAGTAGAGGCAAGGAAATAGTGGGAGTAATGGGAGCAAGAACATGGTCGCCACCGAGGCTTGAAGAAGCCGAAGGAGAAGGGCAAGTGCTTCAAGTGCGTGTAAGACTGGCATTGGAAGGCTAAGTGCCCTATGCTCAAGGCTCAAGGTACGCCGCTTGCTTTAGTAACGGAAACATGTTTAGCAACTTGTTCTACCCATTCTTGGGTAGTAGACACGGGTGCGACTGATCATGTTTGTTACACCTTGCAGGGGTTCCTGCGGACAAGGGAGCTGAATGATGGTGAGATAACGATCTCCATGGGCAACGTGGCGAAAGTCGAGGCCGTTGCAGTCGGAGATGTTACTTTATGTTTTGAGAAAATAGTTTTAGTTTTAAAAGTCGTTTTATATGTGCCGGATTTTCGGTGGAACCTTGTTTCTGTTTCGAAATTGTTTATTCATGGATATTCAGTTGTTTTTTATAGTGGTGTTTCTATTATAAGAAATGACGGTTATCTCTGTAGCACATTATATAATTCGCTTTATACTATTTCTCGCAATACATAATACCTATAACTATGTTGCATCTACATCAAACCTTAAAATAGAAAGTTTTCTTCAAGAAGATGACACCTCTTTTCTTTGGCATCTTAGACTAGGTCACATCAATCTAAATAGGATCCAAAGACCGCTAAGAATGGAGCGTTGGGTAATCTCACGATTACTCGCTCCCGATCCGCGAATCCTCAGATAGAAGGTAAGATGTTGACTGCACACCTTCAAAGCGGGCGGTCATAGAGCCAAAGAAATGTTAGAGCTAGTCCATTTCGACTGTGTGGACCGATGTCCACACAAGCTCGTGGAGGGTACGAGTATTTTGTCACTTTCATCGACGACACTCAAGGTACGGATACGTATACCGCTTCACCGCAAGTCTCGAATGCTTTGAGAAATTCAAAGAATTTTAGGCGGAAGTGGAGACGAAGCTAGGTAAGAGTATCAAGTCATCTGCGTTCTGATCGTGGTGGCGAATACCTCAACAACGAGATCATGGACTATCTAGTGAAGTGTGGGATTACCTCCCAGCGCACTTCACCGGGCACACCATAGCAAAATGGTGTGTCAGAGCGAAGAAATATGACTCTTTTGGAAATGGTTAGATCAATGATGAGTTATGCAACTTTGCTATTTTGTTCGGGGTATGCCTTAGAAACGCGGCATACTTGCTAAATCTAGTACCATCCAAGTTAGTCAAGAGACCCCTTCGAGTTGTGGTTTGGCGCAAGCGAGTTTAAGCCACATAAGGATATGGGCGATCCAGCACATATCTTTGAACAAGAAGGCTGACAAGTTGGAGGCTAGATCCGACGCAAGGCTGTTTATTGGCTATCCTAGAGGAACGAAAGGTGGTTTATTCTATAGTCCTAAGGATCGAAGGTCATTATTAGACTAATGCCCGATTCTTAGAAGAGGACTACATGAAAAATCATAAATCCAAAGTTGAAATCATTCTTCAAGAATTAGAAGATGATCGTATTCCACCACCGATTAGACCAAAGGTACGAGATGTCGAGTCTAGTGGGAGGATCTACACAGATACTTTAAAAATTGAAGTGGGTCGAGTTCCTTTGGAGATACCGACCGCATGTGGTACCTACCAAGCTAGTTGTGCAAGATAGAGAACCACAAGTTATCGCACCCACCGCTTCCATTGTGCCCGTAGTGCCTCGTCAGTAGTGGGAGGGTTTTTCGTCAACCCGAGCGATGTATGTTCGTGGGTGAATCTTGGATTTAGTCCCAGAAAACGAACAGCAATATTCGACCCATGGACGACAATGAGGCGATACAAGACAATGATGCAAGATCATGGAACTTACGTTTGGACGAGGTGGTAAAGTTCTATGGATTTACCCAGTTGCCTAGCGAGAGTTGTGTGTATCGTTTAGATGTCAACGGTAATGTGGTATTTCTTACACTTTACGTAGATGACATTCTTCTATTTGGCAACAATGTGAAGTTGTTATCAGACGTAAAGAGTTGGTTATCCGATCGGTTTCAAATGAAAGACTTAGGAGATACAAGTACATTCTTGGGATCAAGGTTTACCGAGATCGCAAGAGGAAAATGTTGAGCTTATCTCAGCGCCTTACATCGATCATCGTGATTACTCGCTTTAGTATGCAAACCGTCAAGAAAGGATTGCTACCTTTCGACATGGCGTTCCTTTATTCTAAAGGCGCCACCTATGACCGCAAAGAAGATAGAGGAATGAGACAAGTTTCACGCGTTCGCCGTAGGAAGTCTCATGCATGCAATGCTTATGCACGAGGCCCGATATCTCGCTATGCGGTGGGCATAGTGGCTAGATATCGCCTAACCTCGGACAAGCTCATTGGATCATGCGGTAAATCATATATTCAAGTACCGAAAAGGACTCGAGATTATAGGCTGGCTTACCATGCAGATAGTCTAATGCCTTTGGGTTATTTAGACTCGGATTTCCAATCTGACCGTGATGAGAAAAAGTCTACCTTAGCATTTATTCTCTAGTGGCATGAATAAATGTTTATAAATTAATTTATGTTATGGGCTGAACATAAGATAATTAATTTATTTGAGGCCCATCTTTATTCCTTGCATTTGATCCCTGGGCTGGCCCATCCAGGCCCGTGAGCTCAAGAAAATCGTCCACCATCATGCTCTTATGGAATGGATTTGATTCTCTTTATCCTATAAGGATATTATTATATTTTTGGGATATGCATAGATCCTTTCCATATAGGATTATGGTAATAATCCTTTCCGTATAGGATTATGGTAATTTCCATATGGGATTATGGTAATTTCCATAAAGGATTATGGTAATTTCCATATGGGATTATAGATCCTTTCCTTATGGGATTAAGGTAGTGCATTATAAATATAAGGTAAGAGATAGAATCAATGTCAATCCTCATAATCAACCACATAATTTTTGTCCACCCTTGAGATCATTAGAGTGATTTTGAAAATAGTGAGAGCATTGGGTGATTTTCCAAGCATTCTCCATAGATCGTACTCACCGACGTTGGAGATTGGGCAACCGGATACATCCGTAAGGTCAAAGCATGAGTCTCGATCCAATCCGCCTTGACAGATTCAAAGGTAAACACGAGAAAACCCCAACGTGTTGCAATTAATTTTATAGGTGCATGCTAGGTATATAATCAATGTATGGTGAATTAAACATCTAAGATAGATCCTCGGGGCGAGGGCTAAACCTAGTTTTCCCATCATTCATGTCAACTTATCCTTATGACAAATGAAATTAATGATTGGACCTTACGAGACCACATCACTATCACAAGAAGGGACTTCGCGGGAAGTTGTACTTGAGGTGATGTTTGAGCAATGACCACAATTTTAACAGCAGAAAATGAATTCTTAGAATTGGCATACTCACTAGGACCATACCGCTTCCAATCCAAATTCTTTTGTTATCTCACACTACAAGAATTTTGGTTATAGACCACGGGGAATCCCCATTGTCTATTACAGAAAACCCCGTTGTCTATCAAGGTATAGTCTATTAGGACTAGCTATAGACCACGGGGAAATCCCCGTCGTCTATCACAATATAGACAACGGGAAAATCCCCGTGGTCTATCATGTTATAGACGACGGGGGCCTTGTAATATACAATGGATATTCCCCGTTGTCTATAGCATCATAGACAACATGGGTTTACCCGTTGTGTATGTTGTTATAGACAACGGTGTTCTAGCTTTATACAATGGTTAAACCCCGTTGTCTATTGTGTTTTAGACCACGCAGACATCCCCGTTGTCTATATATTAATAGACAACGGGGAGAAGCCCGTTGTTTATTGATCAGTCAACGAAATTTATTTATTTATTTATTATATAATTCAAAATACTTTCTATCATTAAAAAACAATAATACAAAATAGATATAAAATATATATTGTGTCCTGCATTTCTTGCAACTGACCATACAAAATACTTTCAGTAACGGTAATGCAAATCATTCTGTAACGGTGTGCCTGTAAGCATCAGACATTGTCCTGCATTTCTTGCAACTGATATCAAATTTTTCCACCTGAAACTATTCTTATCCTTTAACGCATGAGCTTCATCCATTAGCACACAACTCCAACTTCATCCATTAGCACACAACTCCACTTCCAATGTCTCAAAATTTTGCGGTCTTCTTTCTGCTGCAAACTGAAGAATGATTTTCAGATTTACAGATGGAACAGAAAACAAATTGGCAGGCAATTTTACAAAATAATAATAAATAAACAAATAAACCTCTAGAACAGAACCTGTGACGTTCAAAAAGTGAATAGCACAGAAGAATAACATCAAATGGCGGTGGCATTCCGGCCTTTCCCAAAGAGCTTAACTCTCTTGAATAAGCTGACCGTGTAGAACCATGATACTGAAGCACAGTAAATGATGGACACGATTTCTTAAGCTCCATTTCCCAATTTTCCAAAAGAGAAGCAGGACATACAATTAAATGGGGACTGGATCATCTTCCAGATGCTTCAACAAGGTCGATACGTTATGGCCTGGGATACAAGATTTCATTTGAGATTACAGGAATTGATAATTTAGACAACTAGTACAAAATGATTAGGCAAGGAAGAATTGTAACGAAATTACCTGGACAGTCTTCCCAAGACCCATCTCATCTGCCAAGATAGCTGCAATCCAAAATATTCTTAGAAAATATTACAAGTCTGTTGAAGCCAGAAGCAAAACTGAGCACCTTTAACTTTGTTCTTATACTAGTTGATGTAAGCATAATCAAAAGTCCAAAGAATTAGTTTGCATCAGAACCATGTAAGGAATACTGGTGAATCAGTAAATTAGCTAACTGTAAAACTTGATCGAATTAAGATAATAAAAAAAAAGCTATCACAATTAAACAGGCTAATTAGACAATACACAAATATAGTCTTCTTCCCCCAACAAAATTGTGAAAAGCATAATATAGTTACCAACACTTAGAACATCAAATTTTGCCTCAAACTTGTTCATTCGTAGCTGGAAAATTCTAAAAACGGGTTCAACAGAATTAGGAATTTGGAGCAAATTGGATTTAAGAAATGGAATTAGGAAATATGGGGGAAAAATAGAAGGGAACTGCAAACAAACCTCTTGCAGAAAATCGTTGTTCCTAGTCACCGTATCTCACCCGAAAATCACCATCCTCGGCGTGCCTCACCGACACTCACCGCGACTGTCGAAATTTCTCTCTTTAGCCTGAATCTCCCATACGCCGATGGAATTAGACCGCCAAGCCTCGCCGTGAATCTTAGTTGCAAAGCCTCGCCAATCTCACCGCGACTGACGGAATCGGTCCGCCTTTGAACTCGCTTCGTCTACTTTCACCTCACCGAATCTACTTCACTCGCCTTGCTCCGATTCGTGAACAAAGATCCTAGCAAGAATCGACGAACGACGACTCAACTCGACTTAGGGTTCGTGATTTCTCTTGCGATTTAGAAAATTTTTGACCGGTCATGGAGGCAGAGGGACCGAGGGAGGCAGAGGCCGAGAGAGGGGAGGGCTGGGTCTGAGTCTATGGACTCGGCCCGGCCGTCTGGCGACCGGGAGGCGGGGATGGGGAGATGGAGTCGGCCAGACCGAGGGAGGGAGGGGAGAGAGTGAACTCAAGCGAGGAGAGGTGCAGCTGTCGTTGTGTCTTTGAAGTGAGGGAAGGAAGGAAGGCTGGAAAACTTAAGCCATAAAATTGAAATTTAATTTCGGTAATGAAGTGAGGGCGATAGACCACGCGGTTAATGACCCGTGGTATTTAATCAACACGAGAGGAAGACAACGTGGGCTAAAGCCCGTTGTCTATGAAATTTTTGCGCTAATAGACCACGCGGAATGAACCACGTGGTCTATAATATGAAAACCACACTAATAGACCACGCGGAATGAACCCCGTCGTCTATAACCATATGAAAAAATGGTTATAGACCACGCGTTTCACCCTGCACGTGGTCTATCACAACATAGACAACTTTAATATTAATGTACGTGGTCTATTACATGTTGGCTATAAGCTAAATTCTTGTAGTGTCATTTTAAATCTATCTCTAGAAAACTTATGAAAATCGCATATGCAAGCCACACGTGTGGACGTTTACACATGAAACTCCCACTTCTCAATAGATTAAAATGTTTTATTTAGAAATCTCATCTAACAAACTTATGACAAACAGTGCAAGCAAGCCACGCGTGTGGATGTTTACTCACAGTGCGTATCACTTTGTTTAGAGATCAAAAAGTGGAAGTCTTGACATTTTAATTTTAGAAATTAATATGTCGGATTTCTTGCTTATTCTTTTGTTTCAAAAGGTTTGTCCATGAAGATCACGTAATCCTAGCATACTTTCTATAGAACTCAACATGTAAAACATGCTCGCAGAATTCTAAAATATGCTTGAAAAACGCGATAAACCTAGCATGCTTACTATGCGCATCCAATTACGAAAACATACAACATGTTTATCTACGTAATTTAAACATACATAGCATGCTTTCGCATTATTTAAACATCCACGACATGCTTTGAACGATAAAAATAAAATAAAATCGCTCATCGCGCCCACTGTGGATCTGTGCATTTTTCGCCTAATTTATTACATAAATTTGCAAAGTCTGATCTTCAAAATCTCGAACGGGTCTCGCGCACGGCACGGACCGGATTCGTCAAAACTGGATTTGGGCCAAAAATTTGAAAACAGGCCAGAACAGTGGATCGGGCTGGACCGGGTCGAAAATCTAAAACCGGATCGAAAAATCGGGTCTAAGCCGAAAAAATGGGTCCGGGCCGAAAATGGGTCGGGTCGGCCCAAGATAGGCTGGGCCTTATGCGCTAGGGCACAGCACACACCCAACAGCCATCCGCCGTACAACCCTCCCGCCTCGTCGTCGCCCTACAACCGCGAGCACCGCCTGCGGAGCCATGCCGCCCAACTTGCCGAGAATCGCGCTGCCGAGGCGTGCCGCAGATCCTGGCCGAGGGCTGCCGAGGCGCTGTCGCCCAACATCGCTGAGAAACTTCGAGTAGCCTGGTCAAGACCTGCTGCCGAAAGCGTGCTGCAGAGGGTGCCGAGAAAACTGCACACGACTCGCACGCTGGGCCCGCCCGCGCGCTTCGTGTGTCGTGCACCCACGCGCTGATGTCGCGCGTTGTCGGTTGAGCCCTGCCGATGCTGCCGAGCGCCACGCACGGTGCACGCGCTATCGCTTAGACTCTGCCGCACGTTGCCAAGTGCTGCCCGCCCGTATCGTACGCCTCATGCGCCGCCGAGCACACAACCTGTCGAGGCGTGCCGAGGCTCTCGCGCGATAAACGCGCGCCCCGCACAACCTCACCCGCGTGCTGCAGAGGTCTGCCGAGCGCGTACACTCAGCGCCAAGGCATGTCGAGGCATCCGTGCGGTAAACCCGTACCCCGCACGCCGACTGTCGAGCCCTACCGTCGAGGAAACACGCACGGGTGTCGAGCGGCGTGCCTGTGAGCGCCGAGCACGCTCAACGTGCCATCGCCCGTACGTCCTCGCACCATGTGGCCATTTTCGGCCAGCCTTTCGTCGTCTCGTTCTTCGTGTTCTTATTCTTCGTTCCTCTTTTACATATTAGATTTACAAGAAAAAAATTCTAATCTAACCACGGATTTTCTCGTGGTGAAAAACGAAATCCGATAAAAAATAAAACGAGCAACAATGAACGACAGATCCACAATTAATTAATTACGCACGTAATAATCAAACGTGAATTAATCCAACAGAGCCAAGATACTGATCCCAGGCTCTGATACCAATTTAAGAGAAATCTGATTTTAACCCTCTCCCGAGGATCTATCTTTGATGTTTAATTCACCATACATTGATTATATACCTAGCATGCACCTATATAATTAATTGCAACACGTTGGTGTTTTCTCTTGTTTACCTGCGAATTTATCAGGAATGAATTGGATCAAGACTCGTGCTTTGATCTTCTGGACTGTGTCTCGATTGCCTAAACTCCAATGTCGAGTGAGGACAATCTATGGAGAGTGCTATAGAAATTCACCTTCTTCCTTACCCTAGAGTTTTCAAAAATCCTCACTATGTGAATAGTAAATTTTGAAATTTTCTTCTCATCTATTAGGGTTTGATTTTCTCTCACCTTATATTTATAATGCAACCCTAGATAGGATTTCTACATCTCTAATAAATATAATAATATCTCTTAAGATAGAGAGGATCAAAACAGAGTCCCAGTGGGACTCTAAAGGGAGGTGGACGAAAATCACTAAGCTCCAGGCCTTGATGGGCTAGCCCAGGGATCAAATGCAATGAATAAAGATGGGCCTCAAATAAATTAATTATCTTATGTTCAGCCCAGAACATAAATTAATTCATAAACATTTATTCATGCCACTAGAGAATAAATCTCGACTTACCCTTTATTTTCGAAGTTGAGTCGGGCTCGCATTTAGACTTAACGAATCCCCGTATTTAAGATATTGCACGTCCATTAATTATTTACAACGTTCTGACTGCTTAAAATAATTAATATCTTTAATTCCTTAAGTAGTACCACTCAACCTTATTATTGTACTTAAGATAACTCAACCTGCAGGGTTTAGTACAAAAAACCTTTTGAGCTCCTTAAGAGGACGTCATCATCCTAAACAGATACGGTGACTCGACACAGGTAACTAGCATGACATACAAGCACTGCCACCACCCAAGATGCAGAGAATCTTGGGTTATCTTATGTAACCCTCACCCATAACAAGTCAAAGTGATGGTGAGCAACTCATACTCACCTAATACCTTATCGAGGTTTAGATCAACGTAAAGTCACCAAGATCTAAGTTCTTCACGACGGTTAGATAGAAGAACTCATCTCACTGTGATCCATCAATACGTCAGAGACGTACCAGCATAGACAAGCAACCAAGTCAAGTCACTTCATATCTATATCGCAGCCTATACCGACAACTCATCCTCATGTTGTCTCAGTTGTGATTCTTTTTATTTCTCATTAAGTTTGACCAATCATACAGACTTATGTGATCTACAACATACTGTATGATCTAGCTTATATATGAGATAAAGGGACATACATATGCTATCAAGTAAACAATTTAGATAGGAGATTGTAATTGTGGTAATAGGAAACATTGTATACAGGCTCAACCAAAACTGCTTCAAGATACAAATCGAACAATCTCCCACTTATACTAAAGCAAACTTTTAGTATAAAATGTGTCTCTCTACTAGCTATTACAAACAACACCATCACTTTGCTTCTCCCACTTCTACAAAAGTTTCCTTTCTAAGTGGGTGCCATCTTGCGCAATTCAAGTCCTCCAATATGCTCTTCGTAGACTTTTTGCGGTAGGCACTCGAGAATGGGTCAGCTAGGTTATCCGCAGTACCAATCTTCTCAATCAGCACATCTCTTCATGTAACGATTTCTCGTATGACATGGTACTTTCTCTCTATGTGTTTAGTTTCCTTGTGGGTCCGTGGTTCCTTCGAGTTTGCCACTGCACCTGAGTTATCATAGTAAATCATGATACTCTTGGGCAAACCAGGTACCACATCTAGATCCATGAGGTAGTTCTTGAACCATACAACCTCTTTAGGAGCCTCCGAAGCGGTTACATATTCGGCTTCCATGGTAGAGTCTGCAATGCATCGCTGCTTTGCACTCCGCCAGGATACGGCTCCTCCTCCCAAGGTAAACACATAGCATGAGGTAGACTTCTTCTCATCAAGGTCAGCTTGGAAATCCGAGTCTGAATAACCCAAAGGCATTAGACTATCTGCTTGGTAAACTAGCATATAATCTCAAGTCCTTTTCAAGTACTTGAGTATATGCTTTACCGCAGTCCAATGAGCTTGTCCAGGGTTAGACTGATATCTAGCTACTATGCCTACCGCATAGCAGATATCGGGTCTCGTACATAGCATTGCATACATTACACTTCCTACGGCGGAAGCGTAAGGAACTTGTCTCATTTCCTCTATCTCCTTTGCAGTCATGGGTGACTGCTCCTTAGATAAAGGAACACCATGCCTGAAAGGTAGCAATCCTTTCTTGGCGGTCGGCATACTAAAACGAGTAATTACAGTATCAATGTAAGACGCCTGAGATAAGCTCAACATTTTCCTCTTGCGATCTCGGTAAACCTTGATCCCAAGAATGTACGCTGCATCTCCTAAATCTTTCATTTGAAACTGATCGGATAACCAACTCTTTACGTCTGATAACAGCTTCACATTGTTGCCAAGTAGAATGATGTCATCTACGTAAAGTGCAAGAAATACCACATTGTTGCCAAGTAGAATGATGTCATCTACGTTGGTATTGTATGGTGTTGAATGGTTTATGTTTATGTTGTACCGATAAACAAAATTTCAAACGTAAACAACATAATACTTTATATACGAGATTCCAAAAGAAATCGACCAATTTTTATAACTTGAGAAGGAATTAATGAGAATCGAAGTTAGACACAAATTAATGTTTTCTATTAATAAAATGATACTCAAACTTGAGTTCCTAAGTTCGAAAAACCAAAAGCCGAGCTACAACGTTAATACTCAACAACGACAACCTAATACGACGTTAGATTGAATGTTAAGACAACTCGACAACGAATAGCGATTAAACAACTTATATAATCTCCGACGGGTTAAGAGAAACAAACAATGTCGTAAAGTGTAAGCAAAGATTCATAAGATGTCGATCCTTATGTCTCAAAGGTCAAGTTAATATTCCCGAAGAACTTTATCTTTTCCTAAGTACTTACTTACATGATAGCATGTGATCACTTGAATCATAAGTCAAGACTCCCCTTTTATTCGTCGTGTTAAAAGATAAGTCGTCAAGCATAACCTACTAGGACATAACTATAATAGTTAAGTCTAGTTAGTGGATTGAGAATATCATAACATACAATCATAACATGAATACTAACAATCTATAACGTAAGAACGTTTGGAAGAACACTAAGGCTAAGAGTCGAGGATAGACTCGGAGTATATGATTCATAAGTTGGGATTCACCTATGAATAATGAAGTAATATAGTTTGGGAATTGAGAATTTAAGATAATAGAAGTTATCTTAAAACCATCACATGAAATCATAAATAAACCCTAATTGGGAAGCTTAAGTCGTAATTTATAAATGACCTTCGATCGATAGAAAGAATCTAAGAAAGGCTATTTTCTTATGAATGGTTTGATCGTACGTAGTCGGCAAGGAAGGATAATCACACCTGCTCACTTAGAACACTAGCTTTGGATTAGCAGGTGGTCTCTCTTGAAACAAAAAGGATATGCATATCTATCTCAAAGCATGATTTACAAAAGCTTTATGAAATATTATTCCATGAACTGTTATTGACTGCCAAATGTTTATGTTTTGTTTTGATCCTATCTGAGATTGGTATATCCAATGTGTTATGTGAATGTGTTGGTCCACCAACGTTAAAAAAGGGTAACGATCGGATCCGACTTAGTTAAATACTAACTCGAATTGTGTACACGTGTGACTGTGTGTTAAGGTTAGCTACCTCGGCGACTATGTGTAAATGGCCACCTCCATAGTGTGCGAATAAATGAATGAACGAATTATCAGATATGGAACAACGTCGATAAAATTGTCCGGCCGAACACTTTGGAAAATGATAAAATATTTGATAGGCATGAGTCTTTTAACTAAAATCCTCATGTGCTATTGTGGGCAGTTCAATAACTTTGACAAAGAAAATTTTTCGCAATGAGTCCACTGAGTACTTTTGTACTTAGCCCTGCATCTCGTTTTTGATGTGCAGGTTGAGAAAGGATTGATGATGGGTGCGAGGTGGTGCAGAGTAGTGTTCAATCAAAAGTATCCTCTCAATTGACTCATAATCGAATGAGGTGTTGTAGTAGGGAAAGTTAACCTTAGTCGTCTCTCAATGAAAACTTAGCAGGGCTATTATTCGTGTTAAACACAGAAAACGGTAAATCCTAACACCATAATGCCATCATGGGTTTTTGATGAAAACGGGAATTGAAAAGCTAACATGGAATATAAATTAAAGCAAGAAGTCGAACTAGGAGTTGTCAATCCCTAGTTGACAAACTAAGAAAGTACGAAAGCAGGGAACTAATCTATAAAAAAGTAAATTAGATCACCAAACACGAAGCAATTAAATCCGACGAAGAACGGTTCAACATGAAAATAAACTTCAATATCACTTGAATAGAATTAAGATTATCAAAAGCTGAAAGAACAAGAATCAATCAAGAAACCAACAAACCAAAATCAATTATTGAATTCAATAACAATCTCATAATATAAATTGAATCCAACAGCAATCTCGAAACAAAACATTAAATCGATCGAATGAAAAACCACAAGGAATAATGAAATAAAGTGTTAAATTGAAAAGATGAAAAGCAGGAATCAATACTGTAAAATTATCTCTATCGTTGTCCGGAAGCTCTGAAGAAACCTTGAGGAAAGCGGCGTGGAGAATGAAACCAAAAATCAAAACCCCGTAGAAATGACCTAGCGCGGTATATATATTAAGTGAGAGTGAGCGCCGTCTGAAAGTGAGCGCAGGTTGAACGGGCGTTCTGCCTAGAAGATGAACGCCGGTTCAGGAAGAGCGTAGGTTCAAAATTCATTATGTATTGAACATGAACGCTGGATCGAGGTGAACGCCGGCTGGGAGAAGTGTTCTGTCTCATAAATGAGCACAGGCTCAAGGTGAGCGCGCGAGGGAAATTAAAGAGCGCGCGCTCGGGCTGAACGTGCGAGCAAGATTCCGAGCTGGCGTTGGGATCCAGCGCTGCGCGGGCGAGGCTGGAGACAATCGAGCACTGGAGATTGAGCACCGGGTGGGCTCGACGCTGGAGGGTTGATGCTGGGGTGAGAGCTACAGGCGTGAGCGAGCACTAGAAAGGCCGCGTGCGCTGGATGTGCCGAGGACGGAGCCGCGTTGCACGCGAACGCAGGATGAAGCGCTGGGGCTGAAACGAGCACGGGCAAGCACGCACGGGCGGAAGCAGATGCGGGCGCAGGAGCGCTGGTCATTGGGCGCCGGGCGATGTCTTTGAAGCGGGAGCGACGGCGCGGGAGGCCACGTGGCCGGCGAGCGTGGCGCGGTGTTGGTGCGCAGTTAACATGCGCTGTGGCTGAGCGCGCGAAGATGAGCAGCGGGCGCTGGGTGGCCGAGGCGGGCGCGGCTGAAGGCGAAGCGGCAGCGGGCGGGCGGGGTGCACGCGGGCACGGGTGAGCGGGTGAAGCGCGCGCGGGAGACGGGCCGGCGTGTACGCACATGCACGACTTCGTTGTTTTAGCCCGTTCTCCTTCGTTTGGACTCCGATTGCTGCACGGTTTTCGCCTACAAACTCCTGTCGAGATGCTCTTCAATATATTTAATCCTTGGCAGATTTATTTCATCCGTTTTGATGCCGTTTTCTGCAAAATATTAAAATAAACTAAATAAGTCCGAATCGATAAATAATAATCAAACCAACGGAAAAAGAGAACAAACCATGAGAAGCAACATGCACAAAGATATCAATAATAAGCACAAATTCATACCAAACAACTCCCCCACACTTATCCATTTGCTTGTCCTCAAGCAAACCCTATACCAATAAGAATAGGGAAGATGATCCATGCAACTTCACTCTTATTCTAATCAATCAAACCTTATTGCTTTTCCCCAACACTTGGTGTTTACGTATTCAAAGATAATGTGAAATAAATCTAGGACGACAATTGATTTCCAATAAATAAAAGGGTAAACTCTGCTCAGACCCAACTCTCCGTTAGGGGTGAATTAACTAATGTGGTCACCTTTAGCAACAAGTTCCTTTTTTAAAGCACAAAGAAAGTTTTAACAAATTTTGGAACAATATTCAAAAGGTAAAATCTCGATGAACTCGAGTCTCCTTTCATGGTTTCCCATGCTTATTTCTCGATTTACGAGAAAGAGGGGCATAATTCCATCCTCTATTTCAACAATCTCAACAATATATTGGAGTTTCATTCTCCTTCTTTTCTTCTTTTTTTTAAAGGAAACGAGTATATAGATGGCCACAATGTTAACACTACCCCTAACATTAGTCGGACAAATCACATCAATTTTCCCCTATTCATTTTCTATTAATCATAATCTCGTCAATTCACATTACACTCAAATCATCTATCACCAAAAGTCTGGGAAATTCAAAATCAGTTTGACCAATACCACAGAGTTCAGACGCAACAATCAAAATCCCAACCTTACGAGCACAGAGTAAAACTTGATCCCAAAATCATCATCACAAAAATTTTATAACCATAAAAAGCCCACAATATTGCAACTAGATAAAACAACACACCAACAAATCACAAAACAAACTCATCCCCCACACTTAAATCGAGCATTGTCCCTAGTGCTCTAAACATTAACAACACAAAAAGGTCGATAGAGGAATAGACTTCCCTGAAAATAGACAGGGCGTGCACGACAGAGTTGGAGTATCACGGTTTCACCACACTGCTTACAACGTCCCAAATCTGAGCAAAACAAACACAACGATAACAGATAGATCAACAAGAACAACGAAACAACAAAAGAGAAAGAAGAAAAAGAACAGAAAGATCTGTGGGTAAACTCCCATGTAGTACTCAGTTTAACGTCGTGAGCACGATGTAATCCAGTCAAAGACAGATATTATCAACTTCTTTTTGACCGTTCCCTCGATCAAAGCAAGGCCTCACCCACTGTCCATTCACAGTAAATGATCTGTTGGAGCTGGGGTAGCGAAGTAAGACTGCTCCATAAGGAAACACCTTTTCCATAATGTAAGGACCGCTCCATCCAGAGTTGAGCTTATCGGGACAGGACTTCAAACGAGAAAGTAGAAGTGAAACTTTCATTCCCGGCTTTAAATCCTTGCGAACTACCCGCCGATTATGAATTCTTTTCATTTTATCCTTGTCAATATTTGCATTCATACCCAGCAGCAAAACATTCTCGACCAAGGGATCAACAGCATCTATGGAAGCATGATTATCAATGAATTTAACAGAGGGAGTTATCACACTATCATGTGCAGAAAAAGACACAGATTCACCAAGTATAGTCATTTTCAATGTGCCATTCTTAACATCAATTAGGGTGTTGGTTGTGGCCATGAATGGCCTCCCCAACAACAGTGTGTGTTCCTCCCCATGTTCCCTAACATCTCCCATATCCAAAACAATAAAATCAACAGGAACAATCAATCCACCCATCTTAACTAATATATCCTCGACAATACCCTTGGGTATCTCACGGACCTATCAGCTAATTGTAGACACATCCTAGTGGGTTTAAGTTCACCTAATCCTAATCGTATGAACATAGAATAAGGCATAAGATTGATCCCGGCCCCCAAATCTAGCATGCCAGAAACTTCTTTCCCGTTACCCAAAGCAATCTTAATAATAAAACTACCTGGATCCCGGAGTTTGGGAGGCAATTGGTGCTGTAGGATGGAATTAGATGCTTCGGAGATCATCACCTTCTCATTCTCTCCAAATCTTCTCTTCTTTGAAGCTAGCTCTTTGAAGAACTTGACGTAGGCCGGTATATTTTTGATGATGTCCAAAAGAGGCAAATTTACATTCACCTTAGACAGGAGCTTGTAGATCTCATTGAATTGCCGGTCTTGCTTCTCGTTCTTCAACCTGTGTAGGAAAGGTATCGGTGGAATGTACGGGTTTGTTGCCTTATGCAATCTGGCAACAGTCTCTTTCTTCTTGTCCACCTCATCCATTGCGCAGTGCTTGCTGATGACTCTCCCACTTTATTAGGAAAAATTCGATCACCCCTTAGAACAGTGATCGCATGAGCCTGATGAGGCTGGCTAGGGAGTTTCCCCGCTGCTCTTTGCTGCAATAGCTCATTCAGCGTTCTAGCAATCTGTCCCATTTGCGTCTCTAAACGCTTGTTTATGGAGTCTTGAGCATCCAATCTTTGGGCAAAAACATCCATTCTTTGGGTGATCATTTCCTCAAAAGCTGGCCTCTGAGGTGGCGGCGGAGGTGCCACGATCTCGCTGCTGCTGCGGGTATTGCTCTGCGAGGCCGCTGCTTTGTGAGGGCTTCTTCTTCCGTGTGGTATTGCCTCTGCTGCTGAAAGTGTTGTGGTTGTGGAGGTCTTTGGTATGGCGTATTCTGGTATGAACTCTGCCCTTGATTTTGATTCCTCCATCCCACGTAAACTTGTTGCTGATTAGGCTCAAACTGTTGTCTAGGTTGAAATCCTTGCATAGCATATGCTTCGGCTTCACCTTTGGAGTTATGTTCTCCCATCCTCGGGCACGTATCAACATTGTGCCCAAGTTCATTGCAGATTCCTCAAGGTTCCATGAATTCCTTGTGTTGTCTTTGGTGGATCGTGCTTCAACTTAAGCTCGTGTACTTCCTCATCAATTCACCACTTGTTTATTCATGTCGCACGAAGGATTCACGGCATGTGCCTTCGCTCTCCCACCACGATCGGACTTCTGGCGTGAAGTAGCGACCATGGCTTCAAAAATATCGATGATATCCATAGCCGTTCTAGAACCAATGTCTCCACCGCAGATTGTCCACTATGTATCTTGGAAACTCGAGTCAATCCATCATAGAAGAATTGATACGAATTTCATCCGGCAAGGCATGGTGAGGGCATTTGCAATAGATCCCGAACTTTCCCAAGCTTCATGGAATGGCTCGTCTGATGTCTGATTAAAGGTCATGATCTGAGACCTCAACTCCTGACTCTTCTTGTTTGGGTAGTATTTCGTCATGAACTTATCTACCACAGCATTCCAGTTCTACAGAAAGTTGGCAGGAAGTGCCAGAAACCACGACTTTGCCCTATCCTTCAGGGTATAAGGGAAACAACGCATCTTCAGCTGATCTTCATTTAGTCCTCCCGGTGGAAGGATCGCAAAACCGAGCAAAACTCCCGTATAAACCCTAAGGCATCCTCACTAGCAAGCCCATGGAAGGTAGGCATGAGCGAGAAGTGATTCGGCTTAAGCTCATAGTCTCGGGCTGCCGGTCCAAGAACAATTGGGGAAGTAGCGGCCCCAATCACCGACCTGTAGAAATCACGCAATGCACGTGCATTTTCACCCATCTCTCTCAACGGGGGAATATTCTCGACAACCGGTTGATCTCTGATAATCTGCTCTGACTGATCACCACTCAAAGAAGTGGTACCAAACTCCTCCAGTGCCGGAAGAAGCGATCTTTTAGATCTTCGAGTGCGGTCCAACGGTGTAGCAAGCGGTCTATTAAGACTGCAGCGACCTAGCATACACAACACTCAAACAAGAAAAGATCACACGCAACTGGAGAATAACAAAATAAAAACGAAAAGAAACACGAAAAAAAAATCAACACAAACAATACGCCTAAAGTTTTCCCCGGCAACAGCGCCAAAATTTGTTCAATCAAAAGTATCCTCTCAATTGACTCATAATCGAATGAGGTGTTGTAGTAGGGAAAGTTAACCCTAGTCGTCTCTCAAGGAAAACTTAGCAGGGCTATTATTCGTGTTAAACACAGAAAACGGTAAATCCTAACACCCTAATGCCAACATGGGTTTTTGATGAAAACAGGAATTGAAAAGCTAACATGGAATATAAATTAAAGCAAGAAGTCGAACTAGGAGTTGTCAATCCCTAGTTGACAAACTAAGAAAGTAAGAAAGCAAGGAACTAATCTATAAACAAGTAAATTAGATCACCAAACACGAAGCAATTAAACCGACGAAGAACGGTTCAACATGAAAATAAACTTCAATATCACTTGAATAGAATTGATTATCAAAAGTCGAAAGAACAAGAATCAATCAAGAAACCAACAAACCAAAATCAATTATTGAATTCAATAACAATCTCACAATATAAATTGAATCCAACAAAGAATCTCAAACAAAACACTAAATCGATCGAATGAAAAACCACAAGGAATAATGAAATAAAGTGTTAAATTGAAAAGATGAAAAGCAGGAATCAATACTGTAAAATTATCTCTATCGTTGTCCGGAAGCTATGAAGAAACCTTGAGGAAAGCGGCGTGGAGAATGAAACCAAAAATCAGAACCCCCGTACAAATGACCTAGCGTGGTATATATATTAAGTGAGAATGAGCGCCGGCTGAAAGTGAGCGCAGGTTGAACGGGCGTTCTGCCTAGAAGATGAACGCCGGTTCAGGAAGAGCGCAGGTTCAAAAATCATTCTATATTGAACATGAACGCTGGATCGAGGTGAACGCCGCTGGGAGAAGTGCTCTATCTCACAAATGAGCACAGGCTCAAGGTGAGGCGCGAGGGAAATTGAAGAGCGCCCTCGGGCTGAACGTGCGAGCAAGATTCCGAGCTGGCGTTGGGATCCAGCGCGCGCGAGCGAGGCTGGAGACAATCGAGCGCTGGAGATTGAGCATCGGGTGGGCTCGGCGCTGGAGGGTTGATGTTGGGGTGAGAGCTGCAGGCGTGAGCGAGCGCTGGAAAGGCCGCGTGCGCTGGATGTGCCGAGGACGGAGCGGCATTGCACGCGAACGCCGGATGGGCGGCGCTGGACGAGGAGAGCGCCGGCGCTGGTTGAACGCGCGCGTCGTGCACGCACGGGCGGAAGCAGACGCGGGCGCGGAGCGCTGGTCGTTGGGCGCCGGGCGATGCTGAAGCGGGGCGACGGGCGCTGGGAGGCCGGCCGGCGGCGATCGTGGCGCGGTGTTGGTGCGCGAGCGAACGCGCCGTGGCCGAGTGCACGTGGAAGATGGGCAGCGGGCGCCGCACGCGGCAAAGCGTTGAGTGGCTAAGGCGGGCGCTGGTGGGCGGGCGAGGGCGAAGCGGGTGAAGCGACGACGGACGCTGTGGCAGCGACGGGCCACAGATACGCACATGCGCGACTTCGTTGTTTTGGCCCGTTCTCCTTTGTTTGGACTCCGATTGGTGCACGGTTTTTGTCTACGAACTCCTGTCAAGATGCTGTTTAATATATTTAATCCTTGGCAGATTCATTTCATCCTTTTTGATGTCGTTTTCTGCAAAATATCAAAACAAACTAAATAAGTCCGAATCGATAAATAATAATCAAACCAACGGCAAAAAGAGAACAAACCATGAGAAGCAACATGCACAAAGATATGAATAATAAGCACAAATTCATACCAAACAAGTAGCAGTTATTTTGTTGCTTATTAGAAAGGATTTCTAGAACCTTGGGCATGTATCGTCATATACATGTCCACACGTTTATTGCTGCCTAACTCTGATATTATTTTGATGTCTTGATTATAATTGCTTTCATACCGTATTGAACTTGAGGTCGCACTGCTCCTTATGAATTAAGCCCCGATTGGGTTATATTTGAACTTTGAACCGTATTTTTCGACAAGTCCTTATCGTGACTTGAGATAACTCAACCTGCAGGGTTTAGTACAATAAACCTTTTGAGCTCCTTATGGGGATGTCATCATCTTAAACGGATACGGTGACTCGACACAGGTAACTAGCATGACATACAAGCACTGCCACCACCCAAGATGTAGAGAATCTTGGGTTATCTCATGTAACCCACACCCATAACAAGTCAAAGTGATGTTCAGTAACTCATACTCACCTAATACCTTACCGAGGTTTAGATCAACGTAAAGTCATCGAGATCTAGGTTATTTACGACGGTGAGATAGAAGAACTCATCTCACTGTGATCCATCAATACGTCAGAGACGTACCAGCATAGACAAGCAACCAAGTCATGTCATTTCTTATCTATACCACAGCCTATACCGACAACTTGTCCTCAAGTTATCTCAGCTGTGATTCTTTTTATATCTCATTAAGCTTGACCAATCATACAGACTTCTGTGATCTACAACACACTGTATGATCTAGTTTATATATGAGATAAAGGGACATACATATGCAATCAAGTAAACAATTCAGATAGGAGATTGTAATAGTGGTAACAGGAAACATTGTATACAAGCTCAACTCAAACTGCTTTCAGTATACAAATCCAACAGAATTGAGGTGGTGGTGAGCATCGATGCTGGGGGTAGGGCGGCAGTGTCGCTGCCGTGACACTGGTGGCTCGCGGTGACCTTGTTTCCGGAAATAGGAGAAGTACGGGAGATGAGTAGAGCAAGATAGCGGAGAGAGTCAGGAGAGAAAAGACATGGGTTGAGCGGTAGAGGGTGGAGGAAAGAGAGACGAGGAAGGAAGAATGAGAGGTAGCTGTCGGCGTGGGATTGCCGGAGGCGATGCAGCAGCGACGACAAGAAGGAATGGGCGTCGAAGGGGCTTTGGGTCAGAGGAGGGTTTTGATTTTGGGGATTTTCTAGAGAGGGATAGAGGCAAGAAAAAGAAGAGAAAAAAGCAGGAGAAGATGGGAGCAGAGGCGATCGACCGCCTGTCACGATGATCGTGAGGACGAAGAAGGAGAATGAAGGAGTTCTATTTGGGTCTATTTATTATAAGAGAGTGACGGGTTTGAGTGAGAGGGGGTGGACAAGAGAGGAAATACATGAAGAAGGATGTGGCTAGCAGCACGACGTCGTCGGAGCTCGACGTTACAGCGGGACGGTGGCGAGGAAGAAGAAATGAGGGAGGGAGGTTTTGGAGAGGAGAAACGATGGAAGTGAGGGAGAGAGATAGAACAGACGAGAGAGAGAGAGAGGGTGGCTGCCGAGGTCATCGGATTTCGGCGACAGCGATGACGTGAATAAGAAGAAGAAATAGGGGACGGTTCTGGAGATGGAGAGAACCGAAGAGAGAGAGACGATTCTGGAGAGGGAGAGGGCGAAGAGGGGAAGACAGAGATAGATTTATGTTGTGTTCTTTTTTATTTTATTTTATTTTCCAAATTCCTTTTATTTTTCTTGTTTTGGGCTTTTGTTTTTATCTTGCAAATGGGCTTCTTGCTTTAATAAGAATTGGACTTTGCTTTAATTAAACTAAACTAGAACTTTAATGTTTAATAATGGGTTGGTCTAATAAAATGGGTTTATAATATAAGTGATTTATTTGAGCATTGAATTATATCATGTGATTTATTAGCATAATAAGTTAATTGTGCTAAGTAAGTGTTTATAATTTGCGAATTTATATCATGTTATAATGTGATTTATTATCATGCTAATTTAATTATGCAACTATATTTATGAAAATTTTCAAGTTATTATTTGATCTATGGAAACTATATAAATGATTTTATACTTGTTGAGTTTACTATTGCTCGATGTGTTATTTTCACAATTTATGGATAATTATTTCAATATGCATATATTAAGTATTTATGTTGCTTAATTATATGTTTATCCTGAAATAGTTTATTTCAACTAAACAAAAGATTTGTATACTTTTGTAATAAAAGTATTTTGATAATTTGATTCTCAGAAAAATAAAATTTAGTTTTCAAAGTAAAAATTGAGCAAGGGTATTGTTGGTGCCCTTGGCCGAGAAATTAAATTTCGAGATTAATTTGAAATTCTGAAAACCCGGGTGTAGCGAATCTAGTTAGGAACGTGATGACATTTATGATAGATGTTAAGGTTGGTTTTTAGGACTATAATTTAAGTTGAGAACTTATCTTGTAGGCCCTACAGAAGAGGATATTTAGGATCCGACCAATCCTTTTCAGTTACTCGGATTTGCTGCAATAAAGGTGGATTTTTATTTTTCAAAATATGTTATGAGTTATTGAACTCTAAATGTTTGTGCAAAATACTAATGAATATCCATGTTATAAATGTTTTAACTCTCTATTGTGCAAAGTGCTCAGGTTGCTTAACGATTAGATCTTGATCAGCGTAGCGATTGTATCGCCCTTGTCAAGGTTAGTGTACACACAAGGGGATATTGTGGGCTGCTCCCACTTATCTCAGACTGTCAGACTTGGGATCCTCCCATTTCTGAAACATGCATTGTAGTGGATCTCTGTGGGCTGCTCCCACATGTTCATATTGACGGGTGAAGCACTAATAGATGAGAGACTAAAAATGGATCCATAACTGTTTTTACGTGTGCATTGAATGCTTTTAAATATTTATATGTTTTACTGTTCAAATCATGGATTATTCTTCTAACAAATGGTTTCTACAAATATTTTCAAATGGCTAAACCCACTGAGTATATTAGTACTCAGCCCTGCAATTGTTTTCAAAACCCTGCGGCGGATTAAGCGGTGACGATTGAGCGTTGACGTGCGGTGAGGAATGGGTTGTTGATGTTTCTCCAAAGAATGTTGACTTACTTCTGTTGTCATGAATTCCTTTTTTGTCATAGCTTTTATATCAATTATTATTTACATATAATGTATGCTTAGTATGAAATGTCATGGGTCTCAGACCTTCAACTTGATCCTGTCAGGGAGATAATATAAATATTATTTTGGTCATATTTGTTATTTACAATTATGACGTATCTTTTTATCAAGAATGTATGCTTAGTATGAAATGTCATGGGTCTAAGGGCACATCATCCATTTACTAAAGAAAGGCTAGTAGTATCATCACGTAGCTCATTTCTTTATCTCCCGAAAACTAGGATGTGACAAACTATCTACCACATCTGACCATAAAACTACAACTACATGCATTTGGCGATGTTGTAAGTACTTACGATAACAAACCCCAAAGTCTAGGATATCGGGCATTGTACGCTATCGTGCCCACCTATGACAACGGGCAATGTCCGTTATCTTTAAGTATCTTTCGTCCGCACCCTTCGACACCACCACCTACAACAATAGAAAATTTCATCCTACGACAATGAACAATACCCCTTGTCTATTAACTTTTTTGTGGTACCGATAGAAATTATTTCGAGGTGGGAGGCTCTCCCTTTTTATACACATAATGGAGGAAAACTTCCCCCCTTAGCATCTGACAAGTGTAGGGCATCGATGAGGAAGCCCAATGAGTTTTTGAATGAGTGTCACAAATTAAATGGGTTGGTCACCTATTATAGTCCACGGGAATGTTGACCTTCCCGTGTCAGAAAAGGCGTTAAAGTTAATGAGCACATGCAATGAGGAATGCCATCGAATAGTGAAAACTTGAGTGCACATTAATTACCTTAACATATCTTTTCCCGAGCAGAAGTCTCTTGGAGTAATGGGAGTAGTTGATATAGGATAAATATACACACTCAATGAGATATTTGATCGAATAGAAGAATTCATCATATAGGTTTCACATGACAGAACTCATGCAAGAGACCTCATATGACAGAGCTCATATGTCAGAACTTACATGACATAACTCATGCGCTAGACCTCGTACGACAGAGCTCGTGTGTAAGACCTCGCATGACTAGTACTGTAACCAAACCAAGTCGCTCATGAAGACATATATAGTCTCTAGAGCCTAGATTTTTAAGAAAAATAACGAATAACTTTTGCTGGAATTCTATTTTTCCTTTTAGTTGAAAACTCATCTTGCACCTCAAATGACTTATATCTATAAGTTACATGCTTCATCATTCTCTAAACCTTTCCAATACAACATGCAATCATTGGGAAACACATTAATCTTTTTATACTCAAGTCCCAATTCTTTGATTATTTTCCAAGCTTCTCTATAAGAGCTTGGAAATATTTCAACGTGTTGAAATGCCTCATTTAATACTTCCATCAACATTGTGAAGGAATTGTTGCTCCACTCACTAAGTGATTTCACATGCAACAATCGAACAATAAATTATAAGATGGTAAATTTTTTGCACCCAGGAAATAACTCAACCTCAACATTCTTTAAAAGTTTAAAAAACTTTTTAGTGGTTTCATCGAAGTGATTCTCAAGGTGTCCTGTTTTTCCTTGAGGATTTTTGGGATTAGTACCCAAATTATTTGTATTTTCATTAACAGCACCATGATAATGCGAAGTCGGAAATACATCGTGTATCAATCCTTCCATATCATAATTTTTGTTTCTTTCTTGTGAGGCATTCACAACTTGCTCAATATAATATGGTCTTTCGCCTTGATGCACCCAGTTAGTGTAACCATGAGATTAGGTTTGAGTTATATTAAAAATTCTAATAAGCTTACGAGTTGTGAAAATAAGTTCCAACAATTTATAAGCTCTCCAAAAAACAAGTTCATCAATCCGAATTTATTTTTTCATAAACTTATAAACAACAATGAATTTATCAAAATAATCTTATTGATGTTTCACTATTTCCTACATATACTCAATGAACTTCACAACTTTTCAATTTTATTTCTCTAACTATAATTTTCTCTAACTCACGATTATCTCTTTAGCTTATAAGATCAATTATTCAAACACTATTATAGCTTATATAAACTCAATTATCCAAACACTTTTACACTTTATAACATTTTGAATTATATCTTATTAACTCTCGAAACATTTATAAATTGTTGGAGCTTATAAACTCATTAAAATAAACTTAACCAAACATTTTCTTAGTCCTCTTAGTCTCATTTAAAGTCAAAGTACGTAGCGGGAATTGGAATATTAATTTAAGTAATATAACATGTCAAACAAGAAAACAACCCCAAAAAAGAAATCTCATACGACCCAATGTGTATACATGGATGAAATTGCGATCGAACTTCGTAGTTGCTTACCTCACGCATGCCTACGTCATCATCAACACATATATTTTCTACTTTTTTTTATAGATATTTATATATAGTTTTCAAAATCAGTTACGCAAGACATGTACAGCTAGGTTTCTCTTCTTCATATATAAACACCAATAATACAAGACATTATACTACTGTATCTTCTCGCGTGCTTCCTCTCGATCATCATATGCAACTAGCAACTTTAATTTAGCTCCTTATTTTCTCCTATATATAAAACTGAAACCTTCTATTTTTTTGTAAATCATACCCGAAAATAATCATAATAATTGAATCAGAAATGGAGTGCAGACCATTCGAGGTAACCCTAATCTCAGCCAACAACCTCGAGAAGCTGACGCGGCTTCTGAGGATGAAGGTCTACGCTAGGGTTTCGATCGGCGGCACGACAGAGATCCACAAGCGGACCCCAACGGACCGCCACGGCGGCTCCAACCCGGCGTGGAACTTCACCGTGAAGTACACTTTGAATGAGTCCATGGTACAACACTACGGCAACATGCTCGTCGTCAAGCTCTTCAGCCGGCGGCGCATGGCCTGCGACCGCTACGTTGGCGAAGTCCACACCTCCTTGAAGGAGCTCTTCGACATCGCGGCGGCCAACGGCGGCAGCGCGATCCTGACATTTCCGGTGCAGATAGGTAGCGTGAATTCGCAGGGGGCGCTCAGGTTCTCCTACAGGTTTGGAGAGAAAGTCACCCTTGATAAGATGCTTTTGGCTGAGAGTGTCGCAGGCTGGTCGCAGTGTTGATTTTTTTATTTTATTTTTGAGGTTGTGTTGTATGTATGTGCATCAATCCACTACTATGGTTACTTTTGTGGTTTTGCTATAGTTGATCATGTTGTGAAAATGTATTTCTCTTGTGATTATCTGGTTTGAAATGGTTTAAGAGATCATCAGCTCATTTCAATTTCTTTGTGTTTTTCACATTAATGCAATTCCCTTAATCACCGTATATAATGAGTTAAATCAAAAATGACCGATGCCATGTGGGTTGTTGACCAAGTGCAAAAGATAAAAATATGGGTTTTACATGAATAAATGATGTAAAATAGAAAAAGGCCGGCAAATAGTTTGACAAAATATTAATATATATGTAGATCCAATAGTTGGAGGTTTGCCATTCCAGATGAATATTTAATAGTTATATAGTTAGCTAGTATCTTCTTTGCGAGGGGGTCGCTGTTTAGGTAAAGACGTCTTAACTAATAATTGAGCATATTTTTCCTTCTTAAATTGTTGGAGTTAAGTTATACATGTGGTAGTTATTCAATATTACTGCTATATATATTATTAAATGGATCGAACAATATAAGATGTTAATTAGTGGGCACCCACTACCCATTTCGATATTCGTAAACCACAAATAAAATGAATCATAACGCGTTTGCAGCACAAATAAATTAGTGTTATGGAGGTGTGGAAAGACACTTTAAAAATCCTACTGGTTGCAGGAATCGTGGAGTTGAAGACTATTAGTTTATAATATAAAATTTGGAATCAAAGCCAACTAGCAGTAGCAACAAAAACATGTGTACGTATTATTGTATTACACAAACCGGCTCCACCACTGACACTACATTAATTTAAAGGGTCATATCCAAATCATATCAGTGATCTTTAATTAGTTCGCATTCACTAAGCAAAGGTATGGAAAATGTTAAATCGATTTCAATCAACTATTAAGATTTCTCGAACTCATCTTCATTGTACTCAAATATATATGCAAACGAAATTCTCCAAGTTAATTTATGACTTTTGAGGAATAATGCAGCTGTTTTTTTATTCTATATACAGTATGTATAATGGTTTGAACTGAAACCTTTTTTTATTCTTGGGAGTTATAGTGGATATATCATATATTATATTACTACTATTATTATTATTATTATTTAAATAACAGGCTATAGTAACAAAAACTAGAATTTTATATATATAATTGCCCCTCAATTCATATATTTTGTTCCAAGTTGTATGGAAAATATAAAATAACATTATGTTTTTTGTTAGACGGAGAAAGACGGGACCAGCAAACAAGTGTATCCGGGCCCAGATCCGATCCATATTCTGTTCCATCTATATATTCCGGTTATAATCTAATCTAGTAAGGAAATTTAAATTAGAATCTTACGCTCAAAAAATTCATACTTGTCGGAATTCTGATAAAGGCTGAAATCTAAGGTTTTCCTAGATCAGACATTTGCAAGTCAAAGTATATTCATACATCTTTGAACTGATGAGTATTATACCATAGAAAATTCAAGAGCGCAACCTTAAAAAATAACAAACCAGTGCGTTTCAAAAAGCACAACCTTAACTAAATGAATAATAAGAATTGATTGCATACCAACAAATCTCTTAACCAAAATAAGAAATACATGATAGACTTACCTTTCGATCAGCCTATGAATAGGGGTTAACAGCAGTAATATTTTTGGCCAAGCATCAACCACTATATATAAGAGCTCCGTGATTTGCTTGAGTGAATGTAGGTTACACATCACTACCTCGGCTACTCTCTTCTAACTCAACGTAAACCCCATTAGCAAACAGGATTAGCCAGATCATCCTCACGGGCTTCGCTCAATTGGTTAAGAGCTAGTAGATTTGGAATAAAAAATAAGGTTCGAATCCTAGCAGCCGCATTATGGGAGTTTCACCCTCTTTAGTATGACTCCTTGTGCACACTATGCAAAGTCCTCCTACAACTTCTTTACCGCTGAGTCATCGTGATTTATCCCCTCACATTCTTATATGGCTGGAGTGTGAGGGCTCCCATGGGAAAAACTTCCCCTTTTGGAATAAGGATTCGGGTTTTGGAATGTAGAGATATAATATCAATGTATATCGAATGTTAATGTGTTCTTATAATATTTCAATATATATCTAATGAATTAATATATTCTTCTAAATATATAATATATAATTTACATAATTACCCTTAAATTAAATTTGTAATAGAGATTATATTAGTATATAGTTTTTACTATTCCTTTTTAGGCTCCAAAAGACGCCATCTGACTGACACAAGAAAATTTTACACTATTTTTCATGTTATACCGTGTGCGTAGGGGTGTCTAACGGTTCGGTTTCGGTTAACCGAACCGAATTTTTCGGTTAACCGAACCGAATTTCTCCGAAAAAGTGGAATCGAAACCGAACCGTTTTAAATTTTCGGTTAACCGAAAACCGATCGGTTCCGACGGTTCGGTTTTCGATTAACCAAAAATGTAATTAAAATTAATTAATAATAAAAAAAATAAATAATAATAAAACAAATAAAATAATAATTAAAATAAATAAAATGATAATTAAAACTGAAACTTATTAAAAATAGATAAAATATTTAACAATAATTAATAAAGTAATAATTAAAAATTGATTTTCATAATTTTTAATTAATTAATTAGTAATTGAAATAATAATTAAAAATAAAAAACGGTTTTTCGGTTCCGAACCGTTCGGTTATCGGTTAACCAATAACCGAATTTTTTTCAACTCTGGAACCGAAACCGAACCGATAACCAAATTTGTCGGTTTTCGGTTAACCGAATTTGTCGGTTTCGGTTCGGTTCCGGTTCTAACCGAAAACCGTTTAGACACCCCTAGTTATACGTGTATTTCTATTTAATTTGCCCACGAATCACTTAGACAGTTTGATACTGAAATTTCACCCGTGACAATATTGGAAAAAGTTGAAATTTTATTTGTAAATTTGTAAGCTTTTAAAAAAATTGTATTATCGAAAAAGATGTCAAATGGTGCGATAATAGATAGTATTTTACCTTTGGAAGTTTAATATCAGGGAAAACAAAATTTATGTCTTGTTTCTTCATTTTTATATGTTTTGTTGTTAAAAGATAAATTAAAATGTCATTTTTTCTAAGAAAACTCCTTTTCAGACTAAGAATTTAAGCGGTACTTAACTTATATATGACATAGTAATTATACAATTTTTAAAAATATAGTGTGATTTTTCAAGCATTAATATATTAAATTTTTTAAAAAGAAAAAAGAAAAAATGTTGATAAATATCTAGTGCAATATTAGCATTGACTCTACTCAAAATAAGTCGAGGTCGTAGATGTAATTTTCCCTTTAAATCAACATCAAAATTGAGAAGCTATTATGTTAATCATGTCATTAATGTAGAGGGTTTGGTCAAAATAATAGTTCCCCTCATAAAATAATTAAAATAATTTCAAGTCCACGATTGACTGTGGGATTCGTCAAAATTACATATGGATTTATAATGACTCAAAGCCATTAACAAATTAAAATATAAATCAACTTGATCCACTTAATAATATAAAAAAAATCAACTTGAGCCAGTTTAATTTGAAATGGGATTAGTACTTTTGTATCTTGAATGTATCCTATTTTATGCTGTCCATTAGACTCATTGCAAACTTTCTAACAAAAGCATTTTTCATGTTTGTGCGGTCACTTGAAAATCTATAAACACGTTACTAATTTTAAAATTCAATGAAAATTAAACCAGATAAACTTGTAAAGTTGTAATTATATATTCTCTTGTACAATATAACTAAACAACTGCACCATATGGCTAATATTCACAAAATAAATTACAATATTAAAGTTGATGAGCGGACTTGGTCCTCAATATATTTGGATGAATAATCGAGATTCATTTTCCAATTCTCACCCCCCACCACACCCAAAAAAATTAAAATTAAAAAAATAAGATCGTCACAAAATTTACATGCTTGTATGTATCTACGAATTAATAAACTCATCTAAATTCAATGTAAAAGTGCCTAAATTCGCCATGAAAGTTTCTGAATTCAAAAAAATAGAATTTTATTCCTCATATGATTCGAACTCAGGTGTACAAATTTATCTAGCAAAGCCATGGATTCAACATGGATCTTCACGTTCGGAATGCTGAAAACGGTTCATATTTTTATATGTTAAGATTTTTTTGTATTTGATCCATTTTCAGTCCTTTTATCACCAAGATTCACGGTGAATTCATCACTTTGTTGGATAAATACGTACACGTGAGTTCGATTCCCATGAGGTGAAATCTATTTTTTTTTAATTCATACACTTTCACGACGATTTTAGATACTTTTTCTAAGAATTCAGACGAATTTATTAGTTCATAGTTTATACTTGTAACAACCCACTATCCCTAAGGATAGCTTAGCTGGGACCATTACTCAGGATGAGGATTAAGAAGCGGGGAAAGAAAATGGGATATCGAATTGTGAGGCATATATCAAGAAAACGTCTAACAACAACAAAGTTGTGGAGATCAAAGTAAACATAATTTACATATAAAAGACTAGCCTATCAGATCCTTAATAAAAGGTTCAACTGATTTGAAGGGATCTAGTTCTCTAATCAAATATAACTTAGTGTTCTTGCAGCGAAAAAACATGTGAGGTACATATATGAGGATGTGCTCTCAAGGCTCTAACTATCAACGACAAAAGATTTCTACTACTCAACACCGCTCGATCTCATCACCAGCTCAACCTACATATTTAAAAACAAACATGCAGGGCTGAGTACAAAGACTCGGTAGACTTATGCCGAAAACATACATCATAAACTTTGAATTGCACTACCCCATCTGTAACACACGGAGTTTTATTTGAAAGTTTTGTGCTTACTAAACATTTTCTGTCATTTTCCATAAACTTGTCTGATCAGACATATTTTCTGTCTATATGATCCATATCTAACTCATCTCGCGCCGTAGAAGGTGGCCACCTTCCACGAATGTCGTGATTGGTCGAGAAAACCTTTCAGCACGCAGTCATCATAACTGGCTGAGTAAACCTTTCAGCAACACAGTTACCCTTAGTGTACACCTTAACCCTAGTTAATAATTCTCCATCTAGCATAGGATCTGAATTCATTAAACTCAAGTTGGTTGACCAACACAGATAGGATACATATATAAAACATATATATTTTGGGCAGGTAATTAACAGTAGCATTTCATTATCATTTTCTCAAAAGAAAGCATCGTAAATAAAGACTTTTCATTTTCTTTTTATCCTTGAGGAGAAAAGCCCACCTGGTACTGTAATATCCCGATAATTTAAAACTAGGTTATGATAAAATTAAGTCGTTAATTAGGGTTTTTGTTTCGATAATCAGAATAGTAATTTATCGAAGCTCAACTTCAATTATCCATAATGCGAGAAGTTTTATATTATGACTTTAAGCAATTAGTAAAACAAGGAATATATATGTTATTCCTTTCGAGAGTGATTTTCCAACGACGATTAATTTTCGATATGCACATTGTGAATCGATATGCTTAATTTGATGAAACCGATATTGTAATACCCCGAGAAATTAAAACTTTGATTTATTAATTTATTTAGCTAAATCGAGATTTGATATTAGAACGATTATTAAAATTTATAATCGTCAACGTTTTGATTTTATTTCGAACGAGAAAATTTAAACGAATACAGTTATGAATCGAGTCAGATATTTTATACTGGATAAATTGTCACATCACAACACATCATTTCAAATCCCTCCGATCCAAGCTAACAACTTTTATCACTTTGTTGTTTCAAGAAATTGCTATCCCTCCGATCAAAACAGCAACAAAGCAAACTCATACCACCTACTTCATACAGGTTCCAAATCACTCCATTTCATTCAATCACAATTCTAATATGTCTAATTTCACTGAAAAACAGCACATATACATATATACATTGGGCAATCTCTTACACATAGAATTTAAGAATCGGTAAAGCATAGGAAAAAGGATAACACCAAAGTTAGATAATCTCCTTAGCCACTTGGTTAAGTTTGTACTGAACCACTAGGGCTCAACTGTCGGTGGTGGCCGAGTCGAGGCAGCGAGGTGGCTAGAGCGGTGACGGCATCGCGTCGGCGTGCCCGATCGGAGTGACGGCAACGTGTGCGTGTATGTGAGTGTCTGCACGCGTGTGTGTTCGAGAGAATGAGAGATGGATAAAGTTGTGCAGGAGCGGCGCGGCTCACGGACGACGGCGTGCCGACCGTAGACGGAGGGAACGGCGGCCGCAGAGAGGCCTGTGTGTGTGTGCCCGTGTGAGTGAGTGGGTGAGAGCCGAGAAGAGAGGAGGTCGTGGCAACGACGGCAGTCGCATACCTCGCCGACGGACGACGGTGACCATCCGTCGAAGACGAGGGAGGCGGTGGCAGAAGAGGCGGTAGTCCCGCGTGTGAGTGTGCGTGAGTGATGAGATGAGATTAGAGAAGAAAGAAGAGGGAGGGGCGCGGCACGGCTCGCCGACCGGCGACGTGGCCGGCCGGACATGGAGCGGCGGCAGTTCGCCTTGTGTGTGTGTGTGTGTGTGTGTGTGTGCATCTCGTGAGTGTGTGTGAGCAGAGGGTCGAGAGTGAGTTAAAAGGGAGGGCGGCGGCTAGGGTTATGAGTTAGGATAGTTAGTTTAGTTTTATTTTATTTTGTTTGGGCTTTGTGTCTTTTGGGCAGAAAATAATTGGTTTGGGCCTTGTTCTTTTGGGCCCAAATAATTGATTGGGGCTTAGTTAGTTTAATTATTTGGCTGAAAAATGTATATGTTTGGGCTTGAGATAATGGGTCGAGCTTGAGCCCAAAATAATATTAATATGGGCTCTGAAATTAAAATGATATAGACTCTTGAATTAATTGAGTGGGCTTTTAATTAAATGGAAGATGGGCTCTTGAATTAAATTGATATGAGCTTTACTTAAATTGAAAATGAGCTTAGATTTATTTTGAATGTTGGGCTAAGAATTTAATTTGATAATAGACTTGAATTATTTATTTCTATAATCCATTAAATTAAATTAAGGATTTAACAAATTCTATATTAATTAAATGATAATCTAAATACTAATTATTTAGATTGAATTATTTAAATTCATTAGATTGAATTGATAATTACTAGTTGGACTAATTGAGTTCTTATAATTAAATCGAGAGGTGGAACTAATTTAATAATTAAATAAAATCTAAATTGTAGAAATTGAATAGTATAATTAATTAATTATGTTAAGGGATAATTTGAGAATTATTCTTTTTAAGTGATTTATTTATGTAATGAGATGAACCTTAAGTAAATTACTAAAAATGCGTGATTGGAAATAAATCATAATTAGTGGATACCTAAGATGAAATAAATTGATTTGATTAATCAATGAGATGTTATTGAACTTTTAATTTGATCCATTTAATTGAACTTGTAATTATGGATTTACTTAATTAAATTAGAGATTTATTTAATAATTATTGATTGTGTAGTATTAATATGGGTTTCACTGTTAGAATATGTGGGATGTGTGAGGCGAGAAACGCGGAAAAGAAATGTTAGTAATGAATAAGGGATCGAAAATCGAATTATCGATACGCGTTAACAAACGACGAAGATTAGTTATGAACTTAGGATTCATAAATTATATGAAACGACGTGGACAAACATCGATGGAAGGGAAGAATGCAACGAAGAAGTGTCACCTATCGTCATGGCGAGATGAACCTAATAGACGATATATAGAATGTTAACTAAGTCGTATTGATAACGAAAATCCTAAAACCCAGAAACTCTATGACTTAAAAGATATCGAGTTCGTTGAATCTTAGCGATGCTGTAGGGAAATCTGATTTTAACCCTCTCCCGAAGATCTATCTTGGATGTTTAATTCACCATACATTGATTATATGCCTAGCATGCACCTATATAATTAATTGCAACACGGAGGGGTTTTCTCGTGTTTACCTGCGAATCTGTCGAGGTAGAATGGATCAAGACTCGTGCTTTGATCTTCTAGATTGTATTCCGATTGCCTAAACTCCAATGCCGAGTGAGGACAATCTATGGAGAATGCTATAGAAAAACGTCTCTACTTTTTCTCTCAATTTTCGAAAATTCTCACTATATAGAAATAGTAATTCTCGAAAATATCACTTGAGGATTAGCCTTGATTATCTCTCTCACCTTATATTTATAATGCAACCCTAAATCCTATCATGATAGGATTTATGCATATCTAATAAATATAATCATATCACTTAAGATAGATAGGATCAAGCTGAGTACCAGTGGGACTCTAAGAGAGAGGTGGATGATTTTTCACCAAGCTTCAGGCCTGGATGGGCCAGCCCAGGGATCAAATGCAAGGAATAAAGATGAGCCTCAAATAAATTAATTATCTTATGTTCAGCCCAGAACATAAATTAATTCATAAACATTTATTTATGCCACTAGAGAATAAATGTTGACTTACCCCTTTATTACCGAAGTTGAGTCGGGCTTGCACTTAGACTTCACGAATCCCCGTATTTAAGATATCGTACGTCCATTAATTATTTACGCTGCTCGATCGCTTAAAATAATTAATATCTTTAATTCCTTAAGTAGTATCACTCAACCTTATTATTGTACTTGAGATAACTCAACTTGCAGGGTTTAGTACAATAAACCTTTTGTAATACCCCGTATTTCTGTAGCAGAGATTAGCTCATGATTAAGATCTCATTAAGAAGGGAATTGCATCCTTAAGAAAGAGTTGGTTAAGTTAGAAGCTTTTGCGTTAAGCTTCGAGTTGAGACGATAGAATTTCGGCAGATTTGAGATAGAATCTGAGATAAGATTCTTAAATCTAGTTGAACATAAGAAGACCTAGATTTAAATAGTCTTAAGATGATAGATACATGCTCAATAAAGTTTTGATTTCAGAAAATTGAGAATTTCAAAATCTACGTTTTGTGACGTCGGCGTTTGCCGATCAAGCTCGGATGAAGAGCAAAATATTTTAAATGGTTTTTAAGATCAAAAATATGTTTAATTATTATATTTTGATGTTTATGAGTAATTATTAAGGTTAAAAGTAAAGATTCAAAAGAGGTTGTTTTATCGGATAATTAGTGTCGATTTTTGCTATAAAAACGTTGTACATTATTCTACAATATTTATAATTATTTTCTACAACAAAAGTGATTTTTATCTATTAAAGAAAATAAGAAAAGAAAAGAAAATAATGAGTTTTCTAGAGAGGGTGAATAATCACCCTAATAAAAGAAAAGGAAAATTTAATATATTTATTACATAACATAAAGTATGAAACTTTAGACTTTTCAAACATATTTCTTCCTCATTCTTCTCCAACCTCACGGTTCACACAAACTCACACACATATTTTCACACACAAAATTTTGAAAATAGGGCTCCAAAAATAGGAAGATCCGACCGTTGAATTTTCGATCGGTCTTCGAATAGAGGTATAATCTCGTACCGAGAACACATCTACGGTTTGAAATTTTTAAAAATATGATCCTATACTCTTGTTACATTTTCGGTACATGCTGAAAATTTTGAATAATTATGTGTTGTTTGATTAATTGTTAATATTATGATAGATTCGACGTCTACGTATTGTTTAACGTTGAATTTGTAAAGCATATGTTTAGTATTTTGAAATTCATGTAATTTTCGAAAAGGGCATGCTTGTATTTTGAATTTATGATGTTGTTATGATTAAATTGTCTTTATATATATGTTATTGAATTGATATAAACGTGTTTGGAACAAGAAAAACGTTTGAAATCGAAACTATATTAAAAGCCCTATTATGGCCGAAAACCCTAGCTTCCATATTGATGGAATTTTGATTTTATTTGATCAATTTGACTTCATATTTGGATTCTATGATATGAATAAAGCCTAAAATGATTTATTCGGATTTTTACGCCGACGTATTCAAAAATTGTAAAATTTTAGTTTGTCGGCGAAATTAAGTTTTCAAAGCCAAAGCTTTGATCTTTATATTTTATTGATAAAATGATGATATTTTATGATAGTTGAGCATGTATATAGGTTCATTGGTGTTAGATGTCGTGTCACGTGAATTTTCGACGTTAGACCTTAAGTGACATCTTAAGGGGATTTTCGGTTGATGGCTAAGATGAGATGATTGAAACTTGTTGTTGAGTTTTATATGATCATTGAGACACATGGTGATGAATTGATGGAGTTTGGGCTATGTTTGGATGGTTTGGTATTATTTTGGCGATGCGTTTATAAACGTTATGCTGCCGAAATTTCGATAGAATTTATCTGTTAATAAGATGTTAGAGGATGCAATGACCCGAGTTTTGATAGACCTTAGAGTCTTAGTTTTGATATCAAGAAGAAATAGTCGTGTCGACGCCTAAAGATGATTAATGTTCTTGTTTGGTTCTTGATAGGCATTTATGCCGTTTTATGAGGATAAATATGGATTAAGAAAGAAATGGAATTGGGAATTGGTTCCTTAACTCTAAGGAACATCCAGGTGGGTATAAGTATTTTCTATAAAATTATGCTTATGCTTGTAATTGTTTTCAAATGATATGATATGATTATGAATGAAAGATGACATGAGATTTATGATATGCATTGATCTGAAAAGTTGATTGACTTGCCAATGTTTTAAGCATGAGCATAAGCATAATGCACTACCTATCCACGGAAAAGAAAGAAAAGAAAGAAATTACCGACGTCGGGTATGACCGAAGTTGAGATCCTTCGGGACCAACTCGGGTATGTGAAGTTAAAGTGTGTTGAGGAGGAGGCCTACTCCTCGGATCAGCACAAAGAAAATAGACGTGGATATGGGAAGGAAAAGAAAGATGCATGCAGACATGAAACATGCATATGCATATGATATGATGATATGATAATATAATGATATGAGCATGCATGAACAGATTTTTGAGAAACCCTATGCAGGTAATTTCAATAAAAACCCTGCATAAGTTTATCTTATGGCAAGTCAAGAATATAGCCCTAAGGGCAAGGTTTTAAATGTTTTTGGCGTATACCCACTGAGTGCATTTTTGTACTCACGCCCTGCATATATTTCTAAATATGCAGGTTGAGCTTGAGAGGATGCTGGAATCGAATGCTGCGCAAAGGAGCTTCTCTAAATGAATTGATTCATGATGAGTGGTTTATCTATTGATGTTATTCATTTGATATTCATATGTTTTATTGCCCAGAGAGTTATGTCTCCATACATAATTCTCAGCCACACTTTTCGTTGTCGAACTTTGGCCTTCACTTGTTATGTGTTCTGCTAGAACAAAATGATCATGTTAAATGCTCGGTTATAATTTGAATTGTGGATAAATCCTTAAAGTTCACAAAGCAAGCTCGATTATGTACATTCTTGATATTGATTATTCCATTGTGAATAATGTCTTCAACTGTTGTTCTTTTCGTTCGATTCTTTATTGTGATTTGAAAACCATAAATCATCTTTCGCTCAACCTTTGTCAAATTACATTTCACCTATTGAAACCATAAATGTTCGATTTATTTATGATAAAAGTTGTAGTCATCTTTTCTCATGACATATGTTTGAGCCTGTTGTCGTTAAATTTTCTTCTAAATCCCGAGTCACGACCTAATTACTTGTTTAGATAGTCGGGTCATGACACCTTTTGAGCTCCTTAAGGGGACATCATCATCCTAAACGGATACGGTGACTCGACACAGGTAACTAGCATGACATACAAGCACTGCCACCACCTAAGATGCAGAGAATCTTTGGTTATCTCATGTAACCCTCACCCATAACAAGTCAAAGTGATGATCAACAACTCACCTAATACCTTATCGAGGTTTAGATCATCGTAAGTCACCGAGATCTAGGTTCTTCACGGACGGTCAGATAGAAGAACTCATCTCACTGTGATCCATCAATACGTCAGAGACGTACCAGTATAGACAAGCAACTAAGTCAAGTCACTTCTTATCTATACTGCAGCCTATACCGACAACTCGTCCTCAAGTTGTCTCAGCTGTGATACTTTTTATATCTCATTAAGCTTGACCAATTATACAGACTTCTGTGATCTACAACACACTGTATGATCTAACTTATATATGAGATAAAGGGACATATATATGCAATCAAGTAAACAATTCAGATAGAAGATTGTAATAGTGATAACAGGAAACATTGTATACAAGCTCAACCAAAACTGCTTCCAGTATACAAATCCAACAATCTCCCACTTATACTAAAGCAAAACTTTTAGTATACAATGTGTCTCTCTACTAGCTATTACAAACAACCATCACTTTGCTTCTCCCACTTATACAAAAGTTTCCTTTCTAAGTGGGTGCCATCTTGCGCAATCCAAGTCCTCGAATATGCTCTTCGTAGACTTTTTGCGGCAGGCTCTTCGTGAATGGATCAGCTAGGTTATCTGCAGTACCAATCTTTTCAATCAGCACATCCCCTCGTCTAACGATTTCTTGTATGACATGGTACTTTTTCTCTATGTGTTTCGTTGCCTTGTCGGTCCGAGGTTCCTTCGAGTTTGCCAGTGCACCTGAGTTATCACAGTAAACTATGATACTCTTGGGCAAACCAGGTACCACATCTAGATCCATGAGGTAGTTCTTAAACCATACAACCTCTTTAGGAGCCTCCGAAGCGGCTACATATTCGGCTTCCATGGTGGAGTCCGCAATGCATCGCTGCTTTGCACTCCGCCAGGATACGGCTCCTCCTCCCAAGGTAAACACATAGCCTGAGTTAGACTTATTCTCATCACGGTCAGCTTGGAAATCCGAGTCTGAATAACCCAAAGGCATTAGACTATCTGCATGGTAAACCAGCCTATAATCTCGAGTCCTTTTCACGTACATGAGTATATGCTTTACCGCAGCTTGTCCAAGGTTAGACTGATATCTAGCTACTATGCCTACCGCATAGCAGTTATCGGGTCTCGTACATAGCATTGCGTACATGAGACTTATTACGACGGAAGCGTAAGGAACTTGTCTCATTTCCTCTATCTCCTTTTCAGTCATAGGTGACTGCTCCTTAGATAAAGGAACGCCATGTCTGAAAGGTAGCAATCCTTTCTTGGCGGTCTGGATACTAAAACGTGTAATCATAGTATCAATGTAAGATGCCTGAGATAAGCTCAACATTTTCCTCTTGCGATCTCGGTAAACCTTGATCCCAAGAATGTATGTTGCATCTCCTAAGTCTTTCATTTGAAACTGATCGGATAACCAACTTTTTACGTCTGATAACAACTTTACATTGTTGCCAAGTAGAAGGATGTCATCTACGTAAAGTGCAAGAAATACCACATCACCGTTGACATCTAAACGATACACACAACTTTCGCTAGGCAACTGGGTAAATCCATAGGACTTTACCACCTTGTCAAAGCGTAAGTTCCAGGATTGTGAAGCTTGCTTAAGCCCATAAATGGACTTCTTAAGCTTCCATACTAGATGCTCTTCACCCTTCACCACATAACCTTCGGGTTGCTGCATATAGATGTCTCTACCTTCTTCAAGGTAACCATTTAGAAAAGCGGTTTTCACATCCATTTGCCAAACCTCAAGGTTTAAGTGGGCTGCTATGGCCAGAAGAATTCTGATGGACTTGAGCATTGCTACATGCGAAAAGGTCTCATCGAAATCGATGCCCTCAATCTGAGTGTACCCTTTCGCCATAAGCCTGGCTTTAAAAGCCGAAACCTCTCCATCTGAATCTCTCTTCCTCTTGTATACCCACTTACTACCTATGGCTTCCTTGCTATCTGGTAGAGGTGTCTTTTCGTATACATCCATAGCTGTTATGGACTCAATTTCTAAGTCCATAGCGGTGTGCCATGATCTTGCATCAATGTCTTGTATCACCTCACTGTATGTCCATGGGTCGATTATTGCCTGCTTGTTTCCTGGGATTAAATCCGAAGATTCACCCACGAACATAAATCGCTCGGGTTGACGAATAACCCTCCCACTACGACGAGGCGCTACTGGCACAATGGCAACGGTGAGTGCAGTAACTTGTGGTCCTCTGTCTTACACAACTTGTTGGATATGAGCCACTTGTACGGTCGGTATCTCCAGTGGAACTCGACCCACTTCAATTTCTTGAAGTATCTGGTGTCGATCCCTCCCACTAGACACGACATCTCGTACATTTGGCTTAATCGGTGGTGGAATACGATCATCTTCTAATTCTTGAAGAATGATTTCAACTTTGGATTTATAATTTTTCATATAATCCACTTCTAAGAATCGGGCATTAGTGCTAATAATGACCTTCTGATCCTTAGGACTACAGAAATAACCACCCTTCGTTCCTCTAGGATAGCCAATAAACAGCCTTGCTTCAGATTTAGACTCCAACTTGTCAGCCTTCTTGTTCAGCACATGTGCTGGACTGCCCCATATCCTTATGTGGCTTAAACTAGGCTTGCGCCCAAATCACAACTCGAAAGGGGTCTTTTCGACTGACTTGGATGGTACTAGATTTAGCAAGTATGCCGCTGTTTCTAAGGCATACCCCCAAAACGAAATAGGCAATGTTGCATAACTCATCATTGATCTAACCATTTCTAAGAGAGTCATATTTCTTCGCTCTGACACACCATTTTGTTGTGGTGTGCCCGGTGTAGTGAGCTGGGAGGTAATCCCACGCTGCACCAAATAGTCCATAAACTCGTTACTGAGGTATTCGCCACCGCGATCAGACCGCAGTGACTTGATACTTTTACCAAGCTTCGCTCCACTTCCGCCTTAAATTCTTTGAATTTCTCAAAGCATTCGAGACTTGCGGTGAAGCGGTATATGTATCCGCACTTGAGTAATCGTCAATGAAAATGACAAAATACTGCACCCTCAACGAGCTTGTGTTGACATAGGTCCACACAGTCGAATGGACTAGCTCCAACACTTCTTTCGCTCTATAATCCTTCGCCTTGAAGGGTCTGGTCGACATCTTTCCTTCTATACAGGATTCGCAGACTGGGAATGGAGTAACTGTGAGATCACCCAACGCTCCATTCTTAGCCAGTCTTTGGATCCTATTTAGATTGATGTGACCTAGTCTAAGATGCCAGAGAAATGTGGTGTCATCTTGCGAAGAAAACTTTCTCTTCTTAAGGTTTGATGTAGATGCAACATAATTAAAGGTATTATGTTTGGCAGAAATAGTATAAAGAGAATTATATAAAGTGCCACCACCGATAACTTCGTCATTTCTTATGATAGAAATACCACTATCAAAAACAACTGAATATCCATGAATAAATAGTTTAGAAACTGAAACAAGGTTTCGCCGAAACTCCGACACATATAAAACGTCCTTTAAAACTAAAACTGTTCTATCAAAACATAAAGTAACATCTCCGACTGCAACGGCCTCGACTTTTGCCGCGTTGCCCATGGAGATCGTTATCTCGCCATCACACACTCCCTTGTCCGCAGAACCTCGCAGGTGTAACAAACATGATCGATCGACCAGTATCTACTACCCATGAATGAGTAGAACAAGTCGCTAAACATGTTTCGCATTAAAGCAAATGGCGTACTTGAGCCTCGAGTATAGGGCACTTGGCCTTCCAATGTCGGCCCACCGCACTTGAAGCACTTGCCCCTCTCCTTTGACTTTTTCAATCCTCCGGTGGCAGACATGTTCTTGCTCCCATTACTCCCACTAGTTCCTTTGCCTCTACCACCTTTGGTGCCCCTTTTTCTTCTTCCATTTTTCAACGGAAAATTTGGGCCCCTAGATGTGCTAGCAAGGGCATGTGCTCCTTTGCCCATGACTCCTTCCGTGGCCACGAGATCATTAAGCAACTGACTAAGTGTATACTCGGTCTTGCTCATGATCGCATTCACGCGAAAATTCTCAAAAGACTTGGGCAGTGTGTTGAGGATGATATCGACCTTGGCTTTGCCGTCAACACCTCCTCCCAACTGATCAAGACTATCCATGAGATGAGTCATGTGGGAGACATGTTCATGGACCGAACTTCCTTCTTCATCTTACACGCCAAGATTTCTCTCATTGTGTGGAAGCGGACTGTCCGATCCGATTGTCCGAACTTACTCTCGAGACTTGACCATATTTCAGTTACGTCTACCATCGACTGATGCTGCAGCTGCAAGCCTTTAGACATCGTAGTCATCATATAGCACTTGGCCATATTGTTTGACTTATGCCAAATTCTGCTTGACTCTCGCTGCTCATTAGTCGATGCGTCAGTAAGGGCATCAGGTTTGGGAGTAGTGAGAACAAACATGTGTTCTTCAGCGATAAGAACATATTACATGTTTCGTTTCCACTCGATGAAATTTGGACCGGATAGAGGATTTTGTGCGAGCATATTGATAATCGGTGTAAGAGACATATCTGAAAAGTAATGTAAACACATAAGCATACGATCGCACATAATTCATAACAATAATATTGTAACCTTTTGATAAAACAATATTAATGAAACATCCAATCGCCTGAAAGAATCCCACATGCAAGCCACGCATGTGGATGTTTACATGAACCCTCGACTGCACTAAAATATACCTTTTAGTCGTTTAATTTCAATCCATGTCAACTTATCCTTATGACAAATGAAATTAATGATTGGACCTTACTAGACCACATCACTATCGCAAGAAGGGACTTCGTGGAAGTTGTACTTGAGGTGATGTCTAAGCAATGACCATAATTTTAACAATGAAAATGAATTCTTAGAATTGGCATACTCACTAGGACCATACCGCTTCCAATCCAAATTCCTTTGTTATCTCATTTTAAATCTATCTCTAGAGAACTTATGAAAATCGCATATGCAAGCCACGCGTGTGGACGTTTACACATGAAACTCCCACTTCTCAATAGATTAAAATGTTTTATTTAGAAATCTCATCTAACAAACTTATGATAAACAGTGCAAGCAAGCCACGCGTGTGGACGTTTACTCACAGTGCGTATCACTTTGTTTAGAGATCAAAAAGTGGAGGTCTTGACATTTTAATTTAAAATTAATATGTCGGGTTACTTGCTTAGTCTTTTGTTTCAAAAGGTTTGTCCATGCAGATCACGTAATCCTAGCATGCTTTTCTATAGAACTCAACATGTAAAACATGCTCGCAAAATTCTAAAATATGCTTGAAAAACGCGATAAACCTAGCATGCTTACTATGTGCATCCAATCACGAAAACATATAACATGTTTATCTACGTAATTTAAACATACATTGCATGCTTCTGCATAATTTAAATATCCACGACATGCTTTGAACAATAAAAATAAAATAAAATCGTTCATCGCGGCCCACTCGTGGATACTGTACTTCCCTGCCTAATTTATTACATAAATTTGCAAAGTAAAGATCTTCAAAATCTTGAAAACGGGCCTCGCGTGCACGGGCACGGACCGGATTCGTCAAAACTGGATTTGGGCGAAAAATCAAAAATGGGCCGGATCATTGGAACGGGCCGAACCGGGTCGAAAATCTGGAACCGGGTCGAAAATTTGGATCTGGGCTGAAAATTCGGGTTAGGACCGAACCGGGTCGGGTTGACCCAAATCAAACAGGGCTGGGACGCGCGCTAGGGCACAGCCCATGCACGCGCCCAACCTCACGCACCGCCGCCACCTGCCGAATCGCCCCGCCGAGACGCCGCCCACCACGCGTCATCGCCGGAGCACTGCCCGATCATCTGCAGCGCAGTGCGGCTTTGCCGAGAAAACTGCGCTGACTCGCGGTAATCCCGCCGAAGCTGTCGAGAAATTCGGGCGTTGAGGTTTCCCGCGTGAGAATAGTGCACCCTCGCCGCCCGGTCTTTGCCGAGCCGTCTGCGCGGCTCGCCGAGGCTGCCGCGCCACCGAAGCGTTACTACCCATGCGACCCACCGAGGCTATCGAGAGGCGCCAGGGCGATGTCGAGCGTTCGCTGAGGTTTCCCGCCTGTCCGCCCGAACGCTGCCGAGGCACGCCCGAAGCTGTCGAGCTATATGTCGGGCACGACCCGCCGAGGCGTGCCGAGGTGTCCGCGTGGAAAACGCACACCGCACGCCCGGCTGCCGAAGCCCAGTGCGCGCGATGTCCGCTCTATGCCATCGATGATTTTGCGCCATCTGCCAAGGCGTGTCCGGGCGCTGCCGAAGGTTGCTACCACGCGACCCGCCTAGGCATGCCGAGACCTGCCGTGGTCTGCCCGCCTAAGTCTGCCGACGACCCACGCCCTGATTCCGCCGACTCCTGCCGAGGGAACGCGCACACGCTGACGAGCGGTGCGCTGCGAGCGCCGAGCATATCCGCGTGTCGTCGCCCGCACACCCTCGGCCGTGCGTCCGGTTTTTCCCGGTGTACTCTAGTTGTCTCGTTCTTCGTGCTTTTTCGTCTCCGTTCTTCTTTTACAGATAAGATTTACAAGAAAAAATCTAATCTAACCACGGATTTTCTCGCGGTGAAAAACAAAATCCGACAAAAATAAAACGAGCCACGATGAATGACAGATTCACAATTAATTAATTGCGCACGTTATAATCAAACGTGAATTAATCCAACAGAGCCAAGATACTGATCCCAGGCCTGATACCAATTGTGGGGAAATCTGATTTTAACCATCTCCCGAAGATCTATCTTGGATGTTTAATTCACCATATATTGATTATATGCCTAGCATGCACCTATATAATTAATTACAACACAGAGGGGTTTTCTCGTGTTTACCTGTGAATCTGTCGAGGTAGAATGGATCAAGACTCGTGCTTTGATCTTCTGGACTGTATCCCGATTGCCTAAACTCCAATTCCGAGTGAGGACAATCTATGGAGAATGCTATAGAAAACGCCTCTACTTTTCTCTCAATTTTGAAAATTCTCACTATATAGAAATAGTAATTTCGAAAATATCACTTGAGGATTAGCCTTGATTATCTCTCTCACCTTATATTTATAATGCAACCCTAAATACTATCATGATAGGATTTATGCATATTTAATAAATATAATCATATCACTTGAGATAGAGAGGATCAAGCTGAGTCCCAGTGGGACTCTAAGAGAGAGGTGGACGATTTTTCACCAAGCTTCAGGCCTGGATGGGCCAGCCCAGGGATCAAATGCAAGGAATAAAGATGGGCCTCAAATAAATTAATTATCTAATGTTCAGCCCAGAACATAAATTAATTCATAAACATTTATTCATGCCACTAGAGAATAAATGTTAACTTACCCATTTATTATCGTACGTCCATTAATTATTTACAGCGTTTTGACTGCTTAAAATAATTAATATCTTTAATTCCTTAAGTAGTACCACTCAACCTTATTATTGTACTTGAGATAACTCAACTGCAGGGTTTAGTACAATAAACCTTTAAGCTCCTTAAGGGACGCCATCATCCTAAACGGATACGGTGACTGGACACGGGTAACTAGCATGACATACAAGATCGCCACCACCCAAGATGCAGAGAATCTTGGGTTATCTCATGTAACCCTCACCCATAACAAGTCAAAGTGATGGTCAGCAACTCATACTCACCTAATACCTTATCGAGGTTTAGATCATCGTAAGTCACCGAGATCTAGGTTCTTCACGATGGTCAGATAGAAGAACTCATCTCACTGTGATCCATCAATACGTCAGAGACATACCAGTATAGACAAGCAACTAAGTCAAATCACTTCTTATCTATACCGGAGCCTATACCGACAACTCGTCCTCAAGTTGTCTCAGTTGTGATACTTTTTATATCTCATTAAGCTTGACCAATCATACAGACTTTTGTGATCTACAACACACTGTATGATCTAACTTATATATGAGATAAAGGGACATATATATGCAATCAAGTAAACAATTCAGATAGGAGATTGTAATAGTGGTAACAGGAAACATTGTATACAAGCTCAACCAAAACTGTTTCCAGTATACAAATCCAACAGATGCTTCTCGAAAGAAGCGAATGACGTACTAAATTATATTTCTTACGTTGACAAGGTCCAACGTGGTCGTAAACGAAAACAGCAAAGGATTGCTAGCAGGTATTTCAAGAAGGACAATTCTTGAGGTGGGCTTTCTTATCTAAACAAAAAATGATTTTATGAAAATCATTTACTTCTTATGCTTTATTGCTTTCTTGAACTGCAAATGTTTAAATGCGATATTGTCTGCCAAAATGTTTATTATTTTGTATGTATACATGCGGGTTGGCTAGGCCAACATGAGATATTTCGAATTCGGGTCCTACTAGTTGATGCCAGTTTGGACTGTGTACACTTAGCCTGAACCCTTAGCGATCAGTCGTGCGTTCGGGTGAAGGGAGGCCTCCCTCCCGACGCGTTCCATAGCCGATTTGGATTATACACTGTAAGAAAATGACTGGCCAGTCGACTTTGGAAAAATGATAAAATGTTTAGTAAGCATGCGCCTTTCAAACCAAAACCCTCGTGTCTTACTATGGTGACAAAGACAATTTCGTGAAGAAAATATAAAATATTTCGGCATGTGCCCACTGAGTACTTTGTACTTAGCCCTGCATATTCGTTTCTGATGTGCAGGTTGAGCTGGTGATGAAAAGGGGTGGAGTTGAGTGTTTTTTCTTTTGTCGGTGAAAATGGAACATCTTTTGGTTCACCTTGAGAATGCTCTTCATATGCATATCACACACATTTATTCCGCTGCAAACTCTTTATACTCTTTTTGATTCTAGATATATGTTGAACTCTTAAATATTCTAGTAGTGATTTCATAATCAACTATTTTTTGGTTATACCTTCTGAATCGACCTTATATTTAAAGTATTTATTCTGATCTCGATATTTTATGTTTCCGTAATTACTCATGTTTCCTTATCAATGATACGGATAGAAATCAATACTAAGATCCCCCTTTTCTTTCCCCGCTTCTTTAATCCAACCCCAAGTCACGGTTCGACAAGGCAGTCTTCGGGGATAGGCGAGTCGGGCTGTAACAGATATGGATTATTTTAAACTGAACTTTACTGCTGTTATGAATGAATCATATACTTTTATTGAATGAATTTTTGATAATTTTAAATTGAGTTTTATTGTTGTTACTAATGAATCATATATTGGTATTGAATGAATTATGGATAATTCTAAACTAAATTTTACTGTTGCTATTAATGAATCATATATTGTTATTGGATAAATTATGGATAATTTTAAATTGAATTATACTGTTTCTACTGAAACATCAATCTTTATTTACCAACCAAATCATTTCTCGTTTATCATAGTAGTATTTTATGTTTTTTTATTTTCTCAAAATAATTATAAAGAAAAAAAGGTAAGTATCTGTATAATTCCAAGTAATTACTTAATTATGCACTTAAGTATATCCATTATATTAATTATTGGTTGTATTATGTTATTATATCCTAAAACTAAATCGATTTTTTCAACAATATATAATGCATATACTATACGAGATATCTTGCCCCAAGACAAGTACCCAAAAAAAATGATTAATTATATGATAAATGATTTCTGATACTAAACACAATGCATAATCAAGCTATATAAATGAATAACAATTACTTAATATACATTATATTAAAATACATCGAGAAATGATAACTTAGTGATTCATGAATTTTATTATAAATATATAAGTGTGAATTCCAACCTTCTTCTTGAATATCCATTATAAGGAATCTTGAACAATGTATGGAGAGAAAATGAAAATGACGAATGGAAGAAATAAATATAAAAAAGAATCACAAAAATTAAGGAAAGAATTTGCAGCCCATAATAAAATATTACATAAAAATGTTGTATGGTTTGAGGATAACGTGAAATATGAGATCCTACAATTATAAATAAGGTATAATTATTTTACTAGCCTTCATAATTACAAATCAAACGAAAATCTGTAAATAAAAATCAATCACAACCGTACATCTAGAAAAAGTAACGTTTAAGATTAGTTCTTCATTTTTAGGATAAATTTGGTTCTTATTTGAACCAAGCTCTAGTACCTGTGTCAGAGATAGTATGTAATACTCAATATTATCCATTCATCTCATAGATCCTATGGTTGAGATTTTTTCAAACTTTTTAATTTGATTTGTTATGTGATTGCGAAAAAAAAATTATACATTTAGTTGAACTGAATAATGCATTCAAATGAACAAAAAATGCATGTAGTTGAACATAATAATGCATGCAGTTGGAAGCTCGCGCCCATGTGGCGTGCCAGCAGGCTCACAAGATCGCCCGCCTCGCCACGCGCGCTCGTTGACCAACAATGTATTTTTACGTTTTGTTAAATGCATGGATATGCTTTGGTCAATGCATGGACGTGCTTTGGTCAATGCATGAACGTGCTTTGTTAAATGCATGTTTGTGTTTCGTGGCAACATGTAGTTTTATGTTTTGTTCAATGCATTGAAATGTTTTGATCAATGCATGGACGTGCTTTGTTCAATGCATGAACATGCTTTGTTCAATGCATGTTTGTGTTTTGTGGCAACATGTAGTTTTATGTTTTGTTCAATGCATGAACGTGCTTTGTTAAATGCATATTTGTGTTTCGTGGCAACATGTAGTTTTATGTTTTGTTCAATGCATGAACGTGCTTTGTTCAATGCATGAACGTGCTTTGTTCAATGCATGTTTGTGTTTTGTGGCAACATACAGTTTTATGTTTTGTTCAATGCATTGTCATTGAATTCAATGCAGTTTCATGTTTTGTTCAATGCATTTTTATGGTTTTCGACAACAAATCTTTCATCCATCATTCTCTGTCAATTCCATCATCTCTTTCCCTGATTACCGATGAATTCGCCGTGAACCATCGCCAAAGCCACCATATTTCTCGATTCTTCAATCATCTATCAAATGTATCTTCTATTTTTTTTCAAAATCCATCAATTTTGTTCTCAATTTTTTTTTTTCTTTCTTTCAAAATATGTTGTTTGTTGTTGTTTGTTTATATTGTTGTTGTTCGTTGGTGCTGTCGTCGTCGTCGTCTCCGTCGCCGTCCGTTGCCATCAAGGAGGAGAAGAAGAAGGTTGATTTGATTTCTTCTCATTTTGCCCCTTGCGAAAATTTAAAAAAAAAAAAAGAAAAGAAAAGAAAAAGAGCTATCACGTGTCAGTTTGTGGTGCGACCACTTGTTCAAAATGTGTGGTCTAGTAGAAGTCTAGATTGGATACTACATATTATCTGGGGACCGGGTACTATAGAAACCCAACCTTATATATATATGTGTGTGTGTGTTGTATGGTAAGACTGTATATTATTCACAAGAATTTTGTGCTAGATATGGTTATTGATTAAAATTGCAATATTCTGGTCAATAAACCGATCGGTACCTATAACTCCATTAAATGTACAACTTTTTCAAATATTTATTGAAGAAAGAATTTGGAAAGGGGTAAATAAAAAAAGAGCCCCCAAATGGGCAAGAATGATATTGATCGAGACATATATGATATAGCTAAAATACAAAAAACCAAACAAATCCTCAATAATTAAAGACAATGGTGAAATAATGACATTTTCATAGAGTTTTCAGTTTAAAATTTCTGTATTACATTACCAAAAAAAAAAAAAAAAGAGTTGGTGATGATGATTTTACCAGCGAATAAATTGTTTCTGAAACACAAGCACGATTACTTTCATGAATACATGCACACAAAAAGTCCATATGACTAATAAACCGAACTGCAAACTGGTATGATCAGGAGGATTAGCTCTGCAGTTAGAGGAGCAAGCCACGAATAGAATGTGCAATTGATTTCAATATACAGCTTTTGTTTTAGTTGTGCAACTACATGTAAGCTTGTAACGAACAGAAAAGGAAAGTGAGTTTGAGAAAAGAAGAATTTGTGGCACTTAATGAAGAAAAGAAGAAATTTGACACTTAATGAAGAAAAGAAGAATTTGTGTCACTTAATGAAGAAAAAGAAGAATATATGGCACTTAATGAGACAGAATCGTACAGCAAAATGTCACATATATGAATATACGTTTGAGCTAGTAAAATGAAAAGGAAAAAAAAAAAGAGTTTGTGGCACTTAAAGAGACAGAACCATACAGCAAAATGTCACATGCATGAATATAAGTTTGAGATAGTAAGTGGTGCTTGAGATTACATATATGAATATGTGCAGTGCAGCTGATATTCACTTCAAGAAGGCGTGTTGTTTTTCAATGGAAATTACTTCAAGTTCCTGCAGTGAGAAGAGAAACTGCATTTCAGAAGGCACTACTTTTTTGTCTAAACCTCAAGACAACTTTTTGCTCTTGTTATTCGTCAGTTGTTTCAAAAGAATGGCTGACATGAAGAATGAAAATACTTGTTATATTTTATCTTTAAAAGATACAGCACCAAGAATTGCTTATAAAAACATTCACTTTCGGGCTAAAGAGGAAAATTGATATCCCAGAAAAGTTAGATTGCAAGCAAGGTGATAAATGGCAAGTGCACAGACTGGAGCAGTAGTCTCTTAAAATTGTCTTTTAGTATTTCAAAAAAATTGTATGGTGAAATGGGGATACCTTTAGTCAAATGCATAGGGATCATCTACATAAGGATTCAAAGATCCTTCAGTAAACAAATCACCTATGTTCGAAGGCTTTGGAGGGACTCCTCCTTTAGCTCCCTTGATCACATTAAACACAAGTATTAAACAGCAGCCAACGGAATTCCAGAATTGAAATAAAACTGCATCAGCATGTGGACAAATGCATATACATATATATGATTTTTATATTGCTTGATCATCAAAACACTTTAACTAATTTATCCGTATGTAGTAGACAAATATTGGCTCAATCAACAGATGCCTTTCTTCTTTGTTTTCCAGACTATTTGATCCATGAATTTGGTTCTAAATTAAGAACAATCATTAACTCGAAGTATAAGTAAAAACATGTAGAGAGCAAATGGAAACAGGTATTTCAAGAACTGGTTAAGTGGATACTTGCCTGAATAACAGTTTTGGGAGTCTTCGCCTTTGGTGTATCTCTCTTCCTTTGCTTCCTTGGGTCCTGCTATACAAATGGTTATTAAAAAATGAAGAGTCCAGTCATAACCTGCCTTCTTGTCTAAAGCAACCTCAGTGCTGATTACTGTAAAATGCTTGAATAACTACTGACCCCAAACATGACTGTACTTTTGGTCTTTCTGCGCTTTGTAATTGTTCTACCATTTGATGTTTCAATTTCATATTCATGGTGAGTCACCTGCTAATTGTGAAGTGTAAGTGTGACAAATATATTAGCATCACAGCTTTGGCCTCAAAAGTAGGAGTGTTTTCTTTCATCTTGTTGTCTCTAGAGTAGAGATGATTCACTGATTGAAAAACTCATGTGCACAGAAAAGTAGAGGAAATGTGAATTATTCACCCATTTATCTGCAAATTTAAGAGTAACTTGTAGCAAAATTCTCACCTTCCTGCTATGCTTAGGCAGATTATTCACATTCTCGACCTTTTTCAACATGTTTGTAACTGGAGTTTGGGTTGCCTTGAGGTAAAAAGTGAATCAACAAATAAATTTCAAATTCACACCAATACTACACGAGTACTGCCATATCAGTGAAACAAGACAAAGCACAGGCTAGTTTAGTTTTAGGAGACACCTTTTCATCAACTTCTGCTCTGTCAAGAGACTGCTGAATTCTTCTGTTGCTTTCTTTATTTCTCATCTTAGAAGATGAGAGAGATTCACTTCATCAAATAATCTCATCATATGAAAGTATCAGCTCATGAACAAATGGCTGGAAACAATGGCAGGTAGAATTTTGTAGCAACTTACTCAAAATATTCTGACAATAACTAATCAATGACTGGTAGATATTATAGTATAAGGTATCTATATCTTTCAGATAATAAAAACTTTAAGAAACAGATGTATGAAGTAATAAGACCCATGGTATTTCAAAAACAGGAGGGAGAAGAAGAAAAAAAACTAAACTCAGATATCATACAAAATAATTTTTCTGTATCCTATACCATATACAATTTCAACCTTCAAACTTGCATGGTTGTGATAATCATCATCCGTTATTCTCAAAATTAGCAGATACAATTAATCCAATTGACCTTACTACAAAAGATAGCACATACTATATTTTTTCCCTCTACACCGGTGGAAAAGTTGCTCCCACTAGATCTAATCCCAATATTCAATAGAATTACTAAATCATAAGGCCATATGCCATGATTTCTATCACTCTAAAATAAGAGAGTCCTTTCTTTTTCTCATACTTGAAGGGTGAAGGGGAGTAATGTTATCAGGCAGACCTTTTTGGAAGTCACTTCTTGGTCCTCTTGTGGATTGTCACCCATTACTTTCCACTGCAACTGCAGTAAAGTCCTCTGCCTCTCTTCCTGAGTTAACAAACAACTGCATTAGTGCTGTAGTAAAACTAAAGATGGAATTAAAGAATTCACCTTCGCCTTTTGAATATCCAACTCCTCCTGCAGTCTTTTGCACTCATCTTCATGCTCGCATCTCAAAGCTCTTAACTGAGCCTCATGCTCAGACCTAAGCATTTTTGTTTTCTGCAGGGAATAGATATTTAAATACATGGTACCACCAGCTGAAAATATCACCATGAAGGAACATATTTGACAGATGATATACCTCTCTTAACTCAGCTTCAGCGTGAAGTTCAGTGCGCCTTAGTTCTTCAGTGTGCTTAGATATGAGGCTCATTTCTATTTTGTCATGTTCTTTATGAATGTTGCTAATCTGTAGAGAAGAAATTATCAGTCATCTCAGCACAAGAGACAGATTTCTATTGTTCTATGTGCATCATACCTGAAACAGAACCAAAAATGGTGTAGGAAAGCAAGGAATATAATGTTCTAAATGTTGGTTTTACCATAAATTGAATAAAGAATTCTATGTTACAGACTTCATGTGATCAAACATTCTATTTTCTTTAGATTCCAGTACAGAAAACTGCAAAAGCTTAGTGAAAGAGATAACCAAGAAGAAAATTATTGGTTTAGTTTAAATATTATTTACAAAGCAACAGAAATTAAAAAAATATTCTGTAGCCTCCAACAAGATTAATATAGGAAAAACGGTGAGTAAAATGAATTTAAATTTGTCAAGGTGTAAATATAAAGGAAATTTAAGTCACGTTTCAGAATGAGGTTAAATAGAGGACATTTGGTATTAATTTCACTTCTCTTATATGTTTTTGGAGAACAGAAACCATACTTAGCTCCAAACTCTCATACTAGTACTACATATTGAAGAATCAGTTGAAGATGTTGTCAATTGCACTTCAAGAGTCAGTCTATCTTTGTCTGAAACTAACGAAATAGTGAATCATTCTCCAACTGCTCTTCCCAGTTTTGCATTGTGCTCCCTACTTTTATTTCTAAATAATTTTCATAATTGGAATTATTAGTTCACAAACTTGAAAACCTTGAATTAAACAGGACTGAGTGCTTACCGCTGCAGCATGTTCTTCCTGCACCTGCAGCAAATGTTGCCTAGATTCTTCTTTGAATTCTTCAATTTTTCGCTCACACCTTTTTTCCACATCTTGGATCATTTTATCTGCCTGAAGTTGATATGATGAACTTTTTAAAACAAAACTGAAAGTGAAATGCAGTAACTCATAACGAAAAAGTAACCAAGATAACCTTTTCTTTCTCAAGATTAACACTCTCCTGCTTGTCCCCCTCATACTTCATTCGTATATCGTTGATGGCCTGATCAGATTCCAACAAATAGTAAATTTGATGGATTATGGATTCTAAAGCAACATGGATATGCATTACCCTCAAAAGTTAAAATATTGAAGGAAAAGAGAGAAGACCTGATCATTTCTTTGAGATATTTCTTTCAAATAGTGTTTGCTTTCCAACATATGATCATATTCCTTTTTGGCATCCTGAAGTTTACTCTCAGTGTCAGCCAGGGAAGCCAAAACCTAAAACAGAAGACCAGCAGTTACTGACCCATTCAAGAGGCAGTTGTACAGAACTTGAAGCTGAAAATCAATTGAAGAGTACCTCTGCTTTCTGATTATCAATCTGTTTCTCTCTTGTCTTGAGTTCCATGACAAGGTGGTCCTTTTCCTCCACTACATTCTCAAGCTCTTTCACTTTTTCCTCGAGTAAATGTATATTTTCTCCACTTTTCTCAACCTCATTCTGTAAAAGATCATTTTCGTCTTGCTTCTTCAGGATTTGTGTTTGGAGTCCATCTATAAGACCTTTGCTGCTTAGCTCTGACTCAGAAAATTTAAGCAATAAATCTTGCTGCATGACAAGAGAAAAGAATTCAACTTATGCCAGATTCAGTTACACAAGAGACCAAATTCAGGGGATGAGCTTTTACCACTTTTTCCTCTAATGATCTTGAGTTCTCTGAAGAAATCCTAAGGTTATCCTTCAATTTGAGTATCAAGTCTTGCATTTCACTCTGCTTAGAAACAAGAGCTTCAGCTTCAGACTCCAATTTCCGAATTTTCTCTTCTGCCAAGCGACATTCTTCAGCATGATGTACCATTGCAAATCCTTGTTCTTTCTGAAGTTCAAGAATTTTATTGTTCAATTCATGATTAACTAATAGTAGAGCATTTTTCTCAGATACAACACTAGCACACTGGTCGTTTAGCTGCTCGAATTTTCTTTGAGCACACTTAGAGACTAGGTCTTTCTCATGCTGAGCCAACTCCAAGCATGAATTAAATAAAGCATTTAACTGAATGACTTTATCTGAAAATGTCAGACTTTGCCTCTCCAGTTCCTTGAACTTCACAACCAGCATATTCACAAAATCTTCGAGATTCTTGACCTCCGCTAGTGCAAGTTGCAATCTGTTAGAAAAATCATCTCTGACAGATAACAGGTCTTTGTTTTCTCTCTCCAATTTTTCCTTCAAGAGACTCAGTTCAAGCACATCGTCTTCTTTTATTCTCAGTTCAAGTTGCAACTTTTCCATGTTAGTGGTCAAATTTTCTAAGGCAATTATGTGTGCTGCTCCATCTTCTTCCAATTTTTTTACCACACTGTCTGTTTCACACAGAAAATGAATAAGTGAAAAGTCTACCATTGGGACATGAAATAAATTTATGTGAACAACCTATAAGAAAAGGAACAAGGAAACACCAGTTAAGGTACATAAACAAGTAATGAGAATGCAAAAGGTTAAGATATGAGAAAATGTGCAGAATGCCTCAGAATCCTAGAAATCCATGCACTGATAACAATCTTTCCACTACATGTATCCTTGTAACATGGAAACTCTGCAGCATGTTTTGACTTCAGGTAATAATTGGTCTCCCGGACTTCGACCATTTCAGCAACTTTGCATGATGAACATAAGATTTGCAATATAGTCAACTAGTATTGCTGAAACAAGCAACTAAGCCAGCAAAGCTATGCTCGCTCATGTGTTTGGAGTTTGAGCATTATCTAGCCCAAAACCCAAGTTTAAAGCTTCTTCCATGTCTACAAGATGATCTCCAAAGGTAAGCCAATTCAGTCAAGCATAACCTTCTTTTGAACTGATGATATGCAACTAGAGTTCTATGAAAAAAATTAATCTGATAAATTTTCAAGGTCGAAAATGAAACAGCGGTATAGAACATGCTGTGAACTTTATGCAATACTATAATGGAAAATGATGTTACTGACAGTAATTTGATGGTTAATGTGAAGTGTCCACATAACAACTCAAAGTTTCGCGAGGAATTTATTAATACTTCTCCTAACTGTTAAGGCATTCAAAGCAATATGGCCTAGCCTCTCATGAATACACTAGTTACAAGCATTCAAGTTTTGCAAGCTATATTATCAATTGATTAGAAAAGGTTCAGATATATCAGCCTTACCTTTCTCCTCTATCAGACAAGCAGCTTTGTTCTGTTCATTTCTGAAAGCTGTCTCCAGGTTTCCCTTTTCAAGGCCAAGTTCCATAAGTTCATTCTCACCTTGATTTATAACATAATAAGAAATCAAATACTCTATAACAAATATACAACTTAAGGAAAGGCAACAGCTGGATTACTAAACTAAATAAACATAGCTCTAGACTAAAATTGCACATATTATGTCACTCACGAGTTCTAATTGTCTGTTCAGAGAAGTCCAACTTCAAGGACATAGACTTCATATTCTCATGCAAATCACTGAGAGTAACTGAAGTTGCTGATAGTTTATCTTCAAAATATGCCTTATCCTTCTCAGCTGAGGAAGTTTACAATCAACAGAACAGCAGAACATATATATAGCATGGACGTGAGATATTGCTTTTATGAAGAACACATACCTTGCTGAACCTGAACATTCAGCTGCTGCAAAGTTTCCGTGAGTTGATTACACAGTGTCTTTGTTGATGAGAACTTTGAGTCAAGACCTTTCCAGAGCTTCTCATCTTCTTTCTGCTTCACTTTAAGCTTCACATTTTCATTGTATGCAATTTGCAATTTCTCTTCCAGTATAGACATTTGCTCTGTCCGTTTCTTGAGCTTAGAATTCTGCAATTTCAAATACACTCAGCTTAGTCTTAGATTTTAGGATATCAAAAGTTACTTCCAAAATTCCTGCAGTCCATTGACTTGGATTCTCAGTTTCTGGTTTGCAAAGTATGAATGAGACTCTGCATATGTCAAAATTGCAGGATGCTTACATCTATTAATCATCCATATTTATGCCACACGCATCATCGTGTGTATGCATGAAACATCATAGAATATGTATTCACTTGTATAGACTATAGATATATACACATCATAAAAATTTAAAAGAAATTAAAAAGATAGGAATTTTTAGTGCGTAGAGAACATATGTGCAGGTAGAGAAATTAACAAAGGACTTATATTTCTTTCTTCTAAACTTACCGCCAATTCGAGGTCAGTTCTCGCAGAAGCTTGTTCCCTGACCAATTTCTCTGGACAAAGCCGAAAAATGGTACAATTTGTCAAAACTTGTTACAAGCTTGTTCCACATAATGTCACTAACATCTTCCAAACATTGAAGGAGTACTACGAAAAGTCATTACAACCTGCTGTGAGCTTCAGATTGGCAAAACTACCCGAAGAAATGGACTCCGGAGTTGCGTGCGAAGCACTTGAGATAATCTTCTTATTCGCAGCTCCGGAACTAGATCCAGATAATGATTTGAACTGTTCCAGGCTTCTTATGCCTGACAATCCTATAAGTCTATTCATTGCGAATTTGCGATCGAATTCAGCAGCACAAGCGCCAGTTTGATCTCAAACCTTTAGATCTCACAGTTCTTACAATTTCAGTCGCAATATCAATGGAAACAACCACTTTGAGCTAATTGATTGAATCAAGTAACAGAAACTCGAGAAAATGCAATTGCGAAACTTCGTTTGAAATGATAAAATTTCGAACCCAAAAATCAGGTGTCTGAGCATAACTGTGAGAATAATTTCACAATTCTACCTCTGCTGTGAACAAAAACCGTAACAATCCAATCCGATGAGCGTACTCGCCAGTAGGATTTTTTGCAGGAACAGTGATGAGAAACGTTCGAAATGGACTTGGCGCCAAGCAACTGGTATTTATAGGAACCCATGTCGTGGAATCCGTAAGATGAGACCTATTTAATTATATATATTTTTAATATTATTAATTTTTATATATTCTAAACTCATATATCGTGATGAATTTGTATTGCTTTAGTGTTTGTTGTATTCTGATCGAAGTACAATTTTGCGCAACTTAACTTGTGAGAATGTCTCACCGAAATTGAAATAAAGTTTTGTCATCATAAAACTTGGATACTGAGTTATCCACACTATTAAAATGAATTGCTAGGTGTGAACTGAAAAATGAGTAAACTTTTGGCAAATAACACAAGTTCCAGTCTCTACCATTATTTTATGCTAAAAAAGTAAGCTAAAAAGATCAATTTAACAGGGCTGGGTTTTTTTTCTTTGTTTTCCTTTTTAAATTTTTCAATTTCCTTAGCCAATGTAGAACAAAGTGATGTCCCAAAATTGGAGTCCCTATACAAATATTATCCCCAAAGTTTAAAGGATGTTTGACTAAACTTATTTTAGAGAACTTATAAGCTTCAAATGATTATAAGATATTTCTAGAGCTTACAAGATGTAATATCTCAATAATTTATAAGTTATTAAAGTTTTTCGAAGATAATTGAGCTTATAAGCTAGAAAAATAATCATGAATTAGAGAGAAAAAATCATAGTTATATAGAAAAAATTAACAATATGTGAAGTTGATATTGTATATATAAGAAATAATGAACCATAATAAAGTTATTTTGATAAATTCATTGTTGCTTATAAGTTTATGAAAAAATAAGTTAAGGTTAAACAACTTATTTTTAAGGGATATTATAAGTTGTTTAGGAACTTATTTTGTCAAACACTTTCAGAAACTTATAATTAAGATCCTAAACAACTAATAAAATGTTTTAAAAAATTTATAAATATTGCTTTTGAAATCTACAATGAATGACTACAAACTTTTTTTTATCCTCTATGGACGTCTCAATGGTTAAAGTGGGTTCATGTGGTCGAGATGTCATTGATTCGAACTCCATCAAACGCCTCTATGGGTTTGAGCCCGTCACACCTGGTTTTCCAAATGTAGTTTACATGTTCTGTGTGGTTTGCAAGCTATTACAAAGGAACGTTCACCGTACGTAGTGACTGCGGGTTCTGATTACAAATCTGATAAGAACAATATGGATTTCAAATCCAACAAATCCATTAATGATAGTAAAATAAGCAATTTGGGTGTCTAACCGAATCAAATCCCTCAACCCAAATACAACCTAAGATGATCACAAAGCTATCACATTCACATCTTTCAAACACAGGTATACAACAAAGTGAATTAGTGAAATGCAATAGACCTTAATCATTCATCAACATAGTCTCTATTTCAACAAACTCAGATCCCTTCAGCAGAAAATTAGATGCTGAAACGCAGAAACTCTCCAAACAAGAGAATTCTCAGAAGAAAGTAAGCAGGCTACAAGAACTTTCAAATTTCTCAACAATCACAAATGACAAAACCATTCTCAAATTATCTGCCATATTTCTTCACAAGTATGACAATAACCCCTACCACAGTGCCTTTACATCCTAACATCGACGAATATAATCCTAAATACGATCACATAAGGACATACAGTCTACAAAGATAACAATCAAACCTCATCTTCATGAAGCAGCATATTAGGGATCCCCTTGTTGACTGGGAATTTCCGACCAGTCTCAGGGCAAACCAACGCCCTCCTCAAGATGGAGCTCGAGGAGGGCATGGTGGAATCTTTGCAGAAACTCGTCAGAGTTGAGCATGGAGGGCTCAGCATTGTCGGGCAGCTCGGCATATCCCAAGGCTTTTGAGGCCTCCACGAGCGCCTTCCACTCAATCTTGGGAAACATGTTCCGGAGGAAGTCTGCATTCAACTCCACCTCCTTCTCCACCATTTTCTCCACCTCAATCCGTAGAGGGAATCCATTTGTCACGCCTTTTATGTTTGATGACAACATATTATGAGTGAGGAGCCTCATTCTTGATCTCCCTGCTCGTTTTCGGACTTCACTCACTCAAGAATACCTAATATCAAACTTCAACTATCACTTCTACTAATTCAAATAACAATATGTATAGATGTTCAGTGATATAAATCATCAAAAGCCATCACAGTTAATTGCATAAGTTACACAGTTTTTGCTCATTGTCTCTTGTAAACATAATCAACAGAGCATACTCCTTCCGTCTTTTTATAAGTGTCCACAACCGTCAAATTACACATAACAAGAAAATAGAAAAATTTACCTTCATTGTAGTAAATACATTCATACAATTAATTATCAAATTTCAAGAGTATCAAATAATGATAAATAGGAAATATATCATAATTTTACTCTCAAATTACGAACTATGACATTTATTAAAAAACAAGAAAAAAATACGAATTGGATACCTATTAAAAAAGTGAGGGAATATATATATCACACCTATCCACAATTCCCAACTTCTCACAAACAAAAAACAAAAAAGCCAACTTTTAGCAGCAGTAATAACTAATAAAGAGATTATCAAAGCAAATTAATACAGAAATAGCATCATTCAATCCATAATCGCATGATTCAAACTGCAAAAGACAGACATATCTAATTTATTGGGGCAACTTGAAGAGCTTATCACCATCCAGAACAGAACAAAATGTTCTGAGGGTAAATACAATATGTTTCATCTACCCATAATTTTTATATAAAGTGGTAACATTGCCAGTATCAAAGGGTAAAAAGAAAAAAGAAAAACTGAAAATAGAAAAGGGAGGGAAGAAGGCACCCGGCGTATTGTAGGACACAGTGACCTCCAAATGTCTGAAAACGGCGTCTGGGTTTGTAGCTGGCGAAGCCGAAGAGAATTAGAGAACCCTTTGAATACATTCTGATGACTAATTTGGCTTTATTTTTTTTATTATAGGCCCAATTTAAATGGGCCGAATAGGTACAGATGGATCGAATCGAATCGAAAAATCGATCGAATCGACGGTTTGGTCGGTTCGATTCGATTTTAAAATGTCGGTTTCGGTTGGTTCAAAATTTTAACTAAAATCGATTTTTTCGATTTTCGGTTTTACGTTTTAAGTTCGATCAGAACCGAACCGAACCGAAACTATTATTTTTATATATTTATATATTTTATATAATAATTAATTAATATTTTAATTAAATAATTAGGATAAAAATATGTTTATTTAGAAAATATATATATAATTTATATTTCGATCGGTTTTCGGTCCGATCAAACCGATCGGCTTTTTTCGATTCGGTTTTGGTCGGTCCAAAATTATAAATCTGTTCTGTTCGGCTCAAAAAATCTTTCGATTCGATTTTCGATTTTGAAAATTTCGATCGGTCGATCGAACCGACCGACCGATGCACACCTCTAATAAAATATATTGGCTTCAAACAATTTAGAGCTCGATAGCCGAATAGATTATATCAAAATAAAAAAGAAAATAAAATAAGCAGACAAGCGCCAGTGCGCAATTTCAAAAATCATCTCTCTCCTCTCACACACGCTCACACTCAGTGCACAGTTCTTTAACGGATGCATCTCCGTAAATGTGGTCGTCTCTGCAAATCGGAAATGCTTGAGCAATTAATCGATGGAAGGGGAGCCTGACCTTCCGGCCCCACCTGCCGAGGCGAAGTTCTTCAACCCCAAGCAGAGCCGTCCGATTAACATCAACCCCGACTCCATTAATCTCAGTCGTTCCTTCAACACCACCTCCACCTGCACCTCGACTTCGTCGTCCTCATCGCGGTCCCCTCCCGACTTCGTTCGCGATATTCAAGCCGCCTTCAAACGACATCGTCCCATAGGTATAGTGTGTTAGTGCTAATGTGTGTGGCTAGGGCAATGGGGTTTTTAGCATGACTTCTAGTGATCTGGTATGGCTCGAATTCAAAGGAGAATATACGAATTAAGAGAAATCAGGAATCAAATACAGCAAAGTTCGTCAAAGAAATTTAGGATATTATGCTGTACCCTGTTATGTTAGCTTGCCGCAACGATTTGGATAGTTCTGACTGTAGACGGTTGAATATGCTGGAGTTTTTATTTCTACTTAGGGAATTACAAATTTATTGGTTTCGGCTTAGTCCAGTAGTGCATATAGTGCGGATTCTACATAATCTTATAAATATAGTTCAACGAGATTTTTATGATCTTTAATGTGTTCTACCTCATGTTTAACTGTAATACCAAGAATTAAAGCTCTAATTTTGCTTCTAGCTAGCTTCATGATTCGAATGTTGATTTAAGTAGTGATTTATGAAGCAATTTTATAAAAAAGGATCTTCGTCAATCTTTAGTTGATGTCCGGTGGTGATGTTTGTGGTACTTAATTTGAATTTAGTTACTGGTATACTTCTTCTTCGGTGTCCTAGAGTTAGATAAGTTTGTTTGGTGTATTATCAATGTAGCTTCGCTAAACTTTTGTATTGGATTTGTTTGCATTGACAATTAGCTGTAATGCATAGAGCGAGAAGAAATGTGGTTCCTCAACGAGAGACTCCAAAAGAATCAAGTATAAAACCACAATCTAGATTTGATTCCGAAAAATGCAAAGAGGATATCCCGCAGAGTCAGAGATTAAGGAGTTCCGTTCCACTGTCTAAGGCCATGGTATATGTCAGTGGATACAATCAGGACGATGTTCCAATAACTCCACCTTCAGAAGGGGTTACCACTGTAGATGCACATAATGTAAATATTAAGCCTTTCAATACTCAGAGAGATGCTACTAGGCCCCAGATCAACGATGCAGTTGCTTCATCGGGACCAGGCCCTGGGACTGCTCTAGGGGAAGTTCAGAGGAAGGTTCATTTTTCCAGCGATGCCATTGCCACATCTCGTGGTAATTATTAATCCTATTTGTTAAGTAACGCTTCAATGAGATCTCAGAATGTTTTGCATGTTTAATTATTAAAAATGGAAAAAATATTATGCAAATGAATGTGAAGTAGTGAGGCAAAAACTAGGGGTTAGTAGCAGGTCACAATTTATAGCAGATATTGCAAATTGTCTATGCAGGGGCCGATGATCAAATGGCCACAGGAACAGATGATTTGATGTCTCATATGGATTCACTTGCATTGACAGAAACGGATGCGGGTATGGGTAATCAAGTGGATACTTCAGCTGCTGTCAGTCAGGACTGGAGAAATAATTTTCAAAGCATGGAAGTGGAAAACAGTCTTAAATCCGAGGGCGGTATTTCCTCTTTATTGGCTGGACGGACAATGGGTGTCCATGATCAGCTCCAACAGTTTGGAAATTTTTTACAGAATGATTTAAATAATGTCATGACACAGTCTTCATTGATTGGGTCTTCTTGTGTTACTTCAACGCAAATGAACTCAAGCTCTGCTCCTATGATCAGTTCAACAACTTATTGCTCGCAATCTCAAGCAGGTGGTGCTCGATTGGGAACTGGACCAGCTGAAGGGCAAATCGGCATTGTGCAGCCATCATGTTCTTTATCCAAGAACACTGGTGGAGAAGCAGCTCCTCAGTCAGCTCTGACCTCACAAGCTATCAGCTCTGCTGTTGCAACAGCAATGGAAGTCAATAAATCATTGGGTCCATGTAAGTTTCAGACTAGTTTACGACATGATTATAGTATTACCAAAGATTCTTCTCAAGAAGACAACAGCATTTCAGTCAAAGGAGATGTTCCCAATGTAAAATCTCAACTTCCACCATCAGATCTACGTCCATCAGACACGAAGTTGGAAAATTCCAACTCAGAGAAACTAGAAAGAGGTGCTACTGGTAAAGCAACATCAACTTCTCGTAAGAAGAGTTATGATCCTGACTTATTTTTCAAAGTTAATGGGAAGCTCTATCAAAGACTTGGCAAGATAGGTAGTGGTGGAAGTAGTGAGGTCCACAAAGTCATATCATCAGATTGCACAATTTATGCGTTGAAGAAGATAAAACTTAAAGGCCGTGACTATGCCACTGCATTTGGATTCTGCCAAGAAATAGAGTATTTACACAAACTGAGAGGGAAGAACAACATTATTCAGCTGGTTGATTATGAGGTACTTTCTCTATCTGACTCTGGCTATGAGTTTTAATACCACATGGAATTTGTTGGGCTACAGTATGTAATTTGAATATCAACTATAATATCATGTTATAACATTTTTGCAAGTTGAAAGTAAGCTTGAATTAATACCCTTAACTAGTTGATTATTATGATCCTGTGGTCCCCGTCCTTTGGTTTGTTAGGAAAATAGCTTTAAAGTTTAAATTTATAACCATAGCATGGAAACTTTTGACTATATTTTAGCATAGTCAGCACAAATTTCACTCTGCTGTCATGCTTACTTTGATGGTTTTGCCTATTTGCTGTAAGAGCTCGTTAATCCACTTGGCTGTTACAAAAACATTGAGGAATTCATTCATTTATAAAAGTCAAGTACTAAATATGCTGCTGCTTTAGCAAGAATAAGAACATAACCAGTGTGCTTCATTCTCCCAAAATAGATTGAAATGGATGCAGCAATTTTTGTTCCCTCTGTATCTTTCAAGTGGTCTGGTACGAACATAGAGGACAAGCTAAGTATTCTTAATGTGATAAATCAATGAAGCAGCTTGCCAGCTTCTGCTCAACATGTTAACTCACTGTAAAAAGTTGCCAAAAGACAGCAGCATGCATTAAAATCAAGTCTATATAAATGCAGATGATAATTTTATAGTGAAATGCAATCCTAAGGGATACATTTTTGAACTGTTTGCTAAGATTTCTGAAACAATTGGTTACAGAGTTGATCTGAGAAACTAAAACGCTATTATAGGGAAGGTCCCATAGTTAGACATGAAGTGGTCTATTGGAAGCAATGGAAGCTTTTGCTGAAGCTTATGTTCTGATGTGAAAGAACAACTCGTTATGAAAAGTTTATGCATATTCTCTTCATTCTTTCTTCTCCGTCCTATTTTCTTTATGCATGCAAACTTATCATATGTACAAAATACAAACTTACATCTAGTTTTATTCTTAGGTGACAGATAAGACTTTACTCAAGGAAGTGATGCATGGTTCAATTAGTAATAAGGAAGGCAGGGTTAGAGATGATGGGTTTATATACATGGTACTTGAATATGGAGAAATTGATTTAGCACACATGCTAGCTCAGAAATGGAAGGAACTGGATGGTTCTAATGCAACCATAGATGAGAACTGGCTCCGCTTTTATTGGCAGGTCCTTAACGAAATCCATTCCTTCATTGGCTTCATTACCTCTATACTAGCTCAAGAAACTGGCCATTAAAGGTAAAAGCAAGATATATTATATTAACATCTTACTTTGCATATCATGATGCAGCAAATACTTCAAGCAGTAAACATTATTCATGAGGAACGTATTGTGCATTCTGATCTCAAGCCAGCTAATTTTCTTCTGGTGAGAGGTTCCCTGAAGCTTATAGATTTTGGGATCGCCAAGGCTATAATGAGTGACACAACAAACATTCAACGGGACTCACAGGTTTCCTTCCATTGATTTTAAAACTTTATATTTACTTAGAGATGCTAATAAGAACAAAAACAGATAATGAACACACTCAAACGGAACACCGCTTGCCAAGCCTCCAGGCTCCCAAGAACTTCAATAATTCGATGCCAAACAATAACCCTAACAATGTTAATTTATACAATAGACTAATCTACCACAGATAGATATTAACCCAACGCCAAAGCCCAACAATAATTAAACAATAGAAACAACTAATTAAAGCCACCCACGAAAGTGGACTCAAGCCCGACTCACCGACGATAGACCAACAAGGGCCGTGGCTCAGCCAGCCTCGCCAAGGGCTGGTCCGCTTCTTCTCGCTCGTTATCAACTCCATCCTCTTCAAACAACCTTGTCCCCAAGGTGGAAATGGAACCGATGTGAAACTCGCTCAAGCCAACCCACGCCGCATCATCCTCTATCCGCCAACCCATTTCACCAACACCTGATCCTCCTCACTCCTATTCTCCGCCACATTACGTGCTGCCAACACCACCTCAGGCTCAAACACCGGCCCCACCGGAATCTCCAAGGTAGACAGCAACTCCTGCTCAACCGGGTGGTCACCCACCACACGACGCAGCTGCGACACATGGAAGACCGGATGTATGCGGCTGCCAACCGGAAGCACAAGGCGATAAGCCGCAGGACCAACTCTTCTCTCCACCAAAAACGGTCCATAAAATTTTGCTGCCAACTTATGATGCGGCTGTTTTTGTAAGGAAGTCTGTCGAAACGGACGCACCTTCAGGAACACCTTGTCCCCTACCTGCTCCAACTCTCGCCAATGCTTATTCGCTGCTTTCACCATTTTCTGCTGAGCTATCTCAAGATTCTGGCGCAGGCGTCGTAGCAAATTATCCCGACTGCCCAACAAATCAGCTACTGCCACCACTTTACACTCTCCTGGTAAGAACCTTTGGATTGAAGGGGGCTCTCTCCCGTAAACCACTTCAAAAGGAGATATCTTGGCGGCAGTATGGAAAGATGTGTTATACCAAGATTCGCCCATGCTAACCACATCGCCCATTGTTTGGGTCGCCACAAGAAAACAACGCAGATAGGTCTCCACCACTCTATTCAGCACCTCCGTTTGGCCGTCGGTCTCGGGGTGATATGCCGAGCTGAACTTCAGAGATGTCCCAGACCGAGCAAACAACTCCCTCCAAAAGGTGCTCATAAATATTGAGTCTCGATCACTCACAATCGACCGTGGAACCCTATGCAACCGCACTACCTCCCTCATAAACGCCTCCGCCACCGAACGAGCTGTAATAAAGGGCTTTAGAGCCATGAAATGCCCATACTTCGAGAGCCGATCCACCACCACCAAGATGGAAGAATACCCTCTCGACTTAGGCAGACAAGTAATAAAATCCATGGATATATCCTCCCACACCAGCTCGGGAATCGGAAGGGGTTGTAGCAAGCCCGCCGGCGTGAGTGTCTGATATTTAGCCTTCTGGCAAACAAGGCATCGAGCCACATAACTCTGCACTTCTCTAAACATTCCCCTCCAATACACATTCGCTGCTAGTCGCCGATAAGTGCGAAAAGCGCATGCATGGCCACCAGCAAGAGTATCATGAAACTCTCCCAACAGTTGTGGAATCCATCTCGAACCCACTGGCAACACCAACCTTCCCTTATAATATAAACACCCTCCGACAACTTCATAACCCGGACGGCTGTCCGAGCTTGCCTCAACCGCAGCCATGATGTCGCGAAGAGAGGCATCTTGCTGCTGCTCGGACCTAACCTCCTCCAACCCCAACCACTCTGCCATACTCACCGCTGCCAACTCGACCTCCTCCCCTCGGCGGGACAATGCATCCGCCGCTGCATTCGAAACGCCCGTCTTATATTCTATAGAAAAATCATACCCAAGAAGCTTTGCCACCCACAACTGTTGCGAAGGCGTCAATAGGGTCTTTTGAGTCAATAGGTGTTTCAGGCTCCAATGATCCGTTCTCACCACAAATTTCCAGCCAATCAAATATGGTCTCCAGTGCTACACCGCGAGAGCCAATCCCATCATCTCTCGCTCATATGCGGACTTAGTGAGAGTCCGATCGGCCATGGACTTGTTGAAATACGCCACCGGACGCCTCTCCTGCATCAGGACAGCAACCACACCTGTCCCAGATGCATCACACTCTACCACGAAAGGGCAGTCAAACCGAGGCATGGCAAGAACCGGCGCTTCGGTCAGCGCCCTCTTGAGGCGAACAAAAGCCGCTTCGGCTTCTTGGGGCCAGTCGAACACTGTAGGGGCTATCTTCTTCAGTAATGCCGTCAATGGTCTCGCTATCAAGCCATACTCTCGAACAAATCTTCGATAATACCCCGTGAGGCCCAAGAACCCCCTAACATCCTGGACTGATTTGGGACGCGGCCATTCTAGCACTGCACTCACCTTGCTAGGATCCATTGCGACTCCCGCCGTCGAAATAATGTGTCCCAAATATTCAACTTTCAGACACCCAAAAGCACACTTCTTGAAATTTGCCTTGAACCGGTGACTTTGCAGCAACTACAAAGCCTGTGATAAATGAGCCCGATGGTCCTCCTAAGTTCTGCTATACACCATAATGTCATCAAAGAAAACCAAGATAAACATGCGCAGGAAGGGACGAAATAAATCATTCATTGCAGACTGAAAAGTAGCTGGAGCATTGGTGAGGCCAAACGGCATCACCAAGAACTCGTAATGCCCGCTATGGATCCGGAATGCAGTCTTGTGAATATCCGTCCGCCACTCGATCCGATGATACCGAACGAAGATCAATCTTGAAAAGATCATCGCACCGACAACTCATCCAAGATTTCACGAATCACGTGGATCGGATACTTATCGAGCAATCACACCCTGTTCAACTCCGGTAATCAACGCAAAACCGCCAACTCCCATCCTTCTTCTTCACCAACAGGACCGGGCTCGAGAAGGGGCTTGAACTCGGTCGAATGATTCCCGCTGTAAGCATATTGTTAACCAATTTTTTTATTTCATCTTTCTGGAGATGGCCGTAACGGTACGGCTACACAGATACCGGTCGTGAGCTCGGAAGTAGCTCAATTCTGTGGTCCGTGGAACGCTGAGGCGGCAGACCGGTCGACCCCAAATACCTCCGAGTATTCTTCCAACACCTTCCTGTTCCGCCTCCGAAAACCTCACTGCATCAACAGCAACCACTACCGCCCACAACTCCACATCGCTGGTGCGAACCAAAGTGCGCAGCCCCACTGGACTACGACTAATGGCTGGATCACCCCTCAAAACAACCCGCTGATCCCCATGGACGAACGACATAGACATCTGCTCCCAATTAACGCTCACATCTCCAAGGGTCGCTAACCATGCCACCCCCAATATAACATCGACGCCACCCAGTGTGAACACAAAGTAGTCCGCCGTCAACTCACACCCGGCCAAAGACATCGGCACCCCACGGCATAAACCCTCGGACTTCTGCCGGTGTCCATCACCCAACTGTACCCCGAATTTGACTGATTCGTCCGGCTTAAGTTGCAATAATGGAACAAGCGAAGAAGATATGAAGTTATGACTAGCACCACTATCAATTAACACTGTTACCGTGCACCCCTGGAGCACTCCGTGCATGCGCTTGGTACCAGGACTCGAAAATCCAGCCATGGAGAAAACGGGTAGGGCACCTTCCTCCTCCGCGCCTTCATCTATCTTCGTCGTTGGTTCCTCTTGACCGGTAGGTTCGTAATGTTCGTAATTCTGCAGATCCGCTGCCTCATCCGGCTCCACAAATAGCACCCGCAGCTCCCTGAGTGGACAGACTCTCCCATGGCTCGGCGTGTAAGTCTTGCGGCACTTGAAGCACAAACCCTTCGCTCTCAAGTCCGTCATCTCGTTCGATGTGAGACGAGTAAAGCGCGAGCGCGCAGTTGATTGCTCCGAGGCAGCCGGAGTGGCCGCCGTCGATTTTTCAGCTGGCCGAGACAAGCGACTGGCGGAATTACCCCCCGATGGTCCGGATACTGTGCTGGACTATCCGCTGAATGGACGTGGAAAATTGGAGGATCGTTGCCCTGAATTATTCTCTCCTCTGAACTGTCTATCACCCCCGGGCCAATTCTGATTTTCCTCTATATCCCGCAAAAGTTCCATCGCGGTCTCCAAGTCCGCTGGTCGGAGCAAACGCAGCGAGTTGCTGATCGAGGTTTTCAGGCCGGACATGAAGTAGCCTAGATAATGGTCGTCTGTCAGCCCGGGAACCTGCCCGGCGTGTTGGATGAACACATCACATACTCTTCGACCGTCCCTATCTGTCGAACCCTAGCCAATTTTTCATATGGGCTCCCTTTGAACCGAGAATCAAATCTCGCGACCAAGGCTTGCGAAAACTCCTTCCAGGTCACATTGGGCTTCCGCCCCCGGAACCAGGTAATCCAGTGCAACGCTGATCCATCCATCGCCACCACAGCGGCGGTCATCTTCGCACCCTCCGGCGTGCCATAAAGTTCAAACTGTTGGTTGGCCCGAGCCAACCATGCAATCGGATCAACTCCTTCGAATGTCGGTAACTGCACCAGCGCCGGTTTAGCGTTCGGTGCCGTCGCGGCAGGCCAAATCGTGGGAATCGGACTCTTCCTCCTGCGAATCTGTCGCCGGAATTTGCTCTTCTCCGGGCTTCAGAATCGCGCGGGAGAGCGCGGCCAAGGTGGCCAACATCTCCTTCAATTTCGTCGTGTTCTCCGCCAATCCAGATTGCATCTCCGTCATCTGCTCAGAATTCGCAGCAATCTTGTTCAGCACTTTAATCTGATCACTTTCCAATTTCTCCAGTCTTTCCACGGTGGAACGGGTAGTCATCACGGCGAGTCGGGATCCGGCAGGTCGGACCAAATTGATAAGAACAAAAACAGATAATGAACACACTCAAACGGAACACCGCTTGCCAAGCCTCCAGGCTCCCAAGAACTTCAATAATTCGATGCCAAACAATAACCCTAACAATGTTAATTTATACCCTAGACTAATCTACCACAGATAGATATTAACCCAACGCCAAAGCCCAACAATAATTAAACAATAGAAACAACTAATTAAAGCCAGCCCACGAAAGCGGACTCAAGCCCGACTCCGCCGACGATAGACCAACAAGGGCCGTGGCTCAGCAGCCTCGCCCAAGGGCTGGTCTGCTTCTTCTCGCTCGTTATCAGATGCTAATTACCTCCCAAAAGAAGTGTATCTGCCAGAAAATCACTAATTCCATAATAAGATGTTTACTTTTCTTTTATAAGAGAAAGTTTGAGCATTAGAAAAAAATCAACCTTTATGATCTAAAGTCTTCAGGCTGCTAATATAATACTATCTAGATTGAGACATTTATACATTTGTATTTAAATTTTGAGTGTGCTTCTTTATTTGCTAAGATCATATAATATTGCAGGTTGGGACCCTAAGTTACATGTCTCCTGAAGCATTTATGTGTAATGAAACAGATGCTAATGGAAACACAATAAAATGTGGCCGTCCTTCAGATATCTGGTCCCTTGGTTGCATCCTCTATCAAATGGTCTATGGACGAACGCCTTTTGCAGAATACAAAACTTTCTGGGCAAAATTTAAAGTCATAACCGATTCAAATCACCAGATCACATACGAATCTCTTCCCAACCCGTGGCTTCTGGATCTTCTGAAGAAATGTCTTGCTTGGGACCGGAATGAGCGTTGGAGGATCCCTCAACTACTCCAACACCCTTTCCTCGTTCCTCCAGTTCCACTTAAATCACCTAGCCCTCCTGACCAACTTTGTACATTGGTTCAACTAATAGCTGAATCAACTGCAGACGATCAAAAGGGTACGCTGCTATGCTCTCAACTCCATGGCATGCTAATGGACCCAAGAGCATCTGTATCAAGAGACCAGTTGTGCAAGTTTCTGCAAAATCTCAACCGTTTGCTTTGAGCTCCAGGTATGCTAGCTTGTGAAGAAATCGAAGACCAGACCAATGCTTCATCTTCCTCAGAAGAATTAGAGTTGTTTATTTCTGCGACAATCTTATTGTGGTTTAGGTTCCCTTTTTCTTAAGCTCTCTTTTTTTTTATGCTGATTTGGACATCATATCATTTGTCGATAGCATTGCCTTTGTAATATAAATAGATATATGTAGAATTTTTGGCGGTAAAGACAAATGCCATCATCATCATCATCACAAGTAAGCTATCCTTTAATGTTATAGTTACAGCTGATGTCACTGTTTTTTTTTTTTGAGAGCCTCCTGTCACATTTGTTGGATTAAGTTTTTGATGCAAGTTTTGTTGAGCAAATTTTATAGAATCGACTTTATCAGTTGGCTTTATTTGATGGGCTGTTATCTGCTTGAGTTCGAATGCCACTAAAAAGGGAATAAACGAAAGATATATTACTGAAAACTTGATAGGTTCACTGACTCTAAATTGATTTGAGAGTCGGCTTGTTTTACATTTTGTTTTACTTTATTTTTCTACATTTTTCAAGAAAGTTTGTAACACTTGTAACTTTAAAAATAGATTAAGCGTGTATTATTTATAAATTTATTATTTTTACAATTAAGAATTAATTATATTCACATAATACCCTATCATTTATATTTTGAAATGAAAAAACATGTAATCTATATTCTAAAAACAAATTAAACCTCTAAGTGAAACATTGCATCCTGTTTTAACTACTGCTACGAGCCTAAGAGTGCTAAAAACATCGACGTTATCATGTTAATAATTTCTCTGGGAAAGACAATACCCAAAAAATTGGATTCAACTAGGTCTAATAATTTTGATATTGACACGACACGAACACTCACGAAATTAACTGGTTAGTATTCAGTCTTATTTCGTGCGGGTTCGTATTCAGTCTTATCGTGTTGGTGTCCTTATCATGTCGACACGATAAGGACATATAATTTCATGTCGGATCCGTATCGTGTTCGTGTAACACGATAATTTTCGTATTGTATTCGTGTTCGTGTCGGATCATGTTCGTTTCGGATCGTGTCGTTTTCGTATAATTCGATAATATTTATATATATTTAATAATTTTATTTCTTTTATTAATTTATTTTCTAATTTTTATTTGAATTTGTCGTTAACGTGTCGTGTCAACACGAAAAAAATCGTGTCATATTCGTGTTCGTGTCGTGTCCGTGTCAATATATTTTGTGTCTTGTTCGTGTCGGACAGACCCTTAACGGGTCGTGTTCGATTTGGTCTTATCGTGTTGTGTCGTTATCGTGTCGACACGATAACGACTCAACACGCACGAATTGTCAACCCTAGATCTAACCATATCGAATGAGATTTTTAGATGCTATATCGAAGGGATACCCCTCTTTTTTTTCTTGAAGATCTCCTTTGGTATACATACATGAATACCATTTTAGCAACACGAGTAACAGTAACGCAATCTTGCAATGACTGTAAACAGTCTACCACTCTTACCAGCCATTCAGGAACAACAATCCATAGCAGCGGATAATCGAGGTTCAATTTTCATCTCAGAGATGAAGCTTGTACAAAGCCTCCGCACGAGCTTCATCCACCTTATTCACAAGTTCCACCATGAACGGACTCTTTGTTCCATGAGTCACTCGCAATATGTCCAAAGCTTTCGTTAGTGATCTAACTGCTGCTTCTGTCTCTCCCAGCAACCTGTAGATTCAAAATATGTTGACTCAGTTAAAGTTCCTGAGGTGGATGAAGAACGGGCTTTATGATCTTTGTAAATAGAATTTCTTTTATGTATGTGTTAGAAACCCCAACTAATAGTAGGTCACAGTGTACATATATTAAAAGTAGTAGAAAGGCCTAGCGGGCCCGAGGGGAGCATAAAGAAAATTCTTACCATTCAAATTTCCCACACATATAATATTGTAGTCCAATCAAAGGATAAGATCTTGGATAGACTCCTGCATGAACAAAAGGATGTTTAAGCCGCAACACAAGTAGGGGGGGCCGAAAATGGTGATTGAGTAGTAGACTTTGCAGACTGCAACATTCAAATATACATCTTAAGGGCAACTTATATGAAGATCTTCTAATGCAGAACTAAAAATTGGACAAGCCAGCTTCATCATGCTTGCATAGCATATCATATCGTCAACTATCAATATATATCAAGCTTGTAATGATAGTGTACAAATGAAAGCCAGCAAAATCACATATCCGCATTCATATGGGTGCAGCTCATAACTAGAAGATTCACCATATTCATTCCTGGAGAAGCATTATGTAAATGAGTTACATACTCTCATATGCCGGAATCGTCAATCTGCAATATGAAAGTGCTTCCCGCCAATCCTCCAGCTCCATAAACATCTAAAGAAATAAGGTTTTCCATAACAAATAGTGCGATAACATAGAATAGTTTGTGGCAAAGAAAGGAATCAACCTTGTCACGGCTAACAGTCTCCAAAAGAATATTTTAGCAAGCAATGAAGCCAAGTGATACAGGCCATGAGCTATAATTTTCATTTTAGTTATCCAAAGAAAGGAACAGCCAAAATTCTCCTTGTTCATCTCCCAAAACAAGAGAACTATAAGATCAGAATTACTCTAAAAGGGTCCACTTTATTCCACTCTTGCTTGAAGAAATGAATGAGTAATTTGTCTTCAGAAATGGTATTTCGCATGTCACTAGCAAACTCATTCAAGTTGCACACAACTCTAGAGTTCATGCCAGCCAATTGAATTTAGTAGCTACATAAATTCACACAGACACAGAAAAACAAAAGAACACTATATAAGTAAATTTCAAACTGAAAGCATACCTTAATAAGAGTTTCACGATTTCGCATAAGACTGATTGAAAATGGTTGGTACAACTGTAGTTGAAATCGTTCAATCATCTTATAAGCCTCAATTGCCTCAGTCTTATCTGAATTTCTTTAAGGATCAGAGAAATTATCAACTACCTTAGTAGAGATGAAAAATGCACTTATCCAAATCAGAAAGTTCAAGGATACAACCAGAAGAAAGTAACACGGAAGCTTTCTCCGAAATTGATTTCACTTCTTTAGTGATGTTAGTAATTTCTTCTTTCTCCCGAAGAAGTCCACATTGCTGGCAAATGAACCCTTTATTATCTGCCATTATTTAACAGAGTCAAGCAAAATGACTTCAGAGCTACACAGAAACTCCAAATTAGGTAACGGTAACAGCATTCTCTATTAACAAAGGTGCACCAGAGTCACGTAGAAGAAATCCATTGCATTGGCTATCCTTGCACCTATAACCTTCCAGAATCGCACTTTCTCGTATATCATCAGATTGTCCCTTAGGCATTGAACTAAACTAGTTCAGAAGACGAGAAAACAGAGGATGTATTTTGTTAAAGAATTTTGCCAAGAAACAGAGATGGGCTGTCCAAGGTACCAATTTTATGCAGCGAGAACAAGCACAAAAGAAATAGTACTGTTCTTTGAGAGCCTTCTGCCTAGTCAAAGTGCTTCCAGCAATATCTACATAACTGATTAATACCTTCACAAGGCAGTGATAACGATGTATAAGAACGCCCATCAAATCCGAATAAACATTGATAACATAACGACTTTCAACACTGAAAAACTTGCAGATGACAGCAAACATGACATTAGAAGCATTTACCTCAGTGCCTTTTGGTATATGCTGCATGGCTCGTACAACTGCAAGTCTTCCCTCAAATACTAGAACAGAATTTGGTAAACAGCTAAAATAGCAAGAATCTAGTTAGAAATACCAAGGAGGCAAGGCTGTATGAGGCAAAATATTAAGTCTCTGTGAAAATACCTGTGATTTATGATTGATATGACAGGGTACAGCCCTGTTCCAACGGGCCTCAGTTCACCGTCACAAATAGAATGTGCATTGCATGCTAGCTGGGTGTTGAAAATAAGAAGGGGGATATTGATTAATCTCCCAAAAAAAATATATGAGCAGAGACAAACTAAAATGAAAAAAGAAAGAAAAAAAGAATTGATCTTCAACTTTATTTCATTAGATACCTTAGAAAAATTTTCTGCAATCTCTTTGACGTTGATCTGAGAATCAGGCCACTGGAGTATCAAATTGACAAGGTTAGCCATCTGAGCATACAGCAGCAGCTGTTTCTCATCGATGTCTGACATATCTGTTATAGTTTTGTTAAGAACAGAAACCATAGAAATTTAATATGCTTCATAGCATAGAATGCATAAGTCTGGACTAAACAGTACATAAGGATACGAGAAACCAATGCTTCCACATACTCGTAGCTTTCAGTTGCAGAAGTAGGGATAATCTGGCAGCAACAAAATCATCAGCCATTGTTATGCTCAGTTTAATTATCTGTAAGTATTGAGCATGATTATTTTACCCCTCAAAAGAGTAGAATTTCAGAAAGATGGTAAAAAAACTGAAGCGATTGAGCACACATT
>CM072813.1:35606073-35823113 GCA_036937905.1 Salvia rosmarinus | reverse complement strand
TATGTGATGTGATGATGATGAGGCATGAAATGCATAACGATGATATGTTGATAGGATTGCATGATTATATGTGATCGTATGATACGTGGTATATGTGATGATACGTGCTATGGGCGATGATATATGTTATGCGACGATACCCGTTATCTATGCGAAAGCGCTTTAATGTTTCAAACGCCGGTACGTAATGCCGAGAACAAGGAACTCGTAGGAACAATAACGTGAAGAAGCCTTCAGAACCACCTTGGTTCGGCCGCATGCGATCGAGAGTTTTCGCAGCGTAATCCCCATATTCGACTCGGCTCTCGCGAACCGATCGACGCCGAGAACCGGATAACGATCCAACCGAAAGGATCTTCGAATACACACTAACCGAAGAAGGCAAAAGCCGAATTGCGCGATCTTTCGCCTAACCGACGAGGCTGACAAAGTGGAACTGTGAGGAGGACCCTAACACCGTGATGTCAAGGGCAAGGTATACGGGAAGATTTCAGGAAGAACTCATGGAGTACACGTGCTCGGCGCTTATGTGCAGAGAAGGCAAATGAATTCCGGAATCTTCACCGGCATGGACGGTCACCGAGTACGATCGCCGCTCAATCGCTCACGCTATGCCACGCACTGCTCGGCACCGAGGTCGCCAGGCGTGATAGGTTCGTGAGAGACTCACCCGAGATCGTAATTTCGCCGCCGTCAGAGATCTCGACGATGCAGCAGCCCTGAACCGGCATTAAACATTGAGTCAATGTTGCCCCAGAGAGAACGATGCAACCCCGACAGCCATCCGACTTCGGAGAAGAGGTAAGAGGAAATGGAAGATCGAGAAAGGCAATCATGTTCCATGGAACCAGAGCGGTCCAAGGATTCCAAGGAATTAAGGCATTCAAGAGAGAGAAAGGCAACCTTGGGAAGGAATTTCCAACCCATGCGACTGTGTGTGGAAAACCTGGTGCCGAAATGCCAAAGGAATCATTTCTTAGCGAGTGTAGGCAGTAGCACCGGTGCTATCGCTAAGAAGTCCGACATTACGCCGAGATTGTCCGTTAGAGTGGCTGCCGTGCAGCCGCCAAGAAGGCAAAAGATCCAATTCGCAGAGGCGTAATCATGTCCACGAGGACAAACAACGGAAAGCAGAGGTCACCCTAGGCCAAGAAACCAAAGGCCACCGCAGAAAGCAAGCGGTGTACGCCGAATCAAGAAGAGCAGTTTCAAGCTCCCGGAAATCTTGCAGTATAATCCATATGAGTGATATACCCGCCGCTTTGTTTGATATATGAGCCTCACATTCTTTCGCTTCGAGAATCGCATGTGAGAGGTTGGGTTTGGTACCCAGGAATCACAGATAGACTCGAAATTTCATCCCGTCAGTGAAGTTAAAGGCAAAAGAGATTTGCCGTAACCGTGAAGTAGAAATCAGAGCGTAAGGTCACAATTTGCATGTCACTCTGAATGGAAGATTTCGATGTCATCTTGGCATGGATTGGTTGAAAGCACATGGCAACTATACGCTGTCTCGAGAGAGAAGTTGCTTTTCATACAGCCAAGGAAAGGAAGTTTGTTTCACCGGCATAAGAACGGGTGTTTATGTACAATGATCTCAGCAAGATCAAGGCGTGAAGGACGATCGAAGGGAAGTCACAAACTTCGGTTCGATGTACAGCACTATTTAACAGCGCAATGCTTGCTAAAAAGAGTGAGCTGGTGTGAATATCCTGACGTGTTTCCCGAGGACTTGCTGTACATCACCGACAGACAAGTGGAATTCACTATTGATTTGGAACCGTGAGCAGCGACTAAAGATCAAAGGCACCATATAGAACGGCACCTAAAGAATCGCAAGAACCGAAAAGCCAGCAGCAGGAGTCGTGGATTCAGGTTTTATCCGACCCAGCGTGTTGCCGGGAGCGCCGCCTGTCTCGTCAAGAAGGACGATGGTCAACGCGGATGTGCATCGACTACGAGAGTCAATAAGTCGACGATCAAGAATGTATATCCTTCCAAGGATCGATGATCTTTTCGGATCACCAAGGGAGCGAGTGTCTTCTAAGATCGATTTGAGGTCGCTACCATCAGTCAAGATCGTGAAGGATGACGCGATAAGACCGCGCTCGTAATCGAGGTATGGGCACCACGAAGTTCATCGTGATGCCGCTGGTTCGACCCAACGCCACCAAATAGCTTTCACGGATCCGATGAATCGAAGTTTCCATCAAGATTCGGATAGTTTCGCCTCGGTCTTTATCGATGATATTCGCTCCATTCCAAGAATGCAGAGTTGCATAGAGAACACCTCCGTATTTTTTTGGAAACGCACAGCGAGAGGTTGTACGCCAAGTATAGCAAGTGCGAAGTTTCTGGCAGAGAAGATGTTCTTGGACATATCGTGTTCGCAACTTAATCAGTCGACCCAAATAAGGTGAAGCAGTAGTAATCGGAAGGTTCCACTAATGCCAATGAGGTTCAAGCTTTGTAGGCTTGGTCGGATATTATAGACGTTTCATCAAGGGTTTTCAAAGTGGCAAGGCCGACGACGCAATGTACCGTGAAAGGAATCAAGTTTTCATGGTTCAAGTCAGGAAGCAAGTTTTCAGAGTTAAAGAAAAGCTAACAACCGCCCAGAGTTAGCCGTGGCCGAACGACGGGTCAGGTTCTACACCGATGCATCCAAACTTTGTTAGGCGCTCATGCGTAACGGAAGGTTATAGCTTACGCCTGCCGCAACAAACCGCACGTAGTCGAGCTACCCAACCTCACGATCCGAGTTGGCAAGTACCGGGCCCACATGCGTGAAGATTTGGAGGCACTATTCTATGGAGTTAAGTGTGAAATTCACGATCACAAGAGCCTCAAGTATTTCTTTTCAACAAAAGAGTCGGATACGAGGCAAAGGAGATTTGCTAGAGTTGGTGAAGGATTATGATTGCTTCTATCGCTTATCACCCGTGAAAGCCAATGTCGTAGCATGTGCTCCAAGTCGCAAGTCGAGAGCTTAAGTCGGATATCTTCTCACGCAAGAGAATGAGCTTATTCGAGATTTTGAGAAGCTCACCGAAGTGATTCAACCACCGGAATCGGCAAGGATCTGCCGCAGCTTGATAGCCGAACCTGACCGAGAGAAGCCATCGCGAGGCGCAAACGAGGAGATGAGTTCTTGGAGGGATGCATTTGAAAGCAAGGCTAGGAGATAGCAAGGGTTTTACGTGCTGTAAGAGACAACGCGCTACTATTTCGATAAGGTTATGTGTACACTCAATGTGGAATTGAGAGATAAAATCATGAGTTGAAGCTCACGAGGCACCGTGATACAATTTCATCCAGAAGCACCAAATGTACAGAGACCTTAAAAGGAACTTTGGTGGAAGGGATGAAAAGACGAGTCACGCTTAGGAACGTTGTTTGGCTTGTCGCCAGTGAAAGTCGCGACACCAACGTCCGTCAGTTTGTTGCGAACCGCCACCTATCCTAGTAATGGAAATGGATCATATTTCGTACGGATTTTGTGGTGAGTTTTCCAAGGTCACGAGGAAACACCGCTATATGGGTTGTCGCTCGATAGATCGATCTAAGTCACTCATTTCACCGATCCTGACGACGACGGGTGGATAAGCTTGCTCGCCTTTTACGCCGAGAAATCGCATTTGCCACATGGTGTACCGTATCGATACGCCGTGACGCGACCCGAGGTTCACATCAAGGTTTTGGATGAGTCTCAGGAAGTTCACGGGGACCAAGTCAATCTTAGTACGGCATTCCATCCTCAAACCGGACGGCCACCGGAAGGACGATCTGTGTTTTCGAAGACATGTCGCGAGCAATGTGGGCCTAATATGAGGTGGAAATTGGGAAGAGATACTACCTTGGCGGAGTTCACATAACAACAAAGCTATCGTGCCATTGATAGAATGGCTCCCATGAAGCGTTGCACGGAGGAGTGTCGATCGCCACTTTATCATCGCAAAGCCATGGGCGAAAGCATTTAGACCGTAGATGGTTCAATGACGGTCGAGGTTATCGATCGATCAAGGCGATCAAGGAAGTCATAGCGCAGATGTGCGTAAGTCCCATGCGACAAGCGCTGACGGATCTTCGCGCTCATGATCGGAGATCGCTTTCCTGGGCGTTTCCGACGGTAGAGATGAGTCGCTCGCTTTGGGAACGAGGTGTTACACCGAGGTTCGCTGGACCTTCAAGTTCTCGAGAGAGGCCCAAGGCTCATAGGTTAGCTTTCGCACCCAAGACGGAGATGTTCATGATGTGTTTCACGCTTCTCACCGAGAAAGCACGTGTTCGAATCCAAAACACGTGATCAAGCATGACCAAGGATTCTTGCTCAGATCCGAAAGTTACGAGGAAAGCCCATTGGCTATCTTGGAACCAGAAGTCACGAGTTGAGGAACAAGGCATTCATTGGTGGTGTCAGGAATCACCACTATATATATGAAGCTAATGCGGAGTTAAACAAGTTCGTGGCTCAAGACTCCGAAGTTTTTTTCTCCGACGTGTTTGAAATTTCGAGGACTAAATTTTTCTAAGGGAGGATGTAATACCTCATCTTTTAAGCTTCGCGCTGTGCACGACGTTCGAGAAAAGGTCAAAAGGTTGACTTTTGTTTCGGGATGCGATCGCCACGAAACCTCGTGCTAAGGAAGAAAGGTCTTATGACGAATTCATAGACACTAAGTATGCAGGTTCACCACCCATGAAGGTTCGCACCGGAAGTTATCGAAAATCTGACTTTTCATGGATCTTTAAAAGCATATCTTGTTTATAGTCATTGTGTCCTAGATTTAATTTCGTGTCCATGGGTACCAAGTTTACTAATTTGAGTCCGTCATAAAGTTAAGGCCTGGTTTTATGTTGAAAAGTGTCATTATGAAGCAATGCAATCGAATTTTCCTATAAATAGGAGGCTAGCCTTCATTTTCAACGCTCATTTCCTTCGCCTCCTCGGTTTACTGAAGAGCCGGTAGTCTCCGCGCACGCCTGGAGTGAGGGATCGAGTCGGAGTGCTCGACGGGCGCCACGATTGCGCCCGGCCGCCGAGCCACCACCGCCGATCAACCACCCCGCAGCCCGCTTTTTGCTTTTTGTCCTTTTCTTGTTTTGATTCCGCCTTTAGTAGATCGATAGCATAGAACTCGGGATTCTAAAAGGACGAGACGAACGGTCACGAGGTCGCCAATTTGGCTGAAAGTTCCGCCGACCATAGCCGTCAGGTTGTCGGGTCGCCGCTTGTGGCCGACGAGCCACCTTGGCTACGTCCTTTAGGTTTTGAAGTTCCTGCCATGCATTCTACTAAAGCATCGATCTTCTTTCCTCGCTTTTCGCTTCAGACATCGATGTTTTCCGTTGTTCGAGTTTTCTAACCAAGACATGCTCGGGTTATCCATTTTCAACGCCGCTTTGTCATTCCATGTTCGCCGTTATGCATATTGCTTATGTTTCTATTTTCATGCATCGATTTTGGACGGTTTATCCTAGATCCGAGGATAGCATCGATTTTGAAGCTTCTTCACGCTAAGATTTGAATCAACTCGCATGCATGCATATTTTGAAAGCACCCTATTAATGGTCTTCGATGCCCTCGAATATATTTCCTCTCGCATCGAAAGTTGATTTGAAAACCCGAGAGTGCTAAATGGGTTCGTAAAGTCAAAACCCGCTGCTTTGCTTCGACCGCTCGATCACGCTGTTGCTTTGCTTTGTGGAAGTGACCCCAAAAGTTGTTCCGCCTTGTTACTGTGTACCTACCAAAGGCGATCGCGGTGAAGTCATCTGATCCGTAGATATCTCTCGGCGACGTTGGCCTGCTCGTGTTGGGTTATATATGCTTATTTTGAAGTTATTTACTCGATATTTCAAAATAAAACATGTACGTCAGAAATGTTTTTGTGAAATTATTATCGTTTCTCCCGATCCAAGATATGGTTCTATCATGGTCAGTGCACGGATCTCTATTCGTGGGTTGATCACCATCTTGAGTATTGATCATAGCGGACAGACCCCGAACACGTGGTTATGGTTCGGCGATAGACCCCTAAGTCCACACGAAAAGGTAATGAGGTGGTTATGGTTCGACGGATTCAATCAAGTCCACACCGAGTTAGCCGGTTGATACGCCCGGCGCCGATCGATATGTTCCGCCGAATGAATGTCATGTGACGGGCTGGCGTGATACGCCCGAGCCGTGGTTCATGGTTCTATGATGGGAGTAACAAGAATAACCGATCGTGCATCAAAATGAAAATCTATTTTGCTTACTTAGAAGTGATTTACGCTTAAAACCTTCTAAGGTAAGTGCTCAACACGGCCTCACGATTCTTTTTCGATTTATGATAAACCCCAACCGAGCGCGCTAGTACTCACCCCAAACTCTTTTTCAAATCTTTCACAGATTTATGGCGGTCGGACGGGCGACTGGCGGTGGAGTCGCGGGTTCTTCATGCTATGCCCGCCGATGTTGTGTTATATACGCACTGATATTGATGTACTTTGTCCCTTTATTTGCTTTCCGATTGGGAACAAGATTTGTTATGTTATTCTCACGCGAGTCTCGACACGAGCATGCCACGTGGTCGACCGGTCTAGTCGATGCGATGTAATGCTATTTTGCTTTCGCATTACTTATAATAAACCAAGATCATGTTTTCGAGGATATGATATCGATATTATTCTGCTGGTAGATTGTTTGCACCCTCCCTCTCGTGATATGTCCTAGTTATATAGGAGATGCCGCCCGATTTCATGGTCACATCTTCTTATCATGTATGTTATATGTATATCCCTTCTTCCCCGCTCTAACCCCACCCCTAATCACACCCCAAGATCCGTGCCTTCCTCGAATCAGCGTGACACAACAACACCGCGAACAAAAATTAAAATAAAGAATTCCACTAAAACATGTTCATGCATACAAGAAACATAAATCAGACAGCATCCAACGAAAGTATCAGGTGCGAAAGCACGAAGCTAAACACGCGTTGTACCGACGCGTCGTGAAACATACCATGCATATAAAAACATATGCCGACGCGTCCGTGAAACATACTCATCCTTCTTCTTGACGATTAGAATCAAGCGCCCCACGCCGACACGCTTAGGTCTGATAAAACCTAGATCCAACAGCCCTCGAATCGCGCCAGCTTCTGCACCCTTAGGTGCCATTCTCATGGTGCCTGACATCGGGCGCTACTCCCCGTTCCGTATCAATAGTGAATTCCACTTGTCTATCAGCGTAAACCCGGCAAGTCCTCGAAACACGTCCGGATATTCACACACCATTGCTCCTCTCAGAATCTGCTTATGCTTTCACCGCCCTCACAAACTCACCAAGAAAGTTCGACAAGCTTTCCCTTCCCGATCATCCTCACCGCCTTCAAGGTCGAGATCATCGCACGCAAACACCCATCCTTATGCCGCTGAAACAAACTTCCACTCCTTCGGCTCGAAAAGCAACTTTCTCGAGACAACGATAGTTGCTATGTGCTTTTCTAACCAATCCATGCTAAAGATGACATCGAAATCTTCCATTCCGGCGACATGCAAATCGACAAGGACCTTCGTCACGCATTTCTACCTCCGGGTCTCGCAAATCTCTTCCGCTTTTAGCACTTCGACGGATGTTAATTTGTGGTACTGTGATTGGGTACCAAACCCAACCTCTCACACGCGATTCTCGAAATGAAAGAATGTGAGGCCCTCAGATCAAACAAAGCGAAAACGGGTATATCACTCATATGGATTATACCGCAAGATTTCCGGAGCTTGAGCTGCCTTCACCGATTCACATGCGTGACCTTTGCATCGCGTGGCCTTTGGTTTGCCGGGCTCAGGTGACCTCCGCCCGTTGTTCGCCTCATGAGCCCCGATTCTACCTCTACGGAGCTGGACGTCGCCATCAAGCGGCTCAGACCGCTGGCCTCCTAACGGACAACTCGAGCGTAATGTCCAGACTTCTTACAACGATAGCACTCGGTGCTACCTGCTCGCACTCGCCGAAATGATTCCTTTGGCATTTCGCACCAAGTTTTTCCACACCGCCTTTCATCGCCGCTTGGGTTGGAAATTCTTCCCAAGGTCGATTTCTCTCACTAACGCCTTGATTGAATCATCGACCGCCTCGTTCCTCGAACACCGATTGCCTTTCCCGATCTTCCCATTTCCTTCACTCTTCCTCCGCCACCGGCTGTCCGTGGCATTGTTCTCTCGGGCAACATCGACTCAATGTTTAACGCCTTGTTCAAGGATCGCGATACGCCGATCTCCCCGATCGACGAGCGAAATTCGATCTCGGCCGAGTCCTTCTCAACATGTTCGCCCGGCAATTTCGGGCACACCGTGCACGTAGCATAACGTGATGTATTTATTGAACGAGCGATCGCATTCTGGTGACCGCCCTTCTCCTCGACGAAGATTCCGTAACTCGCTACTTTCTCTCGTCAGAAACGCCAGCACGCATTTCTTCCATGAGTTCTTCCTCGAAATCTTCCCACGATACCTTCCCCACTATCCTCGGTGTTAGGTCCTCCTCACGGATTCCCACCGTAAATCAGCCTCATAGGTTAGCCGAAGATCGCATTCAGCTTTTCTCTCGCTTCGCACCGATGTATTCAAGATCCTTTCGTGGATCCTATCCGCCTGCCGCCGATCGGTTCGTCGAGACCGCCGAACGTAGGGGATTATACCCACGAAAACTCTCGATCGCATGTCATTGAACAGCAGGGTTCATGGGCTTCTTCTACGCTATTGTTCCTCCGTCCCTTGTTCTCGTGATTCGCATCGACGCTTCAAACATTAGAAACGCCGTGATAGATAACCGTATCATCGCATAACATATATCATCACCCATAACCACATATCATCACATATATCACATATCACGACGATCACATATAAACATGCAACCCGCTAACACATCATCAAGTATGCATTTCATAACATTATCATCGCACATCACATAAATCATATATCATCACGGCATAGCTCATATCACATATAAGCACCAAGCATAAACATCCTTGCTATGACAAATAAGCATTATCAAGAATATTCAAAGGTCCATGAAGGACTCACAAAATACAAGATCAAGGTATGTCACCAAAAGGTCGATATGAGCAAAAAGAATCGACCAAGCATCGCAAAGACGCCGCTCGTCCACGCTTCTAGTAGATTCAAGCGACACAAGCAACACACCGACTACCTAGATCTCTGCCCTCCATATCCGCCCATTATTCCCTGCTCGTCCCAAATGGGTTCCATTCTCGCCTCCTCATCCTCTTTCCCATCCTATCGTGGTCAATTGGCCGCCGCCTCGTAAAGCGATCCCGCATGGAAGCAAGCCTCGTGGTATGATCCCATCCAAGCCGCGCCTGATCTGCTCGAGTATCGTGAAAGTCCGCCTCGAGTCCCTGCCTCGCGCGCTGCCTTCCTAAACATGCCCGACCATCGTAGTCATCGGCTATCCGATCACGGCCCTCCGAGTCCTCACCGCCCTCCTCATCCTCCTCCGGTCTTCCTCCTCCTGAGTCTCCTCCTCGATGCCAACCTCGATACAGCTCGGTGGTCTGAAAATTCCGATCCCGGCCTCTTCCCCGCCATCGTCGGATGGACAATCTCTCGCCCGGGAGGTTCCCCGCCAAAATCGCTCCGGTCCTTCTAAGGTAAGGATCGCCGATGGAGGTGTAGTGACCGTGTATCCTGATGCATCGTGATCGCCCGAGCGGATGGTCGCCTCCCAAAGGCTCTTCGGAACATCATCCCTATCATCAACTGATCGTCTCGAACATGCCTTGCTATCACATCCTCCTCGATGTTATACTGATGATCGGTCCACTGCCTCCATACTCGAGCAGCGAACTCCTGAAATCTAAGGTGCCAGTGATAGATCCCGTCCTAACATCATGTATCTCGCTTCGCCCACGGCCGCCAACCCGCTGTAGCCTCTCTCACAACCGATAGTAAGCCTCATATTCTGACATTTTCCCACCGCTCCTGATCTTCCTCCACAATCCAACAAATCTCCCGTAAATACTCCCAATGGCTCATGGACATTCTTGTACATTCCCCGAACTTACTTGACCGCTCATCCATCCTGCGGATCTTAACTAACGTTGTCTCGGGCCATCAATATCCATAAACCTACATGTTAGTTTATCAACATAACAACAAATATTCACGCTTCCTTTTCTCGCCTCAACTATCCGGGTAATCATGTCTAAAACACATGTTCATTTCAACACATATCAATATCAATATCGATATTTATCATAATAATCACGTAAGCAACACAGTGATTCACTTACAAGCACTCGCTTATCAAAATAAACAAGATTTTCAATCAACAACGATTGCTATGTAAACACATAGACTTACATCAACCATCCGTGATCACATCAATTACATCATATCATATAAACGATTTTCACATCACAGCCAGACAGCTCTTCCGTCCCATCGACAAATCATTTCCACATCCACATCAACACCCAACCATACCACATCCATCTCACCTCAACATCCACATCACGCTTACATCACGTGAAACTTTACCATGCCAAAGCATATGAAACCAAGATCACATCAAACTCACATAACCACATAAAGCATCAAGACTAAACACATACCTCATCCCTTTAAAGGACGCGCCCGACGTGAGCCGAGGTAGTCAGACTCGATAAACGCTTAGAAGGACAAGTTCTAAATACTCAATTTCAAGAACGCATACGATATAAAGCAAACAAACCGCTTTGATATCGGATAACTAGGTTAAAGCCAAGAACCATTGCTCCGATAGCAAGTCGGTATCGATAACAAAGATAGATGTCGTGCCAAGAACACCGCCTGACATTATGTCGTCACGCCCAATTCCCTAGGGAAGGCACGATGCCGGGCGTGATTAGTGGTTAAGAAGGGAAGAAGGGATACATATAATATACATGATAAGAAGATGTGACCATGAAATAGGCAAGATCTCCTCTATAACTAGGACATATCCTCATGGAAGGGGCGCAAACAATCCACCAATGTAATAATATCGATACCATAACTTCAATGAACATGATCTCGTTTAATTTAAGTAATGAAAAAGCAAAATAGATTACATCCTCGCTGACTAGACTGGTCAACCACATAGCATGCTCATGTCGCACTCATAGCATAATAATATAGTAAACCTTGCTCCCAATCGTAAAGCAAAACGAGGGACAAGAATACGCCAACATCGTAGTACACATATATATAAGATAACAACATCATGAAGCATAGCATGAAGAACCCGTGCCCACCCCCTCGGCCGCCTGCCCAAAACCCTCCTCCATCTGTGGAAAATATTTGAAAAAGTTTGGAGTGAGTACTAGCGCACTCACTGGGGTTTTATCATAAATCAAAAGAATCATGATGCTTGTTCAGCACTTACCTTAGAAGGTTTTAAAACGAACCACTTCTAAGTAAGCAAAATAGATTTTTCATTTTTTGATACCGATCCGTTATTATCGCATTCCCATCATAGAACCAAGAACCACGGCTCTAACGCATCCCGCCAAATTTCATCACATCTCATTCGCCTCGAACATATCCACCACCCACAATATCTCGGCCTGTAACATATCCAACACCCATGCCCTAACGATCCAACAAGTTAACTCGTGTGGACTTCAGGGTCAAACTCGTGAAGAACCATAACCACCTCATTACCATTTCGCGGTGGACTCCGTGGTCTCATCCCTTCGTAACCATAACCACGTGTTCGGGTCTATCCTCACGATCAATACTCAAGATGGTGATCAACCCACCGAATAGAGATCCGTGCACAATCACAATATAACCATATCTCGATCGTAGAACAAGAATAACTTCATCAAAACATTTTACTGCAAGACATGTTTTATTTTGAAATATCGAGTAAATAACTCAAAATAAGCATATATAACCCAACCTCGAATGATTTAAAACGTTAACCGGGAGGTATCTACTTGATCCGATGACTTCACCGATCGTGACCGGTAGGTACCGTAACAAGATTTTAACAACTTTGGGGTCACATCCCACAAAGCAAAGCAACAACGTGATCCAAACGAATATCGTAGCAAAACTAGATTTTCGACTTTCAACCCACATTGCACTCTCCGGTTTTCAAATCAACTCGATGCGTATGGAAATATATTCGTGGCATCAAGACCTATAATAGGGTACTTTCAAAATATGCATGCATGCAAGTCGACTCAAATCTTAGCAACAAGAAGCTTCAAAAATCGATGCTCATCCACGTATCTAGATAAACCATCCAAAATCGATGCATGAAAATGGAAACATAAGCAATATGCATAACGATCAACATGGTATGACAAACTATGTTGAAAATGGATAACCCGACATGTACTTCCTTTAGAAAACTCAAGCAACGGAAAACATCCCGACATGCGTAAACGCGAAATGTAAAAACTAATCGGTACTTTAGTGGAATGCATAGTCCGAACTCAAAACCTAAAGGACCAGAGCTGGGGCAGGGTTCGTGGCCACCAAATCAAGGCCACAAGCTCACGGCGCACGTGAATGGGCGGCAAGGCGATTCTGCTAAATCGACCGCCCCGCCGCTTTTCCTCCGTCTCCGTCCTTTAGAAACTCGAGTTCTATGCTATACGATCTAATAAAAGGCGGAATCAAAACAAGAAAAGGACAAAATGAAAAACGGGCTACTGGGAGAGGTTGATCGGTGGTGGCTCAGCAGCCAGCCAAGAATGGCGCGCCACGAGCCTCCCGCCGATCCCCACTCCTCCAACGCCCGCAGCAGCACTTCGAGCTGCTCGCCTCTTCCGAAACACAGAGAGACGGCGGAAATGAACGTTGAAACCAAGGCCCTAGCCTCCTATTTATAGGAAAGGTGGGTCATGCAGCAGCTAGAAGTGCCCTTTTTCAAAACGCAAAAATGACGCAACTTTTGCAAAATGACTCCAAATTTAGCAAACTTCGTATCCATGGACACGAAATAAAATACCGACACAACGACTATAAACAAGATATGCTTTAAAAGACCAATGAAAAGTCCGGTTCGATAACTTCCCTGAGTGCCAAACCTTCATGGTGGTCGAAAACTCGATACTTAGTGTCTATGAATTCGCCATAAGACACTCTTCACAACGCCTAAGTTTCGTGGACGGTCGATCATCAAACAAAAGTCAACCCTTCGACATTTTCTCGAAAACGTACCATGCAAAATGTGGCTTAGAAAAGACGGGTATTACATCCCTCCTCCTTAGAAAAATTTCATCCCGAAATTTCAAACACGGAGAAAAACAACTCTGGTACCGGCCCCGAACTTGTCTTCCAACTCCCACGTAGCTTCCTCCTCCGTGGTGATTCCACAACACCTTCACCAACGGAATCAGATGTTCCTCAATTCCTCGACTTCGCTCCAAAACAAACCCATCGGTCTCTCCTCATAACTCGGATCCCGAGCAAGAACCACTGGTCATGCTTGATCACGTGTTTGGTCGAGCACGCATTTTCTCACCGAGAAACGTGAACACGCCATGAACATCTCCGATGCTAGGCGGCAAAGCTAACCTATAGGCAACGGGCCTATCCTCTCGAGAACTTCGAAGGTCCAACGAACCTCTGGTCAGAATTCACCTCGCTTCCAAACGAACGACCTCTCGCTTGGGAAACCTTATGGAAAACGCGATCTCCGATCATGAATCAAGATCCAGACGACGCTTGTCCGCGATAGGACTTCTACCGCCCCGAGCCTCTGATCCTTCGCTGATCTCGATCGATAACCTCGACCGCTCAATAACCATCTCTCGTCCTAACATCTTCCTCTTGCCCACTTCGTCCCAATAAAGTGGCGATCGACACTTCCTTCCGCATAACGCTCATATGGAGCCATTCCTATGGTGGCTCGATAACCGCTGTTATAGGTAAACTCCACCAAAGGTAGTATCTCTTCCCACTTCTCCTCTATCGGCCACGATCGCCGCAGATGTCTTCCAAGACATGAATCGTCTTTTCCGATCGACCGTCCATCCGAGGATGGAAGGTCAGATTTAAGATCCAGCTGGTCCCTACGGCTTCCTCGCACTCTCCAAAACCTCGACGTGAACTCGGTCACAATCTCACGTAATCGATACCGCACACCATGTAACCGCATTTATCTCTAACGTAGTCGAGCAAGTTTATCTAACCCGACGCCATCCGAATCAGAAGAATGAGTCGACTTCACTACCATCGACGACAACCCATATAGCGGTGTTTCTCTCGCCGACCTTGAAAACTCATCATAAAATCCATACCGATATGATCCCATTTCCACTGGGATTGGTAGCGTCAAAACAAACCCGATTTAACGTTGATGTACAATTTTCACTTGTCGATAAGCCAAACAACGCTCCACAAACGCGCTACATCCTTTTTCATCCCTTCCCACCAAAAGTTCCTCTTAAGGTCTCTCGACATTTTGGTGCTTCCGGACGAGTCAGACACGGTGCCTCATGAGCTTCACTCAGATCTTATCTCTCAATTTCTATCGAGTGGCACACATAACCTTCCTAATAGTAATGAGTTGTCCTTCGCTCGCGAATCCTCGCTATCTTCTAGCCTTGCTTTCAAACGCATCTTTCCAAGAATTCGCCTCCTCACTACGCACTCACGATGGCTTCTCTCGTGTCCGGTTCACCAAAGTCACATGAACTTGCACCGATTCCGACGGTGAATCACTTCCAAGCTTAGCTTCTCAAAATCTTAATAAGCTATTTCTCATGAAGAAGATATCCCAACTTCGCCTCGACTCTATGACTAAGAGCATCTCGCTACAACATCGCTTTCCCCGTGATAACCGATAGAGCAATCATAATCATTCACCAACTTAGCTATTTCTTTGCTTCATGTTCAACTCCTTTATTCAAAGAAGATTGAGTTTCTGTGATCCGTGAAGATCTCACACTTAACTCCATAGAGATAGTGCTCCAAATCTTCAACGCATGAACGATCACGCTAACCTGCATCGTGAGTTGGGTAGTTCAACTCGCGGCGGTTTCAACCGACGAGACGCTGTAGCTATAACCTTCCTGCTCGCATGAGAACGCAACCTAAACCAAGCTTGATGCACGTAGACCACAAACCCATCGCTCCTTCCGCACGGCTAACACCGAGCGTTGTTAGCTTTTCTTTAACTCTTGAAACTTGCTTCACAAGCTTCGACCATGAAAACTTGATTCCTTTCCTAAGTCGCAAGGCCATCGGCCTTGCCAACTTCGAAACCCTTCGATGAAACGCCTATAATATTCGCCGCCTAGAAAGCTTCGAACCTCATCGGCATTAGTCGGAACCTTCCAGCCATTTACCGCTCAACCTTCATCGGGTCGACTTTGATTCCTTCGCATACACGATGTGTCCAAGGAACATCACTTTCGAGCCAAAACTCGACTTGCTATACTGCATACAACCTCTCGTCAGAACGCTTCTAGAACGGTATGGAGGTGTTTCTATGCAACTCGCATTCTTGAATAGATTAGAATATCATCGATAAAAACCAAGACTAAACTATCCAGACATCGATGGAAAACTCGATTCAACAGATCCATGAAGATCACCGGCGATTGGTCAAACCAAACGCATCACGATGAACTCAGTAGTGCCCATACCTCGCTCAACGCAATTTCGCAACGCCCTCCTTCCCGATCTTCACCGATGGTAGCCCGACTCAAATCGATCTTAGAGAAGACACTCGCCCTTCGAGTTGGTCAAAAGATCGCCGATCCTCGGAAGAGGATATCTATTCTCGATCGCCACTTATTCAGTTTTCCGTAGTCAATGCACATCCGCATCGACCCATCCTTCTTCTCGACGAATAGAATCATGCGCCCCACGCCGACACGCTAGGTCGGATAAAACCTAGATCCAACAGCCTCCGCGAATCGCGCTTTCAGCTTCTGCATTCCTTAGGTGCCATTCTCAGATGGTGCCTTTGATATCGGCGCTACCTCGGTTCCGCATCAATAGTGAATTCCACTTGTCATCAAAGTGTAAACCTAGCAAGTCCTCGAAACACGTCCGATATTCACACACCATCCCTCTTGCAACTGCTTGGCTTCACCGCGGCTCGCCAAACTCACCAAGAAAGTTCGACAGCTTCCTTCCCGATCATCCTCACCGCCTTCGTCAGATCATCGCACGCAAACACCCATCCTTATGCCGCCGGAAACAAACTTCCACTCCTTCGGTCTTCAAAAGCAACTTCTCTCGAGACAACGATAGTTGCTATGTGCTTTTCTAACCAATCCATGTTAAAGATGACATCGAAATCTTCCATTCCGATGACATGCAAATTGACAAGGACCTTCGCCACGTATTTCTACCTCCCGTTCTCGCAAATCTCTTCCGCTTTAGCACTTCCGACGGATGCTAATTTGTGGTACTCGTGATTTCTTGGGTACCAAACCCAACCTCTCACACGCGATTCTCGAATGAAAGAATGCGAGGCCTCAGATCAAACAAAGCGAAAACGGGTATATCACCATATGGATTATACCGCAAGATTTCCGGAGCTCGAGTCGCTGCTTCAACTAAAAGTATACTTAATCGACTCACAATCGAACGAGGTTGTAATAGGAAAGCTAACCCTAGTCGCCTCTCAAGGAAAACTTAATGTATGCTACTAAGTTGCAAACACCTAAAAACAATTAAAATCCTAAACACTCTACTCTCAAAAGGGTTGATAGATTACCTAGGCAAGAAATTATTAACGAAAGAAAGACTAATTAACTAGGCGTAAATCAATAAGCGTATAAATTATCTAAGCAAGAGTTAAACCCTAAATCAAAGAACATGAAATTGAAATTATAAACCCTAGGCATGAATCTAAAATAATTGAACGAAGATAAGATTACTTGACAAATATCAAAATAAATCATAATCCAACTAAGAAATCAATAATAATAAAATACTAAACGATTAACTAATAAAGCAATAGAAGAAACTTACTAACAATCAAACGATGGAATAGATAATGTAAACTTCGATCCGAATCCAATATCCGACAATATTCTTTAATCGATCAAAAGAAAAGAGAAGGAAAAGCAATGGAAAGAAAAGAATTCGTAAATCTCTCTCTCTCGAAAACCTAAAGACGGCCAAAGGAAAAATAATAAAAGGTAGGGTTTTCATTGAAAACGATATATATCGGCCCAAAATTAATGCGCGCACGGACGCGATCCCAATACCGACGCGCGTCAAGAACTAGAACCCCAGTCACGACTCATGCTGTTACCGACGCCAAGCCTCTGGATCGGCTAGCCACGGACGCAATGAGGCGCCGGACTGCCGAGCTCGATGAAAAATTAATAGCAAATACGGACGCGATGAGGCGCCGGACGCAAGGACTCGGCCAATCTTATGCAACGCAACCCACCGGACGGAGACGAGGCTACCGGACGCGAATGCTCCTCGAGGCGCTGCCACGCCGGATGCAAACGAACGCCGACGCTGATCTTCCTTCAAGAAGGCGACGCACAGCACACCAACAAGCCTACGCCGAGTCCGGCTTGCTGCGCGCGCCGAGCAACAAAAAGCTCAACGCAATCCTACCCTACACAAAACACCAACGAACATGATTCCAATAAAAGATATTCAAATATAACGTAAAGGAATCAAACGACGACAACAAAACAAAGAAAACAAAACAAAACATGCTAAACAACACCCCACACTTAACTCTTTGTTTGTCTCGAGCAAATCTTAGTTTTGAAAGGAATGGTACACATAGAATCAATACTTCAAATAGAATCAATCACATATTCACATCCCTTCAACGCATCTCAATAATATAGTTCTCAATACAACGATCATCATTTATCAATCCAAACATGCGACTTATCATAGAATAGTCAGTTTCGACTCAACATGATTTCGTAAATCAATATACAACTTATATGGTTCCTTTCATGTAAGATATCTCAAATGACAACAACAAATAAGAACATGTGGAACTTAAAACCGATTATAGACAATAATCGTTAGGTGGAACCTTCAAGTTGTACACTGAGTATCCTAACGTAGATATCTATACCCATAGCAAAGAGTCTCCATTCTAGAGACAACACAAGCAAGAGTGGTAGAGCCCCTTATTCAATTTTAAGCCCACTTATATCACAAGAGCGACATATTTTCATTTCTTTTCTTTTTCTTCTTTTTTTTTTTTTTATTGTCCACTTTTTCGAAGATCATACAAGAGACGGTTCCATTTACGGCAAATGACATCCGATCACACACCTTGTCTAAACACGCCTTTCTAATTATGTCCCACGCTCAAATTGACATCTAAGTTTCATTAAACTAAAACCATATACCAAGATGCAAAGAAATTCGATCAAAACGCAATTAATTCAACTTAAGGCATAATTTTCATACACCATTGATTTCAAGAAGATAAAATCGCTCTAATCCAACAAAAGTTAAGAAACGACAAAACACAACAAAGATGTAAAAACCCCCACACTTAAAACAAAAGGACCTCATTGCATATAAAATATTAGAGAAAGGCGGAGGAGACTTCCTCAAGCGCGACGAACGAACGGCGAGGGAAGCAACAAAAGACAAGGCCTACAAAAATGTAAAATGAGAGAAGCAAAACAACTAAGAAAAAGGAAACGAACAAAAACAAACAAAAGGAAAACATAAACGCCCAATAGTGAAGAATCACTATTGGTCCGGCGGCAGTGATGGCGAGCGCCATGAAAGGTAGTCCAGTGCTCCACTGGCTTCGGCGCCATGCGCCCGATCTCGCCAATCATCTCGTTGGTTATATGTGCTCCGTCACGGTTTTGCTCAATCATCCGTTGGTTATATGTGCTCCAAATACCGGTTTTGCTCGTGCCATAATTGATTCTCGTCTCACAAGACGCTGATTTTGGTCGATCAAACCGAGAACTTATGTTTTGATTTTAACTCCGTCCAGCCGCCGCCTAATTCATTCCTAAACCGACCAAACTCCTCACGAAAAGAACTATACCGCCCGATGCGTATTGCCGGAAGGGAATCGGGCCGACAGGATCTGTCGCCACAAGGGGCTCAGATCCCTCCCGTGATCGCTCGCCGGTCACGGCCTTCATCTCGATGGTACGGTGGTATCATAGATGATCATATCACCCGTAGGTATGCGATGGTCCCGCACCGCCGCTGGGTCGCTTCAGCTTGGGCCGCCGCATCGTACAACATATATTGTTTCACGCACCTCCGATGCCGAGGTACCGTGAGTAGTCTCGCAGGTGCAGCGAAGCGCACCACTAAGATCAATCATCTTAGGTCGATATGATCTCGCCTCGAACCGGTCGTCCATCGTTATTTATGATCCTTAGCTCACCGCTGCACTCAGCAGGGATTCGCATGTGGTTGGCTCTACATTTCAAGGCTACCGATCGCTGCAAGTGGTCCCAATAAAGTATATCGGCGAAATCTTCGCCTTCTTTACAAAGACATGTTAGCAGTGAAGACTTCAAAGAAGATTCACCTTATTTGCCCTGCTCATTTCAAAACATTGAAAGCTATGAACTTGTGGACCATTGCCAAAGCTTCATCCTTGATAAACCCACTGCATTCCGGCTGCATGACCGCTATTAAACTCGATAGCTCTTCCGTGCCTCTAACATTGAAAGAATTCGCACACCACGCACCGTAAGTCGGAAACCAAAACCCCTTCATTATACGAGGCGTTATAACATACTCGCCTCAATGCATTTACAAGACAAAGAATCGATTCATCATCAATACACATCGCATAACAGAATTCAAGCAACAATGGGTATAACTGTGTAAGTCCATCAATGCATATTGTAGCAAACCCAAATTTTTCAAATACTTAACCCTATCCTCAAGACTCCAGACTTTGCATCAATCACAAATAATCGACGCTGAGGTGTGATTTTGAAATGCAAAGCGACGATAGTGTGTACCTTCCACCGCATTATAAATTGGAAAGGCGGCGAGTACATAACGCTAATATCCTCCCGTTGTTCCTCCATCGAACATCATCGGCTCGAGGATGGCGAGGTGGATCCAGTGCATTTTAGTGCGAACCATATCAATTGTGTGCACAGGGCAATCGACGGATGAGTGAGTCGAATAGCCGAGTCACGGACGGACAAGCGCCTCCGACGGAGGCGAGTGTATGAAATTGAAAAGGCGCTGGGTTAGGGCAATACGGACGGAGCGAGGCGAGGCGCTAGGCGCGAGACGCGTCCGCCGGACGGTGATGAAATCATGTATGGCGCTACGCGCTCGAGGAAAACGCCGGACAACAAGAATGTGCGTGTGTGTTGCGGCGCCGACAGAGGCGAATTGTCGACGGAAGAATGAGCTGCGCCGGGTTGGAGATAAGGCGCCGGATCGAGCTTATGAGCTGAATGGAGTGAGGCGCCGGACCGAGCGAGCCGAGAGATGAAACCGCGACGGGAGAGACGCTGGAGGAGAGGCTATGGGCGCCGGACGGAGGCGAGTCGCTCGGACGGATGGAATGAGCGCGCCGGTTGGAGATAAGGCACGGATCGAGATTGCGGGCGAGGCGAGACGATGTTTTATGCGACGGAGAGAAGTCACATGAGAGAAGGCGAAGCGTAAATAAAAGAATGAAACCTTAAACATATATATATATATATAAATATATATATATTTTTTTTATTTTTTTTTATTTTTTTAATACGGCAAAGAATGGACCCAATACGGCTTTCACTGTCGTCGCCACTGGTCACCATCGCCTAAACAATGATATCACCCGGCCCGCGCTTCGTCAGGCCCGCGCTGGGTGACTCATTGCTCCTAATTTATCAACCTCCGTCCGCTTCGCTCGCCCGGGCTACCTGGGGTGACTTCATTGCTCCCAAATTTATCAACCTCCTGGCCCGGCGCCGTCATGCCCCGCGCTGGGTGACTCATTGTTACCAATTTATCAACCCCGTCTCGGCGCTCGTCAGCGTCCGGCGCTGGGGTACCTCCTCCCGACGGAATTTGTCGCTTTCACTTTTACATTCATTCCCGCACTACAAAACCATAAAACGAAATAAACACGCAAACAAAAACAAAGGAAAACACGAAACAACGAAGGAAACGTGGGTCGCCTCCCATGAAGCGCCACATCACATTAGCTTGACAAACTTGATGATCAAGGATCAAGAACGGAAATAGATTCCACCGTAGCGAGGTCGGACCCCTTCTACATGTAGCTTTACTCACGACCATCGACTTTAACCATTCGCCCTGATCCTTCTTTATCGAAAGCACAACCGAACCATACGGGCTTCACTTTGATGATAAACGGCCACTCCAACGAGACTTCAATTTTCCGGAAAAACTTCACGGAATTAAACAATAAAACCTTCATACCGGCTTCAAATCCTTGTGCACTATATGTTTGTCGTGGACGGCCTTCACTTTTTCTTTGTAAATTCGAGCATCACATATGCCCCATTACGTAATTCTTCAAGCTCCGAGAGTTGTAACATCCGGCTTTGAAGCATCTGCATCTCCAAAGAAATGGTTTTTATTGCCCACAAGGCCTTGTGCTCGATCTCCACCTAAGATGACACGCCTTCCCAAACACCATACGACAGGGACTCATTCCAAGAATGCTTTTGTATGCGCGGCACGCCCATAGTGCATCGGTAGTTTGCGGACCAATCCTTCCGAGAAGGTTGTACCATTTTCTCTAAGATCCCCTCGATTTGTCGACACTAGTCTCGGCTTGTCCCGATGTCTCATGTGGTGGTAAGCTACACCTTGTGGTTAATTCCACTCTTCTTTATCAACTTCTCGAACAACTTGTTGCAAAAATGCTTTCCTCCATCACTAATGATTGCTTTGGGAAACCAATCGCACAAGATATTCTCCCCGCACAAACTTCAAAACGATGTAAGAATCGCATGTCCTAGTGGGATAGCCTCGACCCACTTGGACACGTAGTCAACGGCAAGCGTAATATATTCAAACCGAAAGATTTAGGAAGGGTCCCATGAAATCGATTCCCACACATCGAAAATTTCTACCACAAGAATATTGTTGAGGGGCATCTCATTCCAACACCTATAGATCCTGCGGCCAGCATCGATCACAAGCACGGTAGAACGTTGGGGTGTCTTTGAACAATGATGGCCAAGAGAATCCCGATTGAGGACCTGAACGCAGTCTTTGTCCGCCAAATGCCCTCCATAATCACCATTGTGGCATCTTTCCAACACTTGAAATTGCTCTTCCTGCACACACGACGGATCACATCATCCTTCCCGACCAACAGATATGGCTCATCCTGTAAATATTGCTCGCACAAGGTTAGAAAACGCCTTTCCTCGAAGGTTAGACCAGTCTCATCTCCCACAAGCAAGATAATTCACAATGTCAACAACCACGGGAAGATGAGACCGAAAAAGCATTTTCATAAGGAAAATCATTAGCAATGCCTCATGCAAAAGTTTAACACTGTGATTGAAGACGAGACAAATGATCAGCCACACAATTCTCACTACCTTCCTATCCTTAATCTCCAAATCAATTTCGGGGAGAAGAACCCAACGGATCAACCTAGCTTAGCTTGAGGTTTAGTTAACAAGTACCTTAAAGCAAAGATGGTCACCGTGAACAATCACTTTAGAACCCATGATATATGAACGAAATTTTTCTAAAGCAAAACAACAGCCTAACATTTCTTTTTTTCATTGTCGGTAATTCACCGCGCATGATTCAAGGTAGAACTAGCATAGTAAATTACACGGAGCATCTTATCAACACGCTGTCTAAACAGCCCCTCACAAAGATGATTGCTAGCACACACATAATCTCAAAGTGTTCATTCCAAATCGGCTACAACCATGGGGCACTAGTCAACTTCTTCAACACGTAGAAAGCATGCATACAATCATTATTAAACACAAATGGCACGCCTTGGGCAAGCAAACGACATAAGTGGTTGAGAGATTTTCAAAATCCTTAATAAACCTACTAGAGAAGCCAAGATGCCCTAAGAAACCCTAATCCCCTTAACGCCACTGCGTGGGGCAACTTCCTATGACATCGATTTTGGCCCTATCCACCTCAATTCCATCATGTGAAACCAAGTGCCCGAGTACTATACCACTTTTAACCATGAAATGACTCTTCTCCCAACTTAAAGTCAAACGACTCTACACATCTATTAAGCACATGATCAATCTTAGCTAAACAAATATCAAACGAGTGAGCCAAACACGTAAAAGTCATCCATAAATACCTCCATGTAGTCGCCGATCATTTTAAAAGATGGACATCATGCACCGCTGGAAGGTTCCAGTGCATTGCAAAGCACCAAACGGCATACGGCGGTAAGCAATGTCCCATGCGGCTCGTGAACGCCGCCTTGATTGATCTTCCTGAGCTATGGCAACTCGATAATATCCGCAAGTCGCCAAGAAAACAATAAAATCGTGTCCCGCTAACCTATCAAGCATTTGATCAATGAAGGGTAGAGGAAATGATCCTTTTGGTGGCGGTATTCAATTTTCTGTAGTCAATGCACATGCGCCATCCCGTGGTGGCTCTGATCGCACCAACTCCCTCGCTATTTTCAAGAATAAGAATGCCCCTTCTTCGCACTACATGCACGGGCTCACCCATTCACTATCGGCGACAGAAAGACGAGGCCTTCGCCATGAGTTTGTAGATCTCCTTCTTCACTACTCGTATATCACAGGTTCAACCTCCTTGTCCGCCTCGCCGACGAGCTCCTTCTTCCAAGGTGATGCGATGCATACATGTATGGGTTAATGCCACGATATCGCCCAAACTCCACCAAGGCAAGCTTGTTCCTTTTCAAAACTCCAATCAACGATCTTCCTCATACCGGCCAAAGTCGAGGAGATGATCATCGCTCGATCTCCCTTCCTCTAAGAACACATACTTCAAATGCGCTGAAGCTCCTCGAGTTCAACAGATGGCTTCGGAAGCTTCACAACCACGTGCTACTTCTTGTCTCGGCCGATCCCATGAAGACCTCTTCAATTGTGTGTGCCTCGCAAAAATACATTCTACCAAGGGCTCAATAGCATCGACAAAAGCACAATCATCAATATAATGAGCAGAGGGGCATTAAGACTATTTCACGTAAAATGTAACAAAGGTCCCTAAAATACCATCTTAATAAGACCACTCTTAACATCTATCATGGTATTAGTGGTGGCCATAAACGTTCACCGAGGAGAACAAAGTGAGACCTACCATCCTCCCAGCACATCCCCAACTTCCAAGACCACAAAATCCATCAAAATTATCGCACCCCACATTAACCATAACATTTTCCACTACCCCTCGGGGTATCTCATAGATCTATCGCCTAATTGAAGGGTCATGCCCTGGGTTTCAATTCCTTAAGACCTAATTTCGAAAGATAGAATAAGGCATTAAATTAATTCCCGCCCCCAAATCACATACCTAAGGCCTCTTCCCATTCCCCATAGCAATCTTAATGATAAAGCTACCCGATCGCGAAGCTCAGCGGAAGGGGAAGTCAGATGATTGAATTAGCTGCCCGAGACTAATTACATTGGCAATGTCTCCCGCCTCTTCTTCGAGGTGAGCTCCTTAAAGAATTTCACATAGGCGGGATGTATTTGACGACGCCCAAGAAAGGCGTATTGACGTACTGAGACAAGAATCTTGTAGAAATCACGAACTGCTGGTCCCGCTGGCATTCACAACCGACGGGATAGGACCCGGCTTGAACAAAGTCTTTGAAGTTTGTCCCATGAACATATGGATCGCGGCTTTGTGCAACTCACTCATCTTTCTTCTCGTGAACCTCTTCTTCAACACGAGGTTCCTCAACAACGACAGGCAGCTTGGAGAAGCGCACAGAACCGCATAGTCACCATGTTGTCGATAACCTTTCCACTTCTGAGCACCGCCACGGCATGAGCTTGATGAGCTTGCCCGCAACTTGTTCTTTTCACTCGCGCCTCATCTCATTAAGAGAAGGGCAATCTGACCCATAGTTTCGAGACGCCCATCGCCGCCTCCGCATTTTCATTCCTCCGATTGTTCTTAGCGATGTAGGCTCCGAGAGGATCCTCAAGCAGAATCTGAGATTGCGGGGACCGCGTGGAAACCGTTGTTGCGGGCGGAGTCGGTAAGTGGTACCGCGCGCGAGGCCGCCGCCGTAAGAATATCGTGGGTAAGACGGCCGTCGATATGGTCTGCCGGATATCGATATCGCCGACCATAAGCTTGCCGCTCAAGCGGATACTACCGAGCCGTGTATCACTGCGGTGGGTACCAAGCAGTGCGAGGCTTCGAAGTTTGTGAGTTTGAACCTCAACCCCGACCTTGGCTCGTTCTTCCACCTGAGTTGTATTGTCGCTGTTTTGCTCATAGGTCTCCTCGCTCATAATGTTGTCGAGGCCGAAAACCTTGCATAGCATAAGTCTCAACTCCGCCTTCATAGACCAAGCGCCCCATATTAGGGCAAATATCCGCAGATGTCCCATTTCCATGCAAATTCCACAAGGATGCATAGAGAATTCCTCGTGGAGGCGCGCCGAACTCCCGAGAAGGAGCAATAACTCCCGGGAGGCGGCGAGCTCACCGCTTCAACTTCATCTCGCTCATTTCTCTCATGAGTCGCCATTTGCCTCGGCCAACCGATCCAGTTCCAATGAGTCGATGTAAGATCGACGCTGCACTGATGCCTTCGAGGCAATTGCTCGCCATGACGCCAAAGATTTCGCCAAGAGCCCCTACCGTGATATGAGCTATGTTGCCCCTCGCCGCCGTCGGCTTTTCCCCGATCGGATTTCGTGATCCCATCGTAGAAGAATTGGCATAACAAAACCAACGGAAGAAGTGATGTGGGCATTGCCTTGAAGCCCTCGAATCTTTCTCTCGCTCATGGAACGGCTCATCTAGATCTTGCTGAATGTCATAATTTTGATCAAGATCCTTCGCCTTCTCTGCGATAGAACCTCAACATGAACTGCTCCACCACGTAATTCCAATTTGTCGAGAGTCATGGAAAACTCATAAGCCAAGACTGGCTTTATCCTTCAAAGAATAAGAGAAACAACGATCTTCAACTGTCTTCGCTCGTGCCCATCGAGGAATGACCGCACCACTGATTATATTCTCCGATAAAACCGTATGCCTTCATTTGTCATGCCATGAAAAGTAGGAATGAGGTTGAAGTGATTCGCTTCAACTCATACCCACGTGTCGCGGGCATAGACGATCGGATTTGTAGTCTCCCTATCTTAGGGCTTAAAGTAATCCCCATCGCGAGGGACTGCCCTGGCCATGATTGTTGTTCATTCGATCACCCATGACCTCGAAGGAACTCTTCAAATAAAAATTATCGACGGTAGTAAATCCCTTCAACCGTGAGAGAACCGTCCTCACATAAACTATCACAACTGAGTGATCAAAGTCTCGCACACACTAGGCAACATGGTTTGCTCAACTTGCAAGTATACTTCAACGGGATGCCAATCTAGATTTAGCTCAAGCCCCTCGATACACAACACTCAACAAACGAGATCAAACGCAATCATGGTACAAAATAAGAAAGGCAAGGAGAAGAATAAAACGAAAACATGCAACATAAATAAACGCTTAAAGTGTTCTCAAGAACGGCGCCAAAATTTGTTTCAACTAAAAGTATACTTTAATCGACTCACAATCGAACGAGGTGTTGTAATAGGAAAGCCAACCCTACTGCCTCTCAAGGAAAACTTAACAGTATGCTACTAAGTTGCAACACTAAAACAATTAAAATCCTAAACACTCTACCTCAAAAGGGTTGATAGATTACCTAGGCAAGAAATTATTAACGAAAGAAAGACTAATTAACTAGGCGTAAATCAATTAGCGTATAAATTATCTAAGCAAGAGTTAAACCCTAAATCAAAGAACATGAAATTGAAATTATAAACCCTAGGCATGAATCTAAAATAATTGAACGAAGATAAGATTACTCTGACAAATATCAAAATAAATCATAATCCAACGAAGAAATCAATAATAATAAAATACTAAACGATTAATGTAATAAAGCAATAGAAGAAACTTACGAACAATCAAACGATGGAATAGATAATGTAAACTCGATCCGAATCCAATATCCGCATAATATTCTTGAATCGATCAAAAGAAAGAGAAGGAAAGCAATGGAAAGAAAAGAATTCGTAAATCTCTCTCGTTTCCTCGAAAACCTAAAGACGGCCAAAGGAAAATAATAAAAGGTAGGTTTTCAATTGAAAACGATATATATCGGCCCAAAATTAACGCGCAGTACGACGCTGGCGCCGCAAAACTAGGAACTCCCAAATACGATTCCATGCCAAGCACCGACGCTGGTTCTGATCGGCTAGCCACCGGACGCAATGAGGCGCCGACTGTCGAGCTTCGGATGAAAAATTAATAGCACGTCACGGACGCGACGAGGCGCCGGACGCAGGACTTCGGCCAATCTTATGAATGCAACCCAATACGGACGGAGACGAGGCACCGACGCGAATGTTTCTCGAGGCGTGTTTAGCGCCGACACAAACGAACGCCGGACGCTGCCTTTCCTTCAAGCGGCGACGCACAGACCCAACAGGGCCACGCCGAGTCCGGCGCTGCGCGCTTCGAGCAACAAAAGCTCAACGCAATCCTACCCTACACAAAACACCAACGAACATGATTCCAATAAAAGATATTCAAATATAACCGTAAAGGAATCAAAACGACGACAACAAAACAAAGAAAACAAAACAAAATATGCGAACATCGTCATTGCAGATTCAAGGCGACACCTTGCTATCATGCGGTGGCTTTTGGTTTGTCGGGTTTAGGTGACCTCCTCGCCTGTTTGCCTCATGAGCCCGATTCTACCTCACGGAGCCGATGCCGCTTCATCAAGCGGCCGCACCGCTGCCTCCTAACTGACAATCTCGAGCGAATGTCCGTATTTCACAACGATAGCACTCGGTGCTACCTTGCCGCACTCGCCGAAATGATTCTTTCGCATTTCGCACCAAGGTTTTTCCACACCGCCCCACCGCCGCTGGTTGAAAATTCTTCCCAAGGTCGCTTTTCTCACTTGAACGCCTTGATTCCTTGGAATCATCGACCGCCCGTTCCCTCGAACACCGATCGACTTTCCTCGATCTTCCCATTTCCTCTTACTCTTCCTCCGTCACCGGCTGTCCGGTGGCATTGTTCTTCCTCGGGCAACATCGACTCAATGTTTAATGCCCGGTTCAAGATCGCGATACGCCGATCTCCCCGACCGACGAGCGAAATTCGATCTCCGGCCTCGAGTCCTCTCTCGAACTTGTCTCGCCCGCAGCCTCGCGGCCACTGTGCACGTAGCATAACGTGATGTATTTATCGAACGAGCGATCGTACTCGGTGACCGCCCTTCCCTCGACGAAGATTCCGTAACTCGTTTGCTTTCTCTCACCAGAACGCCAGCACGCATTTTTCCATGAGTTCTTCCTCAAATCTTCCCACGATACCTTCCCCACTATCCTCGGTGTTAGGTCCTCCTCACGGATTCCCCACCGTAAATCACCTCATCGGTTAGTCGAAGATCGCAGCATTCAGCTTTTTCCGCTTCTTCGCACCGATGTATTCAAGATCCTTTCGTGGATCCTATCCAGCTCTCGGCCGATCGGTTCGCCGAGACCGTCGAACGTAGGGATTATACCTACGAAAACTCTCGATCGCATGTCATTGAACCAAAGGTGGTTCATGGGCTTCTTCTACGCTATTGTTCCTCCGTTCCTTGTTCTCAAGATTCTGCATCGATGTTCAAACATTAGAAACGCCGATAGATAACCGTATCATCGCATAACATATATCATCACCCATAACCACATATCATCACATATATCACATATCACGCACGATCACATATAAACATGCAACTCGCTAACACATCATCGTTATGCATTTCACATAACATTATCATCGCACATCACATAAATCATATATCATCACGGCATAGCTCATATCATATAAAGCACCAAGCATAAACATCCCGCAATACATGCCGTTAGTATCAAGAATATTCAAGGTCCATGAAGGATCACAAAATACAAGATCAAGGTATGTCACCAAAAGGTCGATATGAGCAAAAAGAATCGACTGCCATCACAAAAGATGCCGCTCGTCCATGCTTCTAGTAGATTCATGACTGCTGCACACACCGACTACCTAGATCTCTCGCCTCCATATCCGCCCATTATTCCCCATTCGTCCCAAATGTTCCATTCTCGCCTCCTCATCCTCTCTTCCCATCCTATCGTGGTCAATTGGCCGCCGTAAAAGCGATCCGCATGAAAGCAAGCCTCGTGGGTATGATCCCATCCAAGTCAAGGCCTGATTGCTCGAGTATCGTGAAAGCTGCTCGAGTCCCTGCTCGGCGCTTGCTTCTTCCTAAACATGCCCGACCTCATCGTAGTCATCGGCTATCTCGGATCACGGTCCTCCGAGTCCTCACTGCCCTCCTCATCCTCCTCCGGGTCTTCCTCCTCCTGAGTCTCCTCCTCGATGCCAACCCGATACGCTCTATGGTCTCAAAATTTCGATCCCGGCCTCTTTCCGCATCGCCGGATGGACAATCTCTCGCCCGGAGGTTCCCGCCTCAAAATCGCTCCGGTCCTTCGAAGGTAAGGATCGTCACGGAGGTGTAGTGACCGTGTATCCCGATGCATCGGTGATCGCTCGAGCGATGGTCGCTCTCCCAAAGGCTCTTCGGAACATCATCCCTATCATCAACTGATCGGTCCTCGAACATGCCTCGCTATCACATCCTCCTCGATGTTATACTCGATGATCGGTCCACCGCCTCCATACTCGAGCAAAACCTGAAATCCAAGGTAAGGTGTCGGTGATAGGATCCTGCTCGAACATCATGTATCCTTGCCGCCCACGGCCGCCAACCTGGTAGCCTCTCACAACCGATAGTAAGCCTCATATTCTCGATATTTTCCCACCGCCTCGGATCTTCCTCCACAATCCAACAAATCTCCCTGTAAATACTCCCAACGGCTCATGGACATTCCTGTACATTCCCCGAACTTACGGATCCGCTCATCCATCCTGTGGATCTTAACCAACGTTGTCCGGGCCATCAATATCCATAAACCTACATGTTAGTTTATCAACATAACAACAAATATTCACGCTTCTTTTTCTCGCCCAAATATCCGGGTAATCATGTCTAAAACACATGTTCATTTCAACACATATCAATATCAATATCGATATTTATCATAATAATCACGTAAGCAAATACAGGATTCACTTACAAGCACTCGTTTATCAAAATAAACAAGATTTTCAATCAACAACGCATTGCTATGTAAACACATAGACTTACATCAACCATCCGTGATCACATCAATTACATCATATCATATAAACGATTTTCACATCACAGTTGCATAGGCCCTTCCGTCCCATCGACAAATCATTTCCACATCCACATCAACACCCAACCATACCACATCCATCTCACCTCAACATCCACATCACGTTTACATCACGTAAACTTTTACCATGCCAAAGCATATGAAACCAAGATCACATCAAACTCACATAACCACATAAAGCATCAGCAATTAAACACATACCTCATCCCCTTTTTAAAGGAGCGCCCGACGGTGAGCTGAGGGTAGCTGAACCTGATAAACAGTTTAGAAGGACAAGTTCTAAATACTCAATTTCAAGAACGCACATGATATAAAGCAAACAAACTGCTTTGATATCGGATAACTAGGTTAAAGCCAAGAACCATTGCTCTGATAGCAAGCTGGTATCAGATAACAAAGATAGATGTCGGGGCAAGAACATCGCCTGACATTACGTCGTCACGCCCAATTCCCGAGAAAGGCACGTATGCCGGGGTGTGATTAGGGTGGGGTTAAGAAGCGAAGAAGGGGGATACATATAACATACATGATAAGAAGATGTGACCATGAAATAGGGCAGCATCTCCTCTATAACTAGGACATATCCTGAAGGGGAGGGGTGCGCAAACAATCCACCAACAGAATAATATCGATACCATAACTTCAATGAACATGATCTTGGTTTAATTTAAGTAATGAAAAAAAGCAAAATAGCATTACATCCTGTTGACTAGACCGATCAACCACATAGCATGCTCATGTCGAGACTCATAGCATAATAATATAGTAAACCTTGTTCCCAATCAGAAAGCAAAATGAGGGACAAGAATACGCCAACATCGTAGTACATATATATATAAGATAACAACATCAAGGAAGCATAGCATGAAGAACCCGCAGCCCACCCCCGGCCGCGCCCGTCCAAATTCTCCTCCATCTGTGAAAATATTTGAAAAAAGGTTTGGAGTGAGTACTAGCGCACTCAGTTGGGGTTTTATCATAAATCAAAAGAATCATGATGCCGTGTTCAGAGCACTTACCTTAGAAGGTTTTAAAACGTAAATCCACTTCTAAGTAAGCAAAATAGATTTTTCATTTTTTTGATACCTGATCCGTTATTACAGTTACTCCCATCATAGAACCAAGAACCACGGCTCGGAACGTATCCCGCCAGCCCATCACATCTCATTCGCCTCTGAACATATCCAACAAACCCACAATATCTCGCCCGTAACATATCCAACAGCCCATGCCCGAACGATCCAACCGGCTAACTCGGTGTGGACTTCGTGGGTCAAACTCGTAAGAACCATAACCACCTCATTACCATTTCGTGTGGACTCCGGGTCTATCCCCTTCGTAACCATAACCACGTGTTCGGGTCTATCCCTTACGATCAATACTCAAGATGGTGATCAACCCACCGAATAGAGATCCGCACAATCACAATATAACCATATCTCGGATCGTAGAACAAGAATAACTTCATCAAAACATTTTACGGCGCACATGTTTTATTTTGAAATATCGTAGTAAATAACTCAAAATAAGCATATATAACCCAACCCGAATGTATTTAAACGTTAACCGGAGGTATCTACGATCCGATGACTTCACCGATCGACCGGTAGGTACTGTAACAAGACGGAACAACTTTTGGGGTCACATCCCACAAAGCAAAGCAAAACGTGATCCAAACGAATATCGTAGCAAAACTAGATTTTCGACTTTCAACCCACATTTGCACCTCCGGTTTTCAAATCAACTCGATGCGTAGGAAATATATTCGTGGCATCAAGACCTATAATAGGGTACTTTCAAAATATGCATGCATGCAAGTCGACTCAAATCTTAGCAACAAGAAGCTTCAAAAATCGATGCTATCCACGGATCTAGGATAAACCATCCAAAATCGATGCATGAAAATGGAAACATAAGCAATATGCATAACGATTTAACATGGTATGACAAACTATGTTGAAAATGGATAACCCTGACATGTACTTCCTTTAGAAAACTCAAGCAACTAAAACATCCCTACGTGCGAAACGCGAAATGTAAAAACGGAATCGGTACTTTAGTGGAATGCATAGCCTGAACTCAAAACCTAAAGGACCAGTGCTGTGTGGCTCGGTGGCCACCAAATCGGCGGCCACAAGCTCACGGGCGGCGTGAATGGGCGGCGCGGTCTTGGCTAATCGACTGCCTCCGGCGCTTTTCCGTCCGTCCCTTTAGAATCTCGAGTTCTATGCTATACGATCTAATAAAAGGCGGAATCAAAACAAGAAAAGGACAAAACAGAAAACGGGCTACTGGGAGAGGTTGATCGGCGGTGGTGGCTCGGCAAGAAGCAAGAATGGCGCCGCCACCGAGCCTCCCGGCCGATCCCCACTCCTCCAACGCTCCGCAGCGTGCACTGAGCTGCTCGGCCTTCCGTAAACACGAGAGACGAAGGAAATGAACGCTGAAACCGAAGGCCCCAGCCTCCTATTTATAGAAAGAGGGGGTCATGCCTTTATGTGCAAGCGTCTTTTTCAAAATGCAAAAATGACGCAACTTTTGCAAACAGACTCAAATTTAGCAAACTTGGTATCCATGGACACGAAATAAAATACCGGACACAACGACTATAAACAAGATATGCTTTTAAAGACCAATGAAAAGTCCGGTTTTTCGATAACTTCCTGAGTGCCAAACCTTCATGGGTGGTCGAAAACTCAGATACTTAGTGTCTATGAATTCATTATAAGACACTCTTCACAACGCCTCGAGGTTTCGTGACGGTCGCATCACCAAAACAAAAGTCAACCCTTTGACATTTTCTCGGCGTGTGCCACGCAAATGTGAAGCTTAGAAAGACGGGTATTACATCCTCCTCCTTAGAAAAATTTCGTCTCGAATTTCAAACACGTGGAGAAAACAACTCGTGGTAACGGGCCCCGAACTTGTCTTCCAACTCCCACGTAGCTTCCTCCTCTCGTGGTGATTCCACAACACCTTCACCAACGGACTGCGCATGTTCCTCAATTCCTCGACTTCTCGCTCCAAAACAGCCACCGTCTCTCCTCGTAACTCGGATCCCGAGCAAGAACCACTTGGTCATGCTTGATCACGTGTTTTGGGTCGAGCACGTATTTTCTCACCGAAAACGTGAAACACGCCATGAACATCTCCGATGCTAGGCGGCAAAGCTAACCTATAGGCAACGGGCCTATCCTCTCGAGAACTTCGAAGGTCCAACGAACCTCGGTCAGAATCTTACCTCGCTTCCAAAACGAACGACTCCTCTCGTTGGGGAAACCTTATGAAAACGCGATCTCGATCATGAACGAAGATCCGTCACGACGCTTGTCCGCATAGGACTTCTACCTGTCCTGAGCTTCCTTGATCCTTCGCTTGATCTGATCGATAACCTCGACCGTCTGTTGAACCATCTCTCGGTCCTAACATCTTCCTCTTGCCCACTTCGTCCCAATAAAGTGGCGATCGACACTTCCTTCCGCATAACGCTCATACGGAGCCATTCTATGGTGGCCTCGATAATCTGTTATAGGTAAACTCCACCAAAGGTAGTATCTCTTCCCAATTTCCTCCTCTATCGGTCACGATCGCTCAAACATGTCTTCCAAGACATGAATCGTCCTTTCCGATCGACCGTCCATCTCGAGGATGGGCGTCGATTAAGATCCACTTGGTCCCCATGGCTTCCTCGCACTCCTCCAAAACCTCGACGTGAACCTCGGTCACAATCTCACGTAATCGATACCGCACACCATGTAACCGCACGATCTCTAACGAAAGTCGAGCAAGCTTATCTAACCCGTCGTCATCCGAATCCGTAAGAAATGAGTGACTTCGTCGGTCATCGACGACAACCCATATAGCGGTGTTTCCTCTCGCGACCTTGGAAAACTCATCATAAAATCCATACCGATATGATCCCATTTCCACTGGGATTGGTAGCGGTTGCAACAAACCCGATTTAACGTTGATGTACAATTTTCACTTGCGATAAGCCAAACAACGCTCCACAAACGCTGCTACATCCTTTTTCATCCCTTCCCACCAAAAGTTCCTCTTAAGGTCTCTCAGACATTTTGGTGCTTCTCGGATGAGTCAGATACGTGCCTCATGAGCTTCACTCGTGATCTTATCTCTCAATTCTCTATCGAGTGGCACACATAACCTTCCTCGAATAGTAGCGAGTTGTCCTTCGCTCGCGAATCCTTGCTATCTTCTAGCCTTGCTTTCAAACGCATCTTTTCCAAGAATTCGTCTCCTCACTACGCACTCACGATGGCTTCTCTCAGGTCTGGTTCAGCTGTCAAAGCTGCGATGAATCCTTGCACTGATTCCGACGGGTGAATCACTTCCAAGCTTAGCTTCTCAAAATCTCGAATAAGCTATTTCTCTTGCGTAAGAAGATATCCCAACTTCGCTCTCGACTTGCGACTAAGAGCATCTGCTACAACATTGGCTTTCCCCGGGTGATAACTGATAGAGCAATCATAATCATTCACCAACTCTAGCCATTTCCTTTGCCTCATGTTCAACTCCTTTTATTCAAAGAAGTACTTGAGGCTCTTGTGATCCGTGAAGATCTCACACTTAACTCCATAGAGATAGTGCCTCCAAATCTTCAACGCATGAACGACTGCTGCTAACTCCAGATCGTGAGTTGGGTAGTTCAACTCGTGCGGTTTCAACTGACGAGACGCGTAAGCTATAACCTTCCCGTTCTGCATGAGAACGCAACCTAAACCAAGCTTGGATGCATCGGTGTAGACCACAAACCCATCGCTCCTTCCGCACGGCTAACACCGGGCGGTTGTTAGCTTCTTCTTTAACTCTTGAAACTTGCTTCACAAGCTTCGACCATGAAAACTTGATTCCTTTCCGAGATGTTGCGCCATCGGCCTTGCCAACTTCGAAACCCTTCGATGAAACGCCTATAATATTCGCCAAGCCTAGAAAGCTTGAACCTCATTGGCATTAGTCGGAACCTTCCGCTACTTACCGCTCAACCTTCACTGGTCGACTTTGATTCCTTCGCAGACACGATGTGTCCAAGGAACATCACTTTTTGAGCCAAAACTCGCACTTGCTATACTTGCATAAAACCTCTCGCTCGTAACGCTTCTAGAACGGTATGGAGGTGTTCTCTATGCAACTCGCATTCTTGAATAGATGAGAATATCATCGATAAAAACCAAGACGAAACTATCCGATCTCGATGGAAAACTCGATTCAGCAGATCCATGAAGATCGCCGCGCATTGGTCAAACCAAACGGCATCACGATGAACTCGTAGTGCCCATACCGCTCGAACGCGGTCTTCGCAACGCCCTCCTTCCCGATCTTCAGCCGATGGTAGCCCGACCTCAAATCGATCTTAGAAGACACTCGCTCCTTTGAGTTGGTCAAAAGATCGCCGATCCTGGAAGAGGATATCTATTCTCGATCGTCGACTTATTCACTCTACGTAGTCAATGCACATCCGCATTGATCCATCCTTCTTCTTGACGAATAGAATCGGCGCCCCCCACGGCGACACGCTAGGTCGGATAAAACCTAGATCCAACAGCCTCCAATCAATCGCGCTTTCGGTTCTTGCAATTCCTTAGGTGCCATTCAGATGGTGCCTTTGATATCGGCGCTGCTCCCGGTTCCGGATCAATAGTTAATTCCACTTGTCTATCAGCGGTAAACCCGCAAGTCCTCGAAACACGTCCCGATATTCACACACCATCGCTCCTCTTGCAGAATCGTTATGCGCTCTTGATGCCTCACAAACTCACCAAGAAAGTTCGACAGCTTCCTTCCCGATCATCCTCACCGCCTTCTTCGAGATCATTGCACGCAAACACCCATCCTTACGACGTGAAACAAACTTCCACTCCTTCGGTACGTTCGAAAAGCAACTTCTCTCGAGACAACGATAGTTGCCATGTGCTTTTCCAACCAATCCATGCCAAAGATGACATTAAAATCTTCCATTCCGATGACATGCAAATTGACAAGGACCTTCGCTCACGTGATTTCTACCTCCCGGTTCGCAAATCTCTTCCGCCTTTAGCACTTCCCGACGGATGCTAATTTCTGTGGTACTGTGATTTCTTGGGTACCAAACCCAACCTCTCACACGCGATTCTCGAAACGAAAGAATGTGAGGCTCCTCAGATCAAACAAAGCGAAACGGTATATCACTCATATGGATTATACCGCAAGATTTTTGGGAGCTTAAGCTGTCTGCTGGCGATTCAAGACGTACACCCTTGTTTGTTCGCGGTGGCCTTTGGTTTGCCGGCCTAGGGTGACCTCCTCGCCGTTGTTTGTCCTCGGAGCCTGATTACGCCTCATGAGTCGGATGCCGCCTTCTTGGCGGCGTGCACCGCCCCCTCCTAACGGACAATCTCGAGCGTAATGTCCAGATTTCTTACAACGATAGCACTCGTGCTACCTTGCTCGCACTCGCCAAATGATTCCTTTGGCATTTCGGCACCAAGTTTTTCCACACCGCCCCACCGCCGCATGGGTTGGAAATTCCTTCCCAAGGTTGCCTTTCTCTCACTGAATGCCTTGATTCCTTGGAATCACCGGACCGCCTGGTTCCCTCGAATACCGATCGCCTTTCCTCGATCTTCCCATTTCTCTTACCTCTTCCTCCGTCACCGGTCGACGGGTGGCATTGTTCTCCCGGGCAACATTGACTCAATGTTTAATGCCCGGTTCAAGATCGCGATACGCCGATCTCCCCGATCGACGAGTGAAATTTCGATCTCGGTGAGTCCTCTCTCGAACTCATCGCCTCGGCAGCCTCGCGCCGACTGTGCACGTAGCATAACGTGACGGGCGATTGAACGAGCGATCGCACTCGGTGACCGCCCTTCTCCTCGACGAAGATTCCGTAACTCGTTTTGCCTTCTCTCATCAGAACGCCAGCACGTATTTTCCATGAGTTCTTCCTTGAAATCTTCCCACGATACCTTACCCATCGTCCCCGGTGTTAGGTCCTCCTCACGGATTCCCACCGAAATCGCCTCATCGGTTAGTCGAAAGATCGTACAATTCAGCTTTTCCGCTTCTTCGCACCGATGTATTCAAGATCCTTTCGTGGATCGTATCCGGCCTCGCCGATCGGTTCACGAGACCGCCGAACGTAGTGGGATTCTACCTACGAAAACTCTCGATCGCATGCCGCTGAACCAAAGGTGGTTCATGGGCTTCTTCCACGTTATTGTTCCTCTTGTTCCTTGTTCTCAGCATTCTGTACCGACGTTTGAAACATTAGAAACGCTTTCGCATAGATAACCGGGTATCATCGCATAACATATATCATCACCCATAACCACATATCATCACATATATCACATATCACGCACGATCACATATAAACATGCAACCTGCCAACACATCATCGTTATGCATTTCACATCACATTATCATCGCATATCACATAAATCATATATCATCATGGCATAGCTCATATCACATATAAGCACCAAGCATAAACATCCTGTCATAGACAAATATAGTATCAAGAATATTCAAAGGTCCATGAAGGATCACAAAATACAAGATCAAGGTATGTCACCAAAAGGTCGATATGAGCAAAAAGAATCGACTCGACCGTTCATCGCAAAAGAAGCCGCCTGTCCATGCTTCTAGTAGACTCATGATCGCCACCGCACACACCGACTACCTAGATCTCTCGCCTCCATATCCATCCACTATTCCCTGCTCGTCCCAAATGGTTCCATTCGCCTCTCCTCATGCTCTTTCCTTCCTATCGTGGTCAATTCAGCCGCCGCAGATAAGCGATCCCGCATGGAAGCAAGCCTCGTGGGTATGATCCCATCCAAGCTGCGCCTCGATTGCACCGAGTATCGTGAAAGCCGTGCTCGAGTCCTCGTCTCGGGCGCTTGCCCTTCCTCAACATGCCCGACCTCATCGTAGTCATCGCTATCTCGATCACCGGGTCCTCCGAGTCCTCACCGCCCTCCTCATCCTCCTCCGGGTCTTCCTCCTCCTGAGTCTCCTCCTGGATGCCAACTGATACGCTTCGGTGGTCTAAAAATTCGATCCCGGCCTCTTTCCGCCATCGTCGGATGGACAATCTCTCGCCCGGGAGGTTCCTCGCCTCAAAATCGCTCCGGTCCTTCGGAAGTAAGGATCATCGATGGAGGTGTAGTGATCGGTGTATCCTCGATGCACCGGTGATCGTCGAGCGATGGTCGCTCTCCCAAAGGCTCTTCGGAACATCATCCCTATCATCAACTGATCGGTCCTCGAACATGCCTTGCTATCACATCCTCTTCGATGGTATACTCATGATCGTCCATCGCTCCATACTCGAGCAATAACTCGGTGAAATCCAAGGTAAGGTGCCGGGTGATAGATCCCGTCTGAACATCACGTATCCTTGCTTTCTCGCCTCTCACAACCGATAGTAAGCCTCATATTCTCGATATTTTCCCACCGCTTTGGATCTTCCTCCACAATCCAACAAATCTCCCGTGAATACCCCAACGGCTCATGGACATTCCTGTACATTCCTAACTTACGGATCCGCTCATCCATCCTGTGGGATCTTAACCAACGTTGTTCACGCCATCAATATCCATAAACCTACATGTTAGTTTATCAACATAACAACAAATATTCACGCTTCCTTTTTCTCGCCTCAAATATCCGGGTAATCATGTCTCAAACACATGTTCATTTCAACACATATCAATATCAATATCGATATTTATCATAATAATCACGTAAGCAAACATCAGATTCACTTACAAGCACTCGCTTATCAAAATAAACAAGATTTTCAATCAACAACGCATTGCTATGTAAACACATAGACTTACATCAACCATCCGTGATCACATCAATCACATCATATCATATAAACGATTTTCACATCACAGTCGAATAGGCCCTTCCGTCCCATCGACAAATCATTTCCACATCCACATCAACACCCTACCATACCATATCCATCTCACCTCAACATCCACATCACGTTTACATCACGTAAACTCTTACCATGCCAAAGCATATGAAACCAAGATCACATCAAACTCACATAACCACATAAAGCATCAGCAATTAAACACATACCTCATCCCCTTTTTAAAGGAGGCGGCCTGACGGTGAGCTGAGGGTAGCTGTACCTGATAAATAGTTTAGAAGGACAAGTTCTAAACACTCAATTTCAAGAACGCACATGATATAAAGCAAACAAACTGCTTTGATATCGGATAACTAGGTCAAAGCCAAGAACCATTGCTCTGATAGCAAGGTGGTATCAGATAACAAAGATAGATGTCAGGGCCAAGAACACTGCTCTGATACCATGCTGTCACACCCCAATTCCTGAGGGAAGGCACGGATGCCGGGGTGTGATTAGGGGTGGGGGTTAAGAAGCGGGGAAGAAGGGGGGGATACATATAACATACATGATAAAAAGATGTGACCATGAAATAGGGCAGCATCTCCTCTATAACTAGGACATATCCTGAAGGGGAGGGGTGCGCAAACAATCCACCAACAGAATAATATCGATACCAAAACTTCAATGAACATGATCTTGGTTTAATTTAAGTAATGCAAGAAAGCAAAATAGCATTACATCCTGTTGACTAGACCGGTCAACCACATAGCATGCTCATGTCGAGACTCATAGCATAATAATATAGTAAACCTTGTTCCCAATCAGAAAGCAAAATGAGGGACAAGAATGCGCCAACATCAGAGTACACATATATATATATAAGATAACAACATCGCGGAAGCATAGCATGAAGAACCCGCAGCTCCACCCCTCGCCGCCGTCCAAATTTCTCCTCCATCCGTGAAAAGATTTGAAAGAGTTTGGGGTAGTACTAGCGCGCTCACCGGGGTTTATCATAAATCAAAAGAATCATGATGCCGTGTTCGAGCACTTACCTTAGAAGGTTTTAAAACGTAAATCCACTTTCTAAGTAAGCAAAATAGATTTTTCATTTTTTGATACCGATCCGTTATTATCATTACTCCCATCATAGAACCAAGAACCACGGCTCGTAACGATCCCGCCACCCCATCACATCTCATTCGCTCGGAACATATCCAAATTAGCCCACAATATCTCGGCCCGAACATATCCAACAGCCCATGCCCTAACGTATCCATCCGGCTAACTCGTGTGGACTTCAGGGTAAAATCCCGTCGTAACCATAACCACCTCATTACCATTTCGTGTGGACTTCCGGGTCTATCCCCTTCGTAACCATAACCACGTGTTCGGGGTCTATCCCCTTACGATCAATACTCAAGATGGTGATCAACCCACCGAATAGAGATCCGTGCACAATCTCAATATAACCATATCTCGGATCAGAGAATAGTAATAACTTCATCAAAACATTTTACGGCGCACATGTTTTATTTTGAAATATCGTAGTAAATAACTCAAAATAAGCATATATAACCCAACTCGAATGTATTTAAAACGTTAACCGGAGGTATCTACGGATCCGATGACTTCACCGATCGCACTGGTAGGTACCTGGTAACAAGACGGAACAAATTTTGGGGTCACATCCCACAAAGCAAAGCAACAATGTGATCCAAACGAAGATCGTAGCAAAACTAGGGTTTTCGACTTTCTGAACCCTCATTTGGCACTCTCCGGGTTTTCAAATCAACTCGATGCAGAAGGGAAATATATTCAGGGCATCAAGACCTATAATAGGGTACTTTCAAAATATGCATGCATGCAAGTTGACTCAAATCTTAGCAAAGGAAGAAGCTTCAAAATCGATGCCTATCCTCGGATCTAGGATAAACCCTCCAAAATCGATACATGAAAATGGAAACATAAGCAATATGCATAACGATCGAACATGGAATGACAAACTATGTTGAAATGGATAACCCGGCATGTACTTCCTTTAGAAAACTCAAGCAACGGAAAACATCCCGACATGTAAAACGAAAAAAATGTAAAACGGAATCGGTACTTTAGTGGAATGCATAGCCCGAACTCAAAACCTAAAAGACCAGAGCTGTGGTGGCTCGGTGGCCACCAAATCGGCGGCCACAAGCTCACGGCGGCGTGAATGGGCGGCGGTCTTAGCAAATCGGCCGACCTCGGCCGTTTTCCGTCCCGTCCTTTTGAATCCCGAGTTCTATGCTATACGATCTACTAAAAGGCGGAATCAAAATAAGAAAAGGATAAAACAAAAACGGGCTGCCGGGAGAGGTTGATCGGCGGTGGTGGCTCGGCAGCAACAAGAATGGCGCCGCCACCGAGCCTCCCGGCCAATCCCCACTCTGCAGCGCTCCAGCGCGCACTGAGCTGCTCGGCTCTTCCGTAAACACGTAGAGACGAAGGAAATGAACGTTGAAAATGAAGGCCCTAGCCTCCTATTTATAGGAAAGCAGGGTCATAGCCGCATGCGAAGCTGCCCTTTTCGAAAACGCAAAAATGACGCAACTTTGCAAACGGACTCAAATTTAGCAAACTTGGTACCCATGGACACGAAATAAAATACGGACACAACGACTATAAACAAGATATGCTTTTAAAAGACCAATGAAAAGTCCGATTTTTCGATAACTTCCTCGGAGTGCCAAACCTTCATGGGTGGTCGAAAACCTGCATACTTAGTGTCTATGAATTCATCATAAGACACTCTTCACAACGCCTGAGGTTTCGTGACGGTCGCATCACCGAAACAAAAAGTCAACCCTTTGACCTTTTCTCAAAAAACGTGCCATGCAAAACAGAAGCTTAGAAAAGACGGGGTATTACAATAACAATGTATGGTGAATTAAATATCCAAGATAGATTCTTAGGAGCATGAAAAATAAGATTTTTCTTCATGTTTGTATTCAATTACATGCACATTTGTGTTCATTTATATGCATAAGTTTATTCAAACTATATGCATGGATTGTTTTGTGTTCACATAACAAATTTAATTACTATTTTATCCTTTATTTTACCAAAATTAGCGAACAAATTTGAAAAAATAAAAAAACTTCACCATAGGATCTATGAGATGAATAGATGAGATTGAATACTACATACTACATAAGGTTCAAGTACTATATGATCCTTCATCTGTCATTCTCTCTCTCTCTCTCTATATATATATATATATATATATATAGAGAGAGAGAGATTATCGCGTGGGCACTCCTTGTAATGTAAACATGAGGACAAATATTAATTCTTGATAAATCAATATAGACGCTTCAGATTCAATGCATAAATTATGACGCAGATGCACAAGTGCATAATTATATACAGAAATATGCATATAACTAATTCAGATACACACTTAAAATAACCGTGTGATTTTCAAATTTATTGGACATGATTTATTCTCATTTATATATGTTAAAGATTGTATGTACATGAACCAATTCACACATACATACACACACACACACACACACATATATATATATATATATATATATATATATATATATATAGAGAGAGAGAGAGATTATCGCGTGGGCACTCCTTATAATGTAAACATGAGGACAAATATTAATTCTTGATAAATCAATATGGACGCTTCAAATTCAATGCATAAATTATGATGCAGATGCACAAGTGCACAATTATATACAGAAATATGCGTATAACTAATTCAGATGCACACTTAAAAATAACTGTGCGATTTTCAAATTTAGTGGACATAATTTATTCTCATTTATATATGTTAAAGATTGTATGTACATGAACCAATTCATATATATATATATATATATATATATATATATGGGGATGGTTCGCGTGAGAATCTGAATATTGGTGAGAAATAAGAATCCAAAGATTTAACGATAAAGTTGTTGACTAAATGTATAAAGTTGTTGCACCAAATTCTGTGCAACAACTTTATATTAAGTGCTATACTTTATATGTTAAATTTGATGCAACAAATTTATACATTTAGTGCAACAACTTTATACGTTAAATACTACATTCTTATTTCTCACCAATATTTGCATTCTCACGTGATCCATCCCCATATATATATATATATATATATATATATATATATAGCGAGTGTATATGTGTTCAGTATATGTGTTGGACTATCCATATTCTTCTTTGGATTAAATTGGGCTTACTCCCAAACCACAATTCGAAATGGGTCCTCTCGACTGACTTTGACGTTACTACATTGAGCAAGTGGACTAATTCCAACACTTCTTTGGTTCTATATCCCTTCATTTTGAAACACCCGGTCGAAATCTTACCCTCTATACATGATTCACAGACTGAGAATAGAGTAACCGTAAATTCATCACACGTTTCATCCTTAGTCAGCCTTTGGATCCTATTTAGATTGATGTGACATAATCTAAGATTTCAAAGATATGTATAGTTCTCCTATGAAGTAAACTTTCTCTTCTTATGGTTTGATGTACTAGATGCAACATAATTATAGGTATTATGCTTAGCTATAATAGAATATAAGGAATTGTATAATGTGCCACCACATATAAACTCATATCCATTAACAAATAGTTTAGAAACAGAAATAAGGTTCCTTCGAAACTCCAGCACATAAAAAACATCTCTTAAAGCTAAAACTGAACTATCAAAGCATAAAGTAACATCTCCAATTACAATCACCTCGACTTTCGTCGCGTTGCCCATGGATATTGTTATCTCGCCTTTACTCAAATGCCTTATCCGTAGAATTCCTATAAGATATAACATACATAATCAGTCGCACCCGTATCTACTACCCATGAATGAGTAGAACAAGTAACCAATACACTTTTGTTACTAGAGCGAATGACATACCTTGAGTCTTGGTCTTGAGTATAGAATACTTAGTCTTCCAATGCCTAGTCTTCCTGCATTTGAAGCACTTGCCTTTCTCCTTTGTCTTCTTCAAGTCGCTGGTAGATCCATTTGTCTTAATCCCACTGCTTTCTTTGGCCTTAACTAGCAATTCCGTCTAACTTCCCAAACAATTTCATAAGATTTAGCCAGATACTGGTTGTATCCTATGTTTGGACTGAAAAGATCACTAATAAAGTCCCTCACAATCTAACGAGGTCGTCCTAGCGAGCAAGTTAATCCGAGTCGTCTCTCAAGGAAAACTTAACAGGGCGTTACTAAGTTACCACATAAAAACAATTAAATTCCTAAACACTCTAATAACAAAGGGTTGTTTGATTACCTAGGCGGTGAATTATTAAAGAAAGAAAGACTAATTAACTAGGCGAAAATTGACAAAGCAAAGAAATTATCTAAACAAGAATTAAACCCTAGATTGAAGAACATAGAATCAACGTGATGAACCCTAGGCATAAATTGAATAGATTAAATGGAAGACAAGAATAATTAAGCAATACCAATATGAATCAACACCAAAGCATATAAATCAATATCAAAGAAATACGAGAACACGAAAGAAAGCGATAAAGAAATCTTACGAATAAGAACGAACAATGAAATTGAATTTAAGATCTTTCGGAGCAGAAATTCAACAATAATTATCCTTACAATAATCTTGAATCATAAATGAAAAAGAAATACTTAGGAAATTGAAGAAAGAAAATCGTCCGGAGAGGAGGCGCTCCAAACAAAAGAAAACCGAAAAGTGAATAATAAGGTGGCTAGGGTTTTCAGTGTCTGTCAGATTATAGCGTGAAAATTCGCACCCGTCTGGAGACGTGACGCAGCCGCGGACACGCCAAGTTTCGGATGACTTGCGTGTGTCGACGCGATGAGTTTCGGAGGAATTTCCGGACGCTGCCAGTCACGGACGATGACGAGGCGAGCGGGGGCAAAGCGCGTGCGGGGGAGGGGGAGCAGGTTAGCGTTGAGGAGGGCGCTGGGCTTGAGGATGATGCTGAGCGCACGCTGGAGAGAACTCAGCACCGCATGAAATGCGCGCTTGGGTGTGTGCAGCGCCGGACGGCGCGCAGCGCCGGATGCGCTCGCGTGTGCTCATGCGCGACTTTAGTGTTTCGCTCTGTTCTCTCTCGTCCGAACTCCGAATTGCGATCCATTTGTGCCTATGAATTCCTATCGAGATGATATTGAATTCTTATGAAGGAAAAAATCCTTGATTCCTTCTCCACTATTCATGATAATCATTGAAAGTGTCGGCTCCCTGCACCAAGTTTCACGCCGTAGAGTTTCTTGTCCGAATAATGCCCAAATAATGAGCTATTTCCTACATCAAACCAAGAATTAGAATTCAATCTTTATGACATAATAACATAATAAATTATGCTAAAAGTAAAACTAAAGATCGACAATTTAAATCCAAAAGCATAGGAAAATACGACCAGATTCGGACTAAACAACTCCCCCACACTTATCCATTTGCTTGTCCTCAAGCAAAGTCTATAAAAATAAGAGTAGAAAATAATTTGTGCAACATAACTCTTAGTCCAATCAATCAAACCTCTTTTTGTAATTCCCCTAAACATGATTAATACATAATCAAAGTTAACGAAACAAATCTAAGTTTGTGGAAATATCAAACAAACAAGTAAGTTATTTTTGCTCAGACCCAACTCTCCGTTAGGGGTGAATTAACTAAAGTGGCCACCTTTAGCAACAAGTTTCCGTTTAGAACACAAGGAAAGAATTAACAGATTTTGGACAATGTTCGAAAGGTGAACTCTCGATGAACTCGAATCTCCTATCGTGATTTCCCATGTCCATTTCTCAATTTACGAGAAAGAGGGACATAATCCCATCCTCCATTTCAACAATCTCAATCTTTTTCTTTTTCTTTTTATATAAATTGAAACAAGTATATAGGTGACTACAATGTTAACACTACCTCTGGCATTAGCCAGATAAATCATGTCAATAACCCCGGATTTAAGATCAATCCACACAATCTCGTCAATTCACATTGTACTTTAATCACATATCAACAAGAGAAACGAAATCACATCAAGGTCCGATCAATACCACAGAGTTCAGTTGCACAAATCAAAATCCTAACTTACTCGCATATACAATACTTGATTCCAAGAGATCAAAATAAGCACAAAGGCACATCACCAAGCATACAAATAGATAAGATATGCACACAAAACCAAGTAATCATCCCCCACACTAAATTCGAGCACTGTCCCTAGTGTTCAAAACATTAATAGCACAAAAAGGGCAATAGAGGATGAGACTTCCCTGATAATAGATGAGTGTGCGCTGCAGAGTTGGAGTATCACGGCTTCGCCACACTGCTAAAAACGTCCCAATACTCAAGAATAAACGACACCGAAACCTGCACCACACAAAACCAAAACAAAGACGAAAGCACAAACACAAACAAAACCCAAAAGAAAACAAGAACAAAACATAAAAGAAATCAAAGGGAACAACGAAAAAAAAAGAGAAAGAAAGAAAAAGAACAGAAAAAACCATGGGTAAACTCCCACGTAGTACTCAGTTTAACGTCTTGACCCCGACGTAATCCACTCAACAACGGATTATCCACAGTCATTTACTTGCAGGAATACCATCTCAGCCAGAGCATCAGTAGTAACCATATAAGCACAAAGGACAGTTAAGGAAGCAAATAATAAATTATTTAAGCTCAAATCGAACATCCTATTCTCCAAAGAAAAATAGATAATTTCAACTCCCAAAGCACAATACTTTGGTGAATTAGGATGTTGACGAATTATGGATGCTACCTCAACCTTTGTCCTCTCTTCATCCTCCTCCAAGTGTTGGGGTAGTTCTTTCACTTCCAGAGTGGGCTTTGGCATGCTATCAACTTCATGTGCCCATTCTTTCTCATTTTCCACCTCATCTGGCTGCAGCGGCTCGTCAGGTGTCTCTCCCACTCCATTCTCAACAATTGGGTTACTTTCAAGAATAATGACCGTCTGAGCTTGATCGGGTTGGTGTGGGAAAGGTATGACTTCAGTCACTTTCTTGTTTTCCACCTCCTATGGCAGCAGCGGCTCGTCTGGTGTCTCTCTCACCCCATTCTCAACAATTAGAAGTTCACTCTCTGCACGTTGCTGCAACAGCTCCTTAAGCATGCTATTAAGCTGTCCCATTTTTGTCTCTAAACGCTCAAGTGTGGAGTCTTGAGTATCCATTCTTTGAGTGGACAGCTTCCTTCTTTGGGCGAACCCATCCTCCAAAGCTGGTTTATGAGGTGGAGGCGGCTGCTGCGGGTACTGTTGCGGCGGAGGCGGAGGCAGCTGCTGTGGATATGGATACTGAGGCGGAGGCGGCTGCTGCGGGTATAAAATACTGAGGTGGAGATGGTTGTTGTGGGTATGAATACTGAGGTGGATGGGTTTGTTGTGGGTACGGATACTGCGACGGAGGTGGTTGCTCCCAGTAGGGATTGTAGGCTTGATCCTCATACTGCGGTGGAGGTGGTTGGTCCCAATAGGGATTGTAGGCTTGATGCTCATACAGCGGTGGAGGTGGTTGGTCCCAGTAGGGATTGTAGGCTTGATGCTCATTGTAGGGATCATAGGCTTGATGCCCATAGCCTGACGGATATCCCTCAGAATAGTTGAACTGGGATCCTTCTTCATGAGAAGAAGTTGCCCAATACGACGTCCTTTCCTCCCCACAGCCTATTTGCCCATATTTGCATTGCTGGTAACCCTGGATTAGCAGACACCAACTACAAAAACAGGATCACACGCACCGGGGGGAGAAAAACAACAACGGTACAAAATAAGAAAGGCAAGGAGAAGAATAAAAACGAAAAAACAGGCAACATTAGAAAACGCCTAAAGTTTTCCCCGGCAACGGCGCCAAAATTTGTTTGGACTGAAAAGATCACTAATAAAGTCACTCGTAATCTAACGAGGTCATCCTAGCGAGCAAGTTAATCCGAGTCGTCTCTCAAGGAAAACTTAACATGGCGTTACTAAGTTACCACACAAAAACAATTAAATTCCTAAACACTCTAATCACAAAGGGTTGTTTGATTACCTAAGCGATGAATTATTAAAGAAAGAAAGACGAATTAACTAGGCGAAAATTGACAAAGCAAAGAAATTATCTAAACAAGAATTAAACCCTAGATTGAAGAACATAGAATCAACGTGATGAACCCTAGGCATAAATCGAATAGATTAAATGGAAGACAAGAATAATTAAGCAATACCAATATGAATCAACACCAAAGCATATAAATCAATATCAAAGAAATACGAGAACACGAAAGAAAGCGATAAAGAAATCTTACGAATAAGAACGAACAATGAAATTGAATTTAAGATCATTCGGAGCAGAAATTCAATAATAATTATCCTTACAATAATCTTGAATCACAAATGACAAAGAAATACTTAGGAAATTGAAGAAAGAAAATCGTCTGGAGAAGAGGCGCTCCAAACGAAAGAAAAACTGAAAAGTGAATAATAAGGTGGCTAGGGTTTTCAGCGTGTAATTTGTATTTATAGCGCAGAAAATTCCGCACCCAGCGCCGGACGCGACGTAGCGCCGGACGCATCAAGTCTCTGGACGACTTGCGCAGCACCGGACGCGACGCGGCGCCGGACGCGACGAGTTTCTGGAGGAATTTCCAGCACGCGCGCAGCGCCGGACGTGGATGAGGCGAAGGCGGGGGCAAAGCCGCGGCGGAGGGGTGCGGTGGCGGGAGGGCGCTGGGCTTGAGGATGATGCTGAGCGCACGCTGGAGAGAGCTCAGCGCCGCATGAAACGTGCGCTTGGGTGTGTGCAGCGTCGGACGGCGCGTCGGACGGCGCGCAGCGCCGGACGCGCTCGCATGTGCGCATGCGCGACTTCGGTATTTCTCTCCGTTCCCTCTCATCCGAACTCCGAATTACGATCTGTTTGCTCCTATAAAATCCTATCGAGATGATATTCAATTCTTATGAAGGAAAAAATCCTTGATTCCTTATCCACTATTCATGAGAATCATTGAAAGTGTCGGCTCCCTGCACCAAGTTTCACGCCGTAGAGTTTCTTGTCCGAATAATGCCCAAATAATGAGCTATTTCCTATATCAAACCAAGAATTAGAATTCAATCTTTATAACATAATAACATAAAAAATTATGCTAAAAGCAAAACTAAAGATCGACAATTTAAATTCAAAAGCATAGGAAAATACGACCAGATTCGGACTAAACATCCTACATCTCTTGATGTTGGAGTTACAAGATCTCGGATATCGTAATCAAAAGAAGACACTTTGTCTTTCTATTTGATTTATGCCATTTCTTTTGCACCTTGTGCTCCTTATCGGAAGATGAATCAGTTAATGGTGTTGGACGAGGTGTGGTGAATACAAAATTTTTTATCTACAGTACAAACAATTTAAATGTTTCATTTTCACTCGATATAATTCGGACTTGATAATGGATTTTGTGCGAGCATATTGACTAACTGAAGTAAGAGATATCTGAAAAATAATATAATCCATAAGCATACAGTCACATATAATTCGTAACAATAATATTATAACCTTTTGATAAAATAATATTGATTGAAACCTCCAATTACCCAAGGAATCCCACATGCAAGCCATACATGTGGACGTTTACACATGAACCCCTCAACCAGATTAAAATAAAATATTTTAGTCATTTAATTTCATTCCATATCAACTTATACTTATGACCAATGAGACTAATAATTGGACCTTTAGCCAGACCACATCACTATTGTAAGAAGGGACTTCGCAAGAAATTCTACTTGAGGTGATGCCCTAAGCAGTGACCACAAATTTGACAATAGAGATCGAATTCTTAGAATGCATACTCACACATACCATACTACTGCTAATTCAATTTCATTTGTCATCTCATTTTACATCTATCTCTAGAGAACTTATAAAAATTTCGTAGACAAGCTACGCGTGTGGACGTTTATGCATGAAACTCTCACTTCTCAATAGATTAAAATATTTTATTTATAAATTTCATCTAACAAACTTAGGATAAATATGTGCAAGCAAGCTTCGCGTATGGACGTTTACTAACAGTGCATACCACTTTTTTTGGAGACCAAAATGTAGAGGTCTTGACAATTTTAATTTTAAAACTAAAGTGCCGTGTTTCTTGCTTAGTCTTTTTATTTCAAAAGGTTTGTCTATGCAGATCATGTAATCCTAAACATATTTTTTTAGAGCTCAACATGTAAAACGTGATCATATAATTTTAAATCATGCTTCAAAATGCGATAAACCTAGCATGTTTGCTAAAGGCAATCATGATCACTTAAACATATATACCATGCTTTCACATAATTAAACATACGTTACACGCTACAACATAATTTAAACATTCACAACACGCTTAGAACGTTAAAAAATAAAATAAAATTCATTCATCGCAATCCCTTAGTGGATCCTATAGTTTCTGCCTAATTTATTACATAAATTTACAAAGTACATATCTTCATTTATCTTTGAAACGAGTCTCGCCTGCTTGGGCACGGACTGGACTCGTCAAAACTGTATTTGAGTCAAAAATTGAATCTGGGTCGAAATAATAATTTAGGTCAGAAAATGGATCTAGGCCGAAAAACAGGTTGGGTCAAAAAAACAGATTTGGGTCAAATCGGATTCGGGTAAGGTAAAATGGGTCGGTTCAGACCCTACGTGCATGGATCGTGTGCATGTTGTGCTGGAGCCTTAGCACGCGTCCAGACGTATGACACATCACTTCCTTCTGCCCTCTTGTCTGCGTGTGCGCGTGAGCTCGCACGCTGTGGCCATGCGCGCCATGTAGGGGTGAGCATTCGGTCGGTTCGGTTGAAAATCGAACCGAAAAACCAAAATCGAAAAAACCGAACCGTTCAAAAATTTCAACCGAACCGAATCGAATTTTTACTCAAACCGAACCAAACCGAACAGAATTTTAAACTTCGGTTTCGGTTTAGTTTTTGGTTAACCGAACTTTTAGTAATTTTAATAATTTAATTTATATATATATATATATATATATATATATATATTTAATTTAATAGGGTTTAATATTTTAGTGATTTAATATATATATATACATATATATATATATATATATTATAATTTTATTTAATAGGGTTTAGTATTTTAATTATTTAATTTAATATAATATATATAAACTTCGGTTCGGTTCGGTCCGAACCGAAATTTCAAATTGTTAATCCGAACCGAAAAAAATTTGGTTTTCATTTTTTGGATCCAAACCGAACCGAAGTTGTTAAAATCCGATCCAAACGGACCAAATTGCTACGATTCGGTTCGGTTATTCGGTTTGGATTTGGTTTTGCTCACCTCTAGCGCCATGTGCGCCGTCGCATCACGGCCCATCCGTTCTCGAGAGAGCTCGCCGTGCCCATTTGTGCATGCCACGCGTTCCACCTCCCATCGTGCCTGCTGCGCCCGGTGTCGGACCTACACCAGCGATGTCATCTCGCCCCCGTTGACTCGCATCACGTACCCACGTATCGGGCTTACCTGCACAACGATGGGCGCCCACTTCCTGGGCTTATGCCTGCTGTTGTTCGCCCGTATGTGGCGTTTCACGTGCTTCCCATGCCCCGTCATGCCTCCTGTCGCACGCTTGTGCGCACCTCGCACAGTGCGTCAGGACTTCATCTTGTCGTGTTCTTGTTCTTCATCTTCATTCTTCATTTCTACAGATATAATTTACAGAAAATAAATTTTAATCTAACCACGGATTTTCTCGTGGTGATAAACGATTCTAACAAAAAACCACCAATTAATAGAGTCACGATGAATGAAGAATAACAATTAATTATAACGCATGTAATAATCAAACGTGAATTAATCAAACAGAGCCAAGATACTGATATCAGGCCCTGATACCAACTGAAGTGCAATATGATTTTTCATGCTCTCGATGATCTATCTTGAATGTTTAATTCACCATACATTGATTATATTCATAGCATGCTCCTATATAATTAATTACAACACATAAGGGTTTTCTCGTGTTTAAATGTGAATTTCTGGCAAATCTGATCAATTACTGACTCTAGTTCTAATCTTCTGGACTGTGTTTCGGATGCCTGATCTATAATGCTGAGCGAAGAAAATATATCAAGAAAACCAAAAAAAATTCCCCTAGGTGTGATTTTCCAAAAACTACAGTAGTTGGATACTACTGATTTTTTCTTATCCTTTATTTATAGTAATTTCTTTAAATTCCTAATTTACTAAGACTCCAACAAATCTAATAAATATAATAATTATCTTCTATCCTGATGATAATTCATTTCTAGAATAATTATATCTTGATATCTTTTGATATCATATAATTTCTAAGGAATGAAGAAGACTAGGAGATGTATTAAAAATACCAATACAATAATCAGAACATAGTCTCGATGGGACTGTATAGGGGGATAGAGGGGAGGGGGGACAACAATTTCATGGCTGATAGACCTTGATGGGTCAGTCCAGAGATCAAATACAAAGAATAAAAATGACCTAAAATGAATTAATTATCTTATATTCAGTCCAGAGCATTAATTCATAAACATTTATTTATTCCACTAGAGAATAAATGTTGACTTACCTCTTTATTATCAAAATTAAGTCGAGCTTGTACTTAGACTTACGAATCTCCGTATTTAAAACATACGGTTACTCGATACAGATAACCAGCATAACGTACAAGCACTGCCACCACCCAAGATGCAGAGAATATTGGGTTATCCCATGTAGCCCTCACCCATAACAAGTCAAAGTGATGATCAGTAACTCATACTCATCTAAAACCTTATCGAGATTTCGATCAATGTAAAGTCATCGAGATCTAGGTTCTTCACAACGCTCAGATAGAAGAATTCATCTCAATTTGATCCATCAATACGTCAAGATGTACCACTATACAAGCAACCAAATCAAGTTACTTCTTATCTATACTGCAGCTTATATACCAATAACTCATCCTCAAGTTGTCTCACTTGTGATCCATTTTATATCTCAATAAGCTTAACCAATCATACAGACTTCTGTGATCTCCTACACACTGTATGATCTAACTTGTGTATGAGATAAAGGGACAATATATGCAATCAAGTAAACAATTCAGATAGGAGATTCAAAATAGTGGTAAATAGAAAACATTGTATATAAGATCAGCCAATCTGCTTTCAGTATACAAATCCAACAACAGCGATACTGAAGTACAGTGCTACTAAAGAGTGAAGTTTGAAGAATGAAGATTCAGCGCTACAGAAGACGAAGAAGTCAAAACTAAAGATCTACGTCAAACTGTAGAAGAGATCATGAAGTTACTGAAGATATACATCAAACTGAAGTATCTAATAAAGACTTGGAGTAATCACACTGAAAAGAGACAAAGTCCATTCTACTGAAGAAATATGCAGTTGACTCTATTGAAGAGACTAGAAGTCAACGTACTAAAGTATCACAGAGTCAATCCTACTGAAGAAACATAGAATTATTTAAAGCTAGGGTGTTTAACTTTCAACATGTCAGAGAATCTACTGGAGGATCCTGAAAAGCCAGAGATACGTTTCATACATGCAAAGCTCTGTTGTATGATATTGCAGACACAGAAAACAATGTACGAGGATTCAAATGGGAAGAATTCAAACGACAAATGAAACAAATGTGATTGGTGTTCCCTCCAACGATACTATTCATCATCCCCTATAAATATCCATGAGATCCAATATTTGAAGGTTATCGAAAAACGTTGAGCATTCAAGTATTCAAAAATCTCAAATTTCATATCCACATAGCATTCCAACAACGATTTTTCAAAGAAAGGAATTCAAAGTGTAGACAGTAAATCATAAGAGCATAACCAAATATATTTGCTCAGGATTTCAGTATACATTCCCTTAGAGTTTAGGCTTTAAACATTGTAATATCTTACGCCTAGACATATTTAGTTGTTGCTTGTAACATCTCAATCCTTAGTTGGAAAAATCCCCTCTATCCAAAACTTGTAAAAGTAGAAGCAAAAATTGGGCAAGTAAGTAATGAAGTGTTAGAAGATTGGTTTCTTGCACCAGTAAGCAAGAAAGTTGGTCGATTGCAAGTGTAGCAATCAACGACTTCCTAGCACTATTAAGAGCAAGAAGATACGATAAGTTATTCGGGATACAAATAATTTGAAATTCTGTATATAAATTTTCTCTTGCAGGTTGTAAGCAAGACCAATCCCAAATAGTGGATTGATTGATTTATTAGTCCATGGATGTAGAAGCTAATATCTCCAAAACATATAAAAACTATGTTATTTACATTAAGTACTCTTTAAATTATATGTCACGCAGCACAACATACTGCTCAAATCTAGATCAATAGCACTTCGCTACTGAAGAGAAAACTAATACTGACTAAACCTAGAATTGACTAAGTAATCTTTCAGTATTGGTTATCATTAAAAGCAAATTTAACCACCACATTCTGTACGAATATTAGTTATCAGTCCAAATGATCAGCTGCTAAAGCAGTTAGTAAGATTGCTAACTGATTCACTCAGTACAAGATTTCTATTGTTTGAACTGACCAGTAGTACTGACTAGTTTCAGTAACCGACACCTACTGATTTTAGTAGGACGTCCAGTCTTGAGAAAAGAAAAAGTTTTTATTTGCCTTAACTGTGTATTCTTCCCTCTCATACACCAGCACGATCCCCGATGGACCATCATTTGCCTATGGGAAGTGCCACATCCGCGGCGTGCAAGCTAATTTCGACCATTTGCAATAGACAAGGGAGTTTGCAGAAGACAATGTCGCCACGACCGCATCTGAGGGTGGTTTTGCAGGCTTTGTGCCACGGTTAGCACCTCTCCGGGCAGCAACCGCGTCCTCTTATGCCTAGATCCGAGACTATGTTTTTTACCTCATTTTCCAACTCCCCCCTTCTCTCCCCATTTTTCCTTTTAGAATTCAATGGACATTCTCAACCTATAAATACCTCATTTTCAAATTGTGCTAAGGTTCTCATCATTATTCCCCATTCATATTTCCTAGAGATTAGTTTTTTCTTGGAGCTTCTTGCAACAATTTTAGAGATTCAATTTCAAGCTTTAAACTTCAAGTTTTTCATTGTAGAATTGCTATATGGATTATATTTATTTTTAATCATATTTTTCTATATTTTGTCTTATTGAATTTCTGCTATGAATAAATGCATTATTTGTTGTTGTACATAAACGTATCACTTATCCTAACAAACATATTTCTTGCTCTGAACAAGTGTATAATTATTATTAATACAATATCACTTGTTCTGAACATATATATCACTTGTTTTGGATAAATATACCACTTAAACTGGATAAATGTATCACTTTTGTATGGGCTTTTGAGAATTGTAAGAATAATAATGTCTAATGAATGAAATTTTAATATCTAATCAAAGTTAGGACTATTAAAATTTAAAAAGAAAAAGAGCCCAAATTTCATAAAATAAGTTCAAGTCAAATTGAGACAACAAATGTATCACTTAATCTAAATAAATATATCATTTGTTGTACATAAATGTACCTCTTATTCTGAATAAACATACCACTTATTCTGAATAAACATATCACTTGTTCTGAATAAATATGTCACTTAATCTGAATAAATGTATTACTTATTCTAAATAAATATATCAATTAATATGAACAAATTTATCACCTACTCTTAATAAATATATCACTTGCCGTGAGTAAATGTATCATTTATTTTGAAAAAACGAATCACTTGTGAACAAATGTATCACTTACAAATTAATATGACTACATGTATCAATTAATAAAAATATATGTATCAATTACTCTTAATAAATATATCACACTTGTAACAATAGAGAAAGTAAGTCATTAATTTTCTCAAAATGAAATCAAAAGTTACAGACATAATAATCAAAGCCATACTCAAACCTATACAAAGGCTAACACAAGACATCTATCCCAAAATAACAGCCAAAAATATGAAGATTTTGCACTATTACACAAAACTAAAGAGAGGATCTCTAAAACTGATTTAACATTCCAATACCAACATCCAAAAACCCAAGAACATAACGAACTCCACCAACAACCAAATTTATCGAAGTTCAAAAATCCTATCGATAAACCATCCCAGCAAAAGGCAGACGTCCCTTCATTAGGAAAAGGCACAAGCTTGACCAATCTCACAAACTAATCATAATAAGAATGATGCTAGAACATTAATACAGCACAAAACACTCATTCATTTCTTTCTCTTTCAATAATCTTCGGTTCATTAGGAAAATAACATGCATTTTCAACATAAACAAAGTAAATTCCGAAAGTAAAAGTGGAACAAAGATGAGGTAAAAGTATAATTCCCTTTTTACAGTACAAAAACAAACCACCCACCTCCAACACGTCACCGCCACCCTCCTCCTCTGCCGCCACCCCTTTTGGCACCGTCAACACCAGCTCGCCGTCTTCGTATGTGTAGACAATTAAAAATTGTTAGCAAATTATATTGCGCTATGTGTAAATCATGAATTAAATAATTGATTATATTTCTATTTTATTAATGGAATTTATTCGAAAATTAAATAGATATGTGATTAATATTTAATTTTATCGACAAATAAGAAAATGACATGTGGCAACGACATCGGAGAGGAATAATCACTCGAACTGTGCCAAATGAGCCATAAAAGGCCCATAAGCTCAAGCCCAAGCTCAAGCCCATAAGCTCAAGGCCCATAAGCTCAAGCCCAAGCTCAAGCCCATAAGTCCAAAAGCCCACTAAGCCCACTAGCCTAAATCTATAAATAGGGGTGAAGGCTCTCATAAATAGGAGGTGGAAGTGAAGTGAAGTGAAGAAGAGCTCAAGACACTCGAAGAATCCCCTGCGAAGCATTCTCCGACATTCGAAGTCTTCTTCAACGTTCAAGGTGTTCTTCGTGCAAATCGCCGCATTCTTCGCCAAGATCATCCTCCAAATCATTCCAAAGTTGAAGATCTTCAGGCGTTCTTCAATATTTCAAATCAAATCCGACGTTCGATCTGAAAACAAGACTGAAGTCCTTCAGATCAACATCATCAAATCCAAACTTCAAGTTCAAGGAGATTAAGGAATCATATCCCCTCCAAACAACTTGAAGAAATCCAAAGATCGTTCAAGAAATCTACATTGAAGAGAAGAATCAGAGGATAGATAGAGATCGAATCCACTCAAACATATCAAATTCAAATTCAATTGATTTTGTATACAATTTTGTATTTATAAAATTTAAATAAAAAAATTTGTGTTACAAATTTTGGCACGCCCGGTAGGACATCTCTACCTCTCATCTCTACTCTTCACCAAAAAAATCTTGAACGATGTTCACCCAAAAACATACAACTAAGGTTGCTTCAAAAGCTTCTTCAGAGAGCATTGACGTTATCACGCGAAGCAAAGCCAAACAACTCCAAGAAGCCTCGAAGTCAGCCATTGCTGGAAGAAATGAGCAACACATCGCCACTCTGAATGAAGAAAGTGTTGGCTCTGAAGGGAGCTTCACATCCCCTATTGCAAGATCCATCACAAGTTACCCATTTGAGGCGCCTGTGATGATGACGAACACCTCCACCATGGAAGAACAACTTTCAAATCTTACAAGGCTGGTTGTATCTCTAAACAAACACATCCAAGAGCAAGATGCTCAGATTGCAAAACTCAGAGGGGAAAAGGTGGAATCAAGCCGCATCCATGACGAGGAAAATGAACACAACGATGATGAAGAAGAAGACGACGAGCAAGAAACTCATGATGAGAGAAAATCGTCTAAAAAACACATTCAAATCTCTTCTGATGGTTTCATCAATGCAGACCAGCTCAAGGAGTTCATTGAAATAACAATTAAGAACAGAATTGACGAAAATTCTAAATCATCCTTGATTTACTCCAAGCATTATACTCAAAGAATTGACAACTTGAGAATGCCACATGGTTATCAACCACCCAAATTCCAACAATTTGACGGTAAAGGTAATCCAAGACAACATGTAGCTCACTTTATCGAAACGTGCAACAATGCCGGAACATTTGGAGATCGTTTGGTCAAGCAGTTTGTTCGCTCGCTCAAAGGAAATGCCTTCGATTGGTATACGGACTTGGAATCAAACTCACATGAGTTCCTCAACCGCTTTTACTGCACCAGAAGAACAGTGAGCATGGTGGAACTTACCAGTTCTCGTCAGTTCAAAGAAGAACCAGTGATCGACTATATCAACAGGTGGAGAAACTTGTGTCTAAATTGCAAGGATCGATTGTCTGAATCATCCGCCATCGAGATGTGCATTCAAGGGATGCATTGGGGCTTGCAATATATCCTGCGAGGAATCCAGCCTAGAATGTTCGAAGAGTTGGCAACAAGAGCTCATGATATGGAGCTAAGCATGGCAAAGAAGTGGAATTGAGGACCTCCAATCCAAGAACCTCACAGATTCAAAGAGAAACAAGAATTCAGAAGGGGGAAAAAACCATTTGAGAAAGCACCAAAGAAAGAATCAATGGCAGTAAAGGCAACATCGGTCAAGTTCATAAAGAAGGACGCTGAGAAAGATAACAATCAAAGTACATCTCATGAAATGGGGCAGAGAAGGTCGACCCTCAAAGAAATGCAAGAAAAGCAATACCCTTTTCTGGATTCTGATGTCTCTGGAATCTTCGACGACCTGCTAAAAGAAAGGCTCATCGAATTGCCTGAGATGAAGCGACCTAACGAGGAAGGACGAACTGACGATCCAAATTACTGCAAGTACCATAGGTTGGTTGGACACCCCATACATGACTGTTTCATATTCAAGGACAGAATCATGCGCTTGGCTCGAGAAGGAAAAATATCTCTCGAGGAAGATAGTGCCTCCGTAAATGTTCTCACTGCTGATATCAGTGACGTAATAGAAGGTATTGCAGCTCTATACGACATGGATGATCATGCGAGAAAACAAGTCGAGTCGAACGTTATTGAAGATGAAGATATCTGGGCAATCACATTTTCCGACGAAGACCTATAACTTGGATCTGCGTGTCATAATAGACCATTGTTCGTAAGTTGCTTCACTCATGAACAGAAAATCAATAGGGTTCTCATCGATGGAGTTTCAGCAGTCAACATCTTGTCTTTAAGAACGCTGAAACAACTGGGAATCCAGGAAGATGAGCTAGCTAGTAGCCGATTGACGATTCAAGGATTCAACCATGAAGGACAAAGAGCCCTTGGCACTATAAGGCTGAATTTATTGATGGGCGATATGAGATCATCTGTATTACTTCATGTAATCGACGCCAAGACATCTTACAATATGCTTCTTGGTCGTCCATGGTTGCATGAAAATGGCGTCATCCCTTCTACGTTGCATCAATGCTTAAAGTACCATCAAGATGGTGTTGTGAGGACGGTAGTCGACGATCAAAAACCATTCACAGAAGCCGAGTCGTACTTTACTGACGCCAAGTATTACATGGTAAAAACAAGCACCATAAAAGATGAAGATGAGACGCGACATGAAGAACCCGAGTCCAGTCAAAAGGCAAAGAAAGAAACATCTTCCCCGAAGATAGAAGGATTCACTATGCCTTTAACAAAGATTGACGCCAAGAGACCAGTTCCTCAACCAGTCGGAGGATTTGTTCGACCCAAGCAGAGAAGTTCTACTGAACATGGAGAATTCTCGAGTAATGAAATTACTAAGCACTTTGGGCCCAAGGCATACAAGCTCCTCGTCAGCGTCGGATAAAATCCTCATGAAAACACCACGTCAAAGCTTCCTTTGAGAAAGAATGACTACGCGGCCCAAAATCCTAAAGCAGGGTTGGGGTTCTCCACTCAGAACCCCGTTCGTATCGTCATCAAGAGGGCTACTACCAATTATGCATGTGAAGAGGGAACTGAAGAATCCTCTGTCGAAAAGAAGATTCAAAGGGTATCCGTCTTCGAGAGAATAGGTAAAAATGAGGTCCAACGAGTATCTGCATTCAAAAGACTTGGCAGACGCCATGGGTTGAGGCAAGATATAAGGAAAAGCAATAATACACCACTGATGTCTCAAAAACTAAGAAGTTTGATTTCTTCTCGCATGAAGAGGTGCACCACATTGCTTGTGACCTGTGGGAAAGAACTGAAGGCTAAGAGAAGGACTGTCGTCTTTACACATGTAGTCAAGACGAAGATAGAGAAAGTGTAGGTTCATCTCACTACGCTACTAATAATGAAAACAGAAATGAGCAAGTCGCCACATCAAATCACATCACTTTATGTGAGGAAGTGGCCATTGAAGAAGAAGACGCTGAAATAGCTCCTCAACAATTCGAGGAAGGAGTCAAGTTCATCGTTGATGAATCGAAAGAAATCAACTTAGGCTCTGTTGATGATCCGCGATCGACTTATATCAGCGCATTGTTGACCGTTAATGAAGAACGCTTATACATCGAACTACTCAAAGAGTTCAAAGATATATTCGCGTGATCGTACAAGGAAATGCCAGGATTAAGCCCACAAATAGTCGTGCATCGCCTAGTCACAAAAGAGAGCGCGACCGCTCAGCGTGCTCAACGTCGATTTCGACCAGAGTTGGTCCCTTTGATCGAAGCTGAAGTGAACAAGCTCATTAACGTTGGATTCATTCGAGAAGTCACATACCCAACATGGATTTCAAGCATTGTTCCGGTAAGAAAGAAAAATGGACAAATTCGTGCATGCGTTGACTTCAAAGACCTAAATGAAGCATGCCCCAAGGATGAATTCCCACTCCCTATTGCCGAACAGATGATTAATGCCACAATAGGGCATGAAGCATTGTCCTTCATGGATGGGTCATCAGGTTATAACCAAATCCGCATGTCATCGATTGATGAAGAATTAACGGCATTCCGTACACCTAAGGGTATATATTGCTACAAGGTGATGCCGTTTGGATTGAAAAATGCTGGTGCTACTTATCAGAGATCAATGCAGAAGATATTTGATGACATGCTTCACAGAAACATTGAATGCTATGTGGACGACCTGGTAGTGAAGACCAAAAGGCGAAATGATCACCTGCAAGATTTAAGGATGATCTTCGAACGGTTGAGAGAGCACCAATTAAAAATGAATCCACTAAAATGCGCATTCGGGGTCAAGTCTGGAAAATTTCTTGGGTTCATTGTACGCCATCAAGGAATAGAAATTGAGCAGGCAAAGATCGACGCCATATTGAAGATGCTTGAGCCTCGGAACATCCATGACTTAAAGAGTTTGCAAGTAAAGTTAGCCTACCTGCGAAGGTTCATTTCAAACCTAGCTGGAAGATGTCAACCATTCAGCAGGATTATGAGGAAAGGTGTACCATTTGAATGGGATGAATTGTGCAACAATGCTTTCAAAAGCATCAAGTCTTACTTGATGAGATCTCCCATCTTAGCAGCACCCGTGGCAGGCCGCCCCTTGATCTTATATATTACGGCCCAAGAACGTTCCATGGGGGCATTACTTGCGCAAGAAAATGAAAACGGAAAAGAGAATGTGTTATACTATTTGAGCAGAACGATGACGCCAAATGAGTTAAAGTATTCTCCGATTGAGAAGTTGTGCTTAGCTTTGATATTTTCCATCCAAAAGCTTAAGCATTACTTTCAGGCTCATACAGTGCGACTGATCTCGAAAGCAAACCCTTTGAAATTCATGATGTCAAGGCCCGTCTTGTCAGATAGACTCGCACGTTGGTATCTCCAATTACAACAATTTGAGATTACTTATGTTCCTCAGAAAGCCGTCAAAGCGGTGCATCGTTGATTTTCTAGCGCACCATCCGATCCTCGCCGAGTGGGAGTTGAGTGATGATCTCCCGGATGAAGACGCGCTCAAATAGAGATATCGCCTCCTCGACAATGTTCTTTGATGGGGCATCTCACGAGAAGGAGCAAAGCTAGCGTTGTGTTTGTATCGCTCGAAGAGAAGTATTGCCATACTCTTTACCTTAACCGAGAATTGTTCAAACAATGTAGCGAATATCAGCGCTTATCCTCGGTTTAGAGATGGCGATGGATACAAAAGGCTACACCTAAAGGTATATGGAGATTCCAAGTGGTGGTGAACCAAATACTTGGATCATATGAGGTTAAGAAACCCGAATTGCTTCCATACGCCAAGTATGCTCAAAGGATCATCGGATGGTGGGGACGCCGAGCTTGAACATGTCCCAAGAAGTGAAAACAAGCAGCGGATGCACCGCGAAACTTGCATCTACAATAGCCATGTCTGAAGGAGAAATACATATACCGATATGCCAAAGTTGGGTAGTGCCACCGATTTTTGAAAATGAAGATGGCAGAGGTAATGAAAGCAATGTCGTCGAAGTCTTCGAAATTGAAGAAGAAGATTGGAGCCAATTGATAGTTGACTATCTGAAACATGATAAGTTACCAAATGACCCACGTAGAAGAATCGACATCCGGCGGTGTGCTACTCGCTTCATACTCTTCAAAGATGTACTTTATAGACGATCTTTTGAAGGAGTCTTCTTAAGATGTTTGGGCAATGAAGAAGCTGCTAAGGTCATGGAAGAAGCACACTCTGGTGTGTGTGGCGCCCATCAATCAGAATCGAAACTACACTTTCGAATCAAAAGGATGGGTTATTACTGGCCAACGATGGTGAAAGATTGTATGGATTATGCGCAGAGATGCCAAGCTTGTCAATTCCATGCAAACATCATTCATCAACCTCCTGAACCACTTCACCCCACGATCTCTTCATGGCCATTCGATGCTTGGGCCATGGATGTCGTAGGACCTTTGACGAAATCATCAGGGGGGCATCTATATATCTTGGCCGCAACGGATTACTTCTCTAAATGGGCTGAAGCTCTGCCCTTAAGAGTAGTAAAAAAAGAAACTGTTGCTGATTTCATCAAAGCTCACATCATCTATCGTCATGGGATCCCTCGCAATATCATCACTGATAACGGAACGCATTTCAGCAATACATTGATAAACAAACTTTCTGAGAAGTTCGGATTCAAACAAAGGAAATCATCAATGTACAATGCACCCGCCAATGGTTTAGCTGAAGCTTTCAAAACCTTGCGCAACTTGCTGAAGAAGTTAGTGTCCAAATCAAAACGTGACTGGCACGAGCGGATTGGAGAAGTACTATGGGCATACCGAACCACTCACAGGACCCCTACACAAGCAACTCCTTACTCTCTAGTGTATGGCGTAGAAGCTGTTATTCCCCTCGAACAACAAATTCCATCGCTGAGAATCGTTATCCAAGAAGGTTTAACTGAAGAAGAGAACGCTTGTCTGCGTCTCGAAGAACTAGAAGCTCTAGACGAGAAGAGACTGAAAGCCCAACAAAGACTGGAATGCTACCAAGCTCGCCTCTCAAGGGCTTACAACAAGAAAGTGCGTATCCGTTCTTTTCAAGTTGGAGATTTGGTGTTTGCTGTGAGAAGGCCAATTGTCACCACACATCGTGTTGGGAACAAGTTCATATCAAGATGGGACGGCCCATATGTCGTCAAAGAAGTCTACACCAATGGGGCATACAAGCTGATTTCAGAAGACAATGTAAGAATTGGGCCTATCAATGGAAAGTTTTTGAAGCGCTACTATCCCTGAAATGTAGCAAGAAAGACATGTATATATGTACATAGATCAAAAGAAAAACAAAAAAATTGAAGAAAACCAAAAGCAAAAAAAAAAAAGGTTGAGAAAGCAAGAAAACCAACAGAAAGAAGCAACTATGCTCCATGAAGCACGAGCTTAAACTGCACGTCACTATAAAAGAAAATAAAAAAAAATCAAGACAGCTCCATGACGCACGAGCCTAAACTGCACGTCACACCAAAAAAAATCAAGACAGCTCCATGACGCACGAGCCTAAACTGCATGTTACTCCTGGCCCGCATGAGTATAAACCGTGCACGGTACTTCCCTCATCAAAAAAATTCATAACTCATTGAACTACGTTTTGACTTGATCCCTTTCAAAATGGTACGTAGGCACCTTAGAAATATTCTAAGTTCAGTCATGTCATGTTTAGTTGTTGTCTTTTTTTTTTAAGTTTGAATTTCAAACTTAATGTTTCAAGTTGATTATGTAAGCGAGAATTTCATTTATGTTAAAAAAAAAGAGTCAAATTGAAAAGCAACTCATATGCATTCAAAACAAAAATAATATGTCTCATTACAAACCATCGGAAAATAGAGAATGCAACAAAAAGAGAATACCAAACTATGCTACGTCTAAGCAAAAGGGTCTTGATCCTCCAAAGATTTTTCAGCAGACTTCAAAAGAGATTCCGAAGTCTTCAGGTTCTCCAGTGCTTCATCATCAACAGGTGCATGCTTGAGTCTGATAATTTCTCCCTCAAAATCCTCGATGTCTCCACGAGCAGCCTGAAGAGATACATGACTTTCCTCTAAGGACATTGCCAGCTCCTCCTTTCGCCTCTCTAATGCAACAAGTTCCTCCTACAAAGATGCGATGCAGCTAACCACCTCCTTCTCTTTGGATTGAGCATCGCGAAAGGAAGCCTCGACCTTCTCAAGCTGCTGTCCAGAATTCTCACCAATCTCATGAGACCCCGATCGTGCTTTATCAAATGCTGTAGCTCTAGAAAAGAGCAGATCAACGCTAGCCTCAAGGTGAGGTATGTCTGAACCAAAAGGATTCTTCATACGAAAGACGCCATTTCGTATCTCATCTTCAAACGACGATAAGGATTCAACTGGAGTCCTCAAAATCTTGTCTCGGAGCTTGCCCCAAATCTTTTGAAGACATACTTTAAGCTCGTCATCAATCATGCTCTTCACGTTGAACTCGGAAACAGCTCCTGATTGGGGTACGAACCCAACCTTCACTTGCTGACTAGGAAGAGGAAATCTGGGAAGATGAGCAGACTCAGACAAAGCACGACTATCCTGTGAGCTCGTATCATCTACAGTCCCAAAGACTTCCTTCACCACCTGAAAGGAGCATACATTAGAATGAGAAACAGTAAAGGGATGAAATGAAACAAGTATAAAACAGTGAGAAACCTCATTTGCATATGCATCCATCTGAGCATGATCATCCACAGTACAATCCTCAATGGAACCCGAAGGTCCAATAGGCTTCTTCTTCTTCCAATGACGTTCCACGCTGCTGCTAATGGAATCATCCAAGGAGATTGGGATCGGGGTCACTTTCCGCTTACCATCTGAAGAGCCAAAACCCCTACTCGGGTTCTGTTCGGGAAAGTCATCAACCGCAGGGTGATCCAGAGCTATGAACTTGCCTTCAAATGAATTCCTAAACGCCCTATCCCACCAAGCCTTGTAGTCAGCCGAAGAAAACTTCTTCATGCTTGAGGTCACACCTGGAAAAACAGCTTTTGAATGCGACTCGTGTAGCAAGCATATTCGACCATATTTGAGTCCATCTTCTAGAGAAGCTCTCAGGATATTTTGAAAGAGGACGCCTGGAGTAGTTTGATAATACCCAAACTGGCGACTGAAACGATGCGGGCTATATGGTTCCACGGTGAAGTGATCATCTAACCTCCGGACTAAGTAGTTAGACCGAATGGCCATAAAAAAATATCTCTCAGACGGCCTAGCCTTTCCATCATCAATATAGGCAATATCTTCATCCTTAGGCGTGAGGCGCAACTCAAGAAATGAAATCCCATCGTCGAATCCGCCACGGCCTCCGCAGATCATAAAATCTCGCACCACCGATCCCGAAAATCGACCATCTTAGAATACAAAAGTTCGCTCAAGAGGAAGTGGGTTTTAAAATAACATGCCATCCAACTATATACGAAATGGAAAGGCAGGGTAGCTCGGACTCGAGAAGGCTCTGTAGAAATGGAGATAGTATTGAGCCCCTTGAAAATGCTAGCCAAAACCGAAACTGCAAGTGATATCTTCTTCTGGCTCGCCATCAGACTCGCCACCTTGAATGTGGAAGGCCTTATCAAATTGGCATCGCCACTAGGTAAAACGAATGCACATAGCCAGCAAGAAATGTAAGCAGCCAAGTGCACTTCCTTCCAATGCTTCTCCTTTACTCTAAGTCGGGCAAAAAGACTTATCTCCTCGGAGCTCCATGGTTCATGAACCCCAAAAACACCAGTAGGATTATGGGTCATCTTGGAACGCGTTGACTTCTTCTCTTTACGTGGAGGAGGCGGCTGATATCGTGGACTTTTCTTCGACCAAAGCCTGACCCAATCCTCAATCGTGATAAAGCGGTTCGAGTTTACGTTACCACCATTCTTGAGAAGATGATAAGCATGGAACAAGTACTTGCAACTTGCAGGAAGAAATAGTCTCTCCATCTGATCGGTACCGATAAGCTCTCTCGTACAAGGAACCGTCTCTTCATAAAATACTCCATCCGTCGGAAGCCCAGAAAGGAAGTGAAGATCCCATAATGAGATCGAAAGTTCGCCTGAAGAAGTGATCAAAGTATTTGTCGACGGACACCAAGCCTCACAAAGCGCCTTGACTACTTCGGTATTGTGGTCGTATGTAAACAAGGAAGCATACACAGGATCGTAAATACTGATACTGTGAAGTTCCTCCCGAAACCGACTCATTACATCTTCACTCCATTCCCAATAGCCTCGGATATAGTGAAATTCTCCACGAAATTCTACAGTCCTTCCCCATTTGGCATGACCCTCAGCAATACGTCGACTCAAAGTCAACAAAAAATCAGTCTCTTTATCTAGCCGATGATGAGCCGACATAGTCCACGACGACTTGTGAAGAGGATTTGACAACTTAGGCCAAGGGTCTGCGAAACGACCCGTCAACGGATTAAAAATCCTGAGACGCGTGCCCTGTTCTTGCTCTTCGTCATCCAGGATCAACAAGTAACCTTGTTGAGAAATAGAAATATCTCTAAAATGAACCATAGCTTGCTGCAAGAAAACAAGGATAAAATTTCAAATCCCATCAAAGCTACAAATAAAATGGGTAAGTTAGCTTTGCCAAAAATCATCAATCGAAGCATAAATAGATGACAAATAAAGCAAGCTCATGTATTGTTTAAATAAAAAAAGGGGGTTCGTCACTCAAACCCATCATCCTACTTAAAAAAAAAATCATCAAGAAACCCAAAACCTTCACTTTCTCTCTATCTAACATCCCACTCTTAGCCCACACTTAAAAAGCCCCAATATTTTCCGTCCTAGTTCTCGGCACATATTAGCAAAAAAAAAAGAAAAGAAAAGAGAGAGAAGCCCATATATATATATTTTCTCTCAGCCGTTTCTTTAACAAAAAAAGGGGAACCAAGTCCACTACAAAGTTGAAAGCCCAATTTTATTTTATTTTTCTACTCACACACCCATATCTCTCACGCACACACGCACACGTCTCACACCCATATCTCTCTCTCTAAACACACGCACACACCCACATGTCTCTCTCTAAACCCATGCACACACCCACAAACCCATATCTCACGATAAAAAAAAATTAAAATAAGAAGAGAGCATGCACAGCCTCTCTCTCCCTCGCGCCTCACTTAACACAGACATCTCTCTCCACCAAATTGCCCAAAATCTTTTAAAAGGGATCAGAAACCATTCCTCTCCCTACGGCGATCCAAACGAGAGACTAACGCACTGATTCGCCAATGCGCTCGAAGCGAGAATGACAGGCACCGGCTCCACTCTCTACACCGCCTCCACCACCAGATCCAGATCTATTCCGGTGGCACAGCTGCTCCAGTCGCCATTTCTCACCGCAGGCAGTAGCACCGTCGAAGATCTGCATCGCCTGCATGCCCCATCAACTCTTCACTCTTCAACCTCCGCTCCGGCGAAGCGGTCAGCGGCATGTCGTCCACAGCGCTCATGCCGTCTTCATCCGTAGATTCCGGCATCTCCCTTCTCGCACCGATGACTCGACAGCACTTAGCCCGTGCGGTGTCGTCGTCTCTCTCGGCCTATTCAAGCTCGTGCATCATGCCACTTCAGTCTCCAGCCTCTTGCTCCCGCAGCGCCGTCGTCGTCTAAAGCCCTCAGCTCGCGCCATCTCCCTTCTCGTACCAATGACCCGGCGGCAGCTCCTAACCCGTGCGGCGTCGACGTCGTCTCAGCCTCGGGCTCACGCATCTCTCTCCCTTCCGCCGACGATACAGTCTCTTCTAGTTCGATGTCATCCTCGCCATGCCGCTCCAAGCTTGCCATGCCTCTTCAAGCTCGCCATGCCGCTCCAAGCTCTATCACGCACACTTCTCGTCGCTCTCGCAATCTTCGTCGCGTCGTCGTCTTCATCCTCGCCGTGCCGCATGCCTTCTCGTCGATCACACCGTGTCTGCCCCGGCATGGCTCACTTCGCGTCGCCGTCCCGAAGATCTGCACCGCCGCATGCAGCCACACGAACGCCGCCACCTTCAGCAACCTCCGTTCAGTCCATCTTCTTTCCATATCTCTCGCTCGCTGTCGGCTTGACGGATTCGGCGGTGTTGCCATTGCCTTCGCGCAGCCCGTGCCTTCTCGTCAAGGATGAACGCAGCCCACGACCCCACCATGCGCAGCAGTCTTGTAGCACCTCAGCTCGCGCCATCTCCCTTCCACCTCGGCTACATCGAACCACTTCCTTGGCTTCAGTCGTCGTCCACTCCCGGCTCGCCGAGTATTCCACGAACAGTTCACAGCTCGCGTCGCCGTCTGTACGTCCGTCCGTGCCGCCTTGCCTTCAGTAGTTCGCGTCGACATCTCCCCGTCTGCGGCAAAGTCTTCACGCCGTCTGCATCGTTGTGCGGCTGCTTCGAGCTCACATCGGCATCTCCGGTCGCAGCTTCTAGCTCGTGCATCATACTATCTCCGGCCATAACTCTGAGCTCACCCCGCGATCATCCGTTGCTGCTAGCTCATCGTCGACTATCGTCTCCAGTGGTGATCAAATCATCCTCTGCAATGCCGTCTCAAGACCGGTAAAACATTTGTTCGAAGTTACCAAAAGCCGTGAATGCCAAGTCCAGCTCCAGCTACAATGGATTTTCAACAACAAACAGATACCAAAAAAAGGTGACCCGATCCCCTCACGCATCTCATTCGTTCCAACAAGTTCATGTTGGAAATAGAAAGGAAATATGGTGAAAGAATTAAACTTTATTGGAGGAAAAAATGTGTATGAATGAATATTGTGTGTGTGTGTGGACGTGTGATTCTATTTGGAAGGAGCAAATGATGGCTAGCTAATGGTAGGGGCAATTATAATAGGATATTTTTTCTTTCAACTGATCAACTCCACTACTGCAATAGGTAGGACATTAGGATACATATTTATAGATGTCATAGGTCGGTTTTTGCTGCTATAGCCGACATTAGTTGTACACTAGAATATTCTACTAATTTCTTTTTCCTAGTTCTAGAATTATCTTCTATTTTATTTTCTTTTCTTTTAAATTCTAAAGTATTCTTACAAAATATCCATTCAAATCAAGTTTATTATTCCAACACTCCCCCTTAAACTTGATTTGTCATACCAAGCAAACTTCTAAATTTGACGAAATCTTCGAACTTGAGTGGCTTAGTGAAAATATCGGCAACTTGATCTTGTGTCTTAGTGTACTCCACTTGAACTTCATTCTTTGTGATGCGTTCTCTGATGTAATGGAAGCGAGTGTCAATATGCTTGCTTCGATTGTGGAATACTGGATTCTTTGCTAGCGCGATCGCCGATTTATTATCCACGCAGATTGTCGTTGGCTCTTTTGAGGCCATCCAAGCTCTTCCAACAAGCTTCTTAGCCGATCGCATGGCAAACACCGGATGTTGCAGCCACATATTCAGCTTCACATGTTGACAGCAGACTATGGGTTGTTTCTTCGACATCCAAGTAAACGCGGTATCTCCCATGAAAATACGGCCACTTGTGCTTTTCCGATCATCATTATCTCCAGCCCAATCACCATCACTTTGTGCCGACAAGCTTATATTGATTAGTACTGAATAGAACAAGCCATAGTTGATCGTACCTTTGAGATACCAAGAATTCTTTTGGTCGATTTCGATGTATAGTGGTTGGATTCTCCATATAGCGACTAACCAGCCCCGTGGCATAAAGTATGTCCGCCTTGTGCAAGTTAAGCATCGAAGACTTCCAACCCGACTCTTGAATAATGTCGGGTCCACCTTTCTCCTCCATCGCCCTCGATAATTTGATTCCGCACTCCACCTCCATCTTGAACTTCTTGAGGATTTCCTTTGATAATTTTCTTGCGTGATGAAGATTCCTTCTTTGAGTCGCTTTACTTCCACACCGAGGTAGTATGCCATCAATCCAATATCGCCATCTCGAACTCTTTGGTCATGGCCTTCTTAAATTCCTCGAACATCTTTTGATTATTTCCTGTAAAAATCATGTCATCTACATACAAACACACAATTAGAATATCACCTTCTTTGTGTTTGACATAGAGTGCATGCTCGTGTGAGCATTTGGTAAAACCGTTCTCCTCCAGATATTTATCAATCTCGCTATTCCATGCCCTTGGTGCTTGCTTCAACCGTATAGGGCTTTCTTTAACTTTAAGACTTTGTTTTCGCTCTTTCACCTCATAACCCATTGGTTGCTTGATGTAGACTTCTTTGTTAATAATACCGCTCAAGAAGGCCGACTTGACATCCATCTCGATAAATCTTCCAACTATGTTGGGCTGCAAGAGAAATGATTAGTCTAATAGTTTCAAGGCAAGCGACTGGAGCAAATACCTCATCATAGTCGATTCCACTCTTTGGTTATATCCTTTTGCGACAAGCCTTGCTTTATATCTTTCAATCTTGCCTTTGGAATTCTTCTTCGCCTTGTACACCCATTCGACTCCAATTGCCTTATGTCCTTTTGGCGGTGTTGTGAGCTCCCATGTGTCATTTTTCTCTACGGCTCTTATTTCTTCATTCATTCGTCTCGCCATACTTTATGTTGTTCAAACCTTCAAAACTAATGTGCTCACGGTCGTGAATAGATGTAATAAAGTGAGATCTTCTAACCTTCGGTGTTTTCGTAGATCTCAGAAGCTTCTTTCTCGCGATCTCGCTTTTCATCCGGAGACGATGGTGGTGAATTTGCAAGATTCGGCGCAGCAAGTAGGTGGAGTCACCGGGTCTTGCCGGGCTTCTTCAACTTGCTCGATCATCTTGTGGTCTTCGATTTGTGGGCGAAGGTAAATTCACCGTTGGAGTCGAAATCCCACACCCTTCTTCATCGAACTCCACATCTCGACTTATTATCGCTTTCTTGGTGTTTGGGTTATATAATTTATAACCTTTAGAGTTAGAGTCGCATTCGATAAAGACGAACGTTTCACTTTTATCGCCGAGCTTCTTTCTCCTCTCGTCTGCACGTGCACATAAGCTTTGTCGCTAAACACCTCGAGGTGGGAGATTCCGTGCTTTTTTCGCACCTCGCTATAAGATTATTTTGCCATCTCTTATCGAAAGGTTATAATCCTTCATGTGAATATCATAACCTTTCTCTAGAGTTGTCCCAAACTTAATATATTATTTTTCATATTGGGCACATAATAAACATTTGAGATGTATTCATGATCTCCATTCTTTAGACGGATTAAGATTTTTCCTTTTCCTTTACGGGGACTTTGATTCATCACCAAATGAAACATTTCCACTTACCGATTCATCCAAATTTCACTTAACATTTGTCTTTTCCCGAACATGTGATTGCTCGCACCCGTATCGAGGTACCAAGTGTTATCTTGTCTTCCAGCCTCTCCTTTATATGCCGTAAGACATCGACATTTCCTCGACCAATATTTTCGCAAAATCGGCCTTTTCTTCAAAACTTATTTTTGCTCCTCTCGCACTCGGAAGCATAATGCCCAAACTTATTACAATTATAACACTTGATTGAAGATTTGTCGCACTGATTGTGGGTTGCTCCTCCCCACCACTAGGCATATTTCTTCCATTATTGTCGACGAAACCTCCTCGCCCACGCCCATGTCCACGGCCTCGCCTCGATCACGACTTTGGCCACGCCCTCTTCCGAATTGTCCACTGGCGTTGCTCGATCCTTCGTCATTATCTTTAGAGCTTACTTGCATTTTCGTGTTCGCTCTGCAATATCTTGCTTTTCTTTGCTTTTCCTCATATGCTTGCAACGACCCCAACAAATGATCAATACTCATTTCCTCCAAATTTTAGTTTCTTCAATAGTTACCACTATATGCTCAAACTTTGAAGTTAGTGAGCGTAAAATTTTCTCCATAATTTTACATCTTCTAATTTTTCACCATTTCTTTTCATTTGATTTGCCACCGCCAAGACTCTTGTAAAATAATCCAAATCGACTCGACTCTTTCATATGCAAGGATTCAAATTCACCTCTTAAGGTTTGGGCGTACCTTCTTTACTTGCTCGGCCCTTTGCGTGAAATTTGAAGTTTCTCCCATGCTTGTTTGGCGGTGCTTGCACTTGAAATTCTTTCAAAATCGTCGTCCCCAGTGCTTGATAAATGAGATAGAGAGCTTTCTTATCCCTCTTTCTCGCATCTCGTAACCTATCCCTTTGTTGTTGGGATAGCGTCGCCTCATCTTCCCGCGGCTCCTCATAACCGCTTTCCACGATCTCCCATACGTCGTGGGCTCCCAAAAGTGTCTTCATCTTGATACTCCAATTGTCGAAGTTGCTCTTGTTGAGCATGGGGACTTGGAACGATTGTAGGCTCGCCATAACCACAGATAGAATCTTGTAGCTCTGATACCACTTTGTTGGAAATAGAAAGGAAATATGGTGAAAGAATTAAACTTTATTGGAGGAAAAAATGTGTATGAATGAATATTGTGTGTGTGTGGACGTGTGATTCTATTTGGAAGGAGCAAATGATGGCTAGCTAATGGTAGGGGCAATTATAATAGGATATTTTTTCTTTCAACTGATCAACTCCACTACTGCAATAGGTAGGACATTATGATACATATTTATAGATGTCATAGGTCGGTTGACATTAGTTGTAGACTAGAATATTCTACTAATTTCTTTTTCCTAGTTCTAGAATTATCTTCTATTTTCTTTTCTTTTCTTTTAAATTCTAAAGTATTCTTACAAAATATCCATTCAAATCAAGTTTATTATTCCAACAGTTCAATCATAGCAATAACATAATTCATGGATACACGTCTAAAGAAAATTATATGCAAACAAGCTTCTGCCGTAATGCGAAACCAAGAAATCATTTTCACTTGTCTTCACTTCATGAATAATCAACATGATGGCAGAAATGGTATATTCATAACTTGGTTTGAAAAAAAAGAAGAAAACAAAAAAAAAGGGAAAAAAAAAAATTTAAACCACAAATGAGGATTGTGTACATAAATTCGGACGAACTCCCAAAGGAATAGAATTACCTCTACAATGTCGGCAACTCCTCCTGTGAACAGATTTATGAAGAGATAAAATAGAATCCACCTCCGCTTTGCCAAACTATCAAAAGTAACAAGAACGTAAGTGAAACATCAAGTTAGAAAGGAAAGGAGCCGACTCACAATAATGGATAGAAACAAGAGATGATCACCTTGAAACTCTAGAGAGAAGTCTCGGCGAGCCTTTGCGACTGCGAAAAGGATTAGCAGCACGCTGCGATCGGACTTTGTACCACCGGTACTCAGCCGCAACAAAGAAGAAGACGAAGCCGCTCGCTATCAACGTCGAAACCCCGTTCTCGCTGCACTCCAGTTCAAAGATGAGAAAGTATGAAGATGGAAGGCAAGCATGGGTAAAGTTGACAGTATGCGATAATCATAGAGTTTATAGTGGATAATCTGAACTAATAATTATGACAAGCATGGGAAGTAGCAAAGCTGAAGAAGTTTATAGGGGATAATCTGCATATCATTTTTTTTGGAAAGAATCGAGCAGTAACATTTGCTGTATGATTGAAAGCTTGCAATTCTGGATAAGGTTTAGCCGAAGAGCTGTTGTGTTTATTTTGGAAAGAAGGACCAGTCCAATTTATAGAACAAGTTGAAACTAAACACTAGCAGCTGCTTGCTGCGTGTACTTGCATGAAAGACAAAGAGCCCGCTGAATCTCTCTGCACATCCGGATTAACCCTACAGCCTAGCGTACCTTCATGTCTGTGGCTATTTGCAGGTTGCAAGCTGAAACCAACTGCCGAGTTTGTTGAAGTAAGAGACACTTTCTCACACAACTGTAGGGTATTAAATGAAGGATGTTTTGAGTTCAGAAGTCTTTTTTTGGGGGGTTTGTCGACAGTAGGAGCAGAATACAGCAATATTAGGAACTCCCAAACAAAACCCATTTAATGCAACATGTACTTGTGGTCGGCCAAGATCAAAATGTGGGGTTTGGGTTACCAAAACAAAAAGACAAACACTTGTGTGCGCGCGGTTACGCGACGGGCACACAAGTTTTGTTATTTATTTTAGTTTTGTTATTTATTTTATTATTTTATATTTTGTTTATTAATTCATAATTAGGGTTTATTAATTTAAAATTAGGGTTTATTATTTCCTAATAGGGTTTATTAATTCAAAATTAGGATTTATTATTCAAAATTAGGGTTTATTAATTCATAATTAGGATTTATTAATTAACAATTAGGGTTTATTAATTCATAATTAGGGTTTATTATTCAAAATTAGGGTTTATTATTCAAAATTAGGGTTTATTAATTTAAAATTAGGATTTATTAATTCCAAATAGGGTTTATTAATTCAAATTAGGGTTCATTAATTCAAAATTAGGGTTTATTAATTTATAATTAGGCTTTATTATTCAAAATTAGAATTTATTAATTCAAAATTAAGATATATTAATTTAAAATTATATTTATTAATTTACAATTAAAGTTTATTAAATTAATTAACTAATTAATTAAATAAGGTGGTCTCACTGTGCACGGGCGCGCACAGGAGACCACCTCAAACAAAAAATACGGTGGGCTGTAGATTATTTGAGAGAGGCCCAAGTTGAAATTCACCAAACATGTTGCTGAAAATTGCTAAGTGGGCTTCCAAATAATAGCCCAATTGAAGTTTAAATTAAAGAAATGTGAGCTTCCAATTCCAAGTAGCCCAATGAAGTCTAATTGAAGAAGTGGGGGTGCTAATTCCAAATGATCCAATGGATAATTCAAAATTGGGGCTTCCAAATTAAAATGTCTACATGGGCCAATTTTGGAAGCTAACTCATGAAGTCCACATGGAATATTAATTCAAGTCCAAGTTCAAAGTCAAATCCAAATCAAATTCACGAACTCTTAAATACGATATAAACTATTTACAAATTCAAATTCAAGAACTCCTCGACAAGAGTCTAAACTATCTAAGTGAATTTCGAGACTCGTCCATTTTCAAGACAACTCATCCATGAACAAGTCTCGATGGGGCAATTTGTAGACAATTAAAAATTGTTAGCAAATTATATTACGCCATGTGTAAATCATGAATTAAATAATTGATTATATTTCTATTTTATTAATGGAATTTATTCCAAAATTAAATAGATATGTGATTAATATTTAATTTTATCGACAAATAAGAAAATGACATGTGGCAACGACATCGGAGAGGAATAATCACTCGAACTGTGTCAAATGAGCCATAAAATGCCCATAAGCTCAAGCCCCGGTGAGTTCATTCAAACGGGGACTCAATCGGTGTTTCCTTTCTTTGCTCATGTCTAAAGCGTAGCCCATAAGCTCAAGGCCCATAAGCTCAAGGCCAAGCTCAAGCCCATAAGCTCAAGGCCCATAAGCTCAAGCCCAAGCTCAAGCTCATAAGCTCAAGCCCATAAGTCCAAAAGCCCACTAAGCCCACTAGCCTAAATCTATAAATAAGGGTGAAGGCTCTCATAAATAGGAGGTGGAAGTGAAGTGAAGTGAAGAAGAGTTCAAGACACTCGAAGAATCCCCTGCGAAGCATTCTCCGACATTCGAAGTCTTCTTCAACGTTCACGGTGTTCTTCGTGCAAATCGCCGCATTCTTCGCCAAGATCATCCTCCAAATCATTCCAAAGTTGAAGATCTTCGGCGCTCTTCAATATTTCAAATCAACCGACGCTCGATCCGAAACAAGATCAAGTCCTTCGATCAACATCATCAAATCCAAACTTCAAGTTCAAGAAGATCAAGGAATCATATCCCCTCCAAACAACTTGAAGAAACCCAAAGATCGCTCAAGAAATCTACATCAAGAGAAGAATCGGAGGATAGATGAGATCGAATCCACTCAAACATATCAAATTCAAATTAATTGATTTTGTATACAATTTTGTATTTATAAAATTTAAATACAAAAATTTGTGTTACAGTATGCCGTCGAGGTGAGCTCTAGCCGCATCGAAGCCGGAAGCTATCGAGCTCTAGTTTCACCAAGGCTGTTTTCAGAAGCACCCCCAATCTAAGTCAAATTTGATATTCGACGCAGGAAACAAGAAGGATGCGCGAGAGAAGAAGTGGAAGAAAACGGCCAACGAATCTCTTTCTCTCTAATTTTTTTTTATATATTTATTAGACATTTGAATTAGATCGGAGGACTGGGTAGGCGGTCAGGTCTTCGGGTTCAAATCGGATAGGAACCATCCCCATGTAGTGACGGCCCTGTGACTGTGAGAGTGTATCTCTTAACTCTTTTCACCAAACACTCTAATATGTATCTATTTCTAACTTTAAGATTCTTATTTCGAGTTCTAGACCACTTTCCTTAATATTAATAACGTTTTTGTCTTACGGGGACAACTCAATGATTAATGTGGGTTCATGTGGTCGAGAGATCATAGGTTTGAACTCCACCAAACGCTTCTATGAGTTTGAGTCTGTCACACCTAATTTTTCAAGTGTGGTTTACCTGTCCTGTGTGGTTTACAGGCTATTACACAAGATCTGGGGTTTATCCAGTGCACACCGTAGATAACGGCCGTTGGTTCCCATGATACCAAAAAATAAAATAAAAAATAAAATAAAATAAATAAGCTACTCTGTCCAATGTCATTGTTTTGAATTACTTCTTTATTAGCATGTTTTTTGTGACCATAAGAAACAAATTTTATTGATAGTCTTTAAGCACATTCTGTATTCAAATTGTTTCGTAATACACAACAAGATTTGGTACGCGTTTTCTCTATTTTAATAGGTGGAAATGATTAAAGGGAAAACTAGACCACATTTACATTAACGTCGTAATATTTATATCACGTTATAGGTAACTTCCGTGATAGATTTTAAAAATATCTATGGCTATTGATAGGATATGGCCCAACTATCAGGCCCAAGCATCAGGCCCAATACAAGTAAAGCTGACATCAAGCTCGGCCTGGACAAGTTCGGCCCAAGAAGACCCCTAAAACCAGTGGGAACGCAGAAGGCTCGGCCATATCTAAAAGAATCATAATTCGAGAAGGGATAGGATTAAGATCCTATCCAAGATCTCGAATCCTAGTTAGAGAAGACCTCGGATTTAGGATCTAGGTCAAAATGATTGTGTATAAATAGAGGCTAGATTAGACGAAATAGATCATTCACACTCATTGTAATCGCTTCTTACACATTCAATACACGAATACTCTCTCTTGCTCCGGACGAGATCTAATTCAAAGATCGAACCACGAAATCCTGTGTTCTTCTCGATTTATTTCCTAACGAAATTAAGATCGATCATCGGCGCCGTATGTGGGAACGAAAATTTTGTGTTTTCGATCAACTTTCATTTACTGTGGAATCAATCACGACGATGTATACCGAAGTCACGATCCGTAGTCGCCGGCAACAACAAAGAATAACGGCGGTCTGACACGCCGAGCTCGGCTGAAAAGCCCGGTCCCGAATCGACCCGAAGGGCATGTCCACACCTCGACGAACAAGGAATCCCATCCCGCATGAAGAAGCGGGATACCGAGCGAAGGAGATCGCGGAAGAACCAAGGAGAACCTCCAGCTCCTCAGATAAACCTTGACGACGCCGTCAAGGGGTTTCTCGAGAAAAACAAGGAGAGCTTCCTCCAATACCTCGGCCAAGCACAAGGTCGGCCGCATCCCGAAGAAAGGAACGCCGAAGCTTCGTCTAAACACGAGGCACCGCGACGAGGTGGATCCCCCAGCATCCAAATCATGGGCGCTAAAACCTCCGCACAAGTCGGGGCCCAAACCGACCGCGGGAGGAACGAACAGCGCGGGAAAGGACGTCGCGACCGCCGCGAGGCCAGCCCTTACTACCAAAAGGAGTTCGATCGACGAACCCCGCCTCACTCTCCAGAGGGCGGTTTTGACGGGTACAGGAGGATAGTCACCCGTGCTCAAACGAAATACTCGACACCCGCTCCCGGACAAATATCGGTGCCGAGCATCACCCCTATGACGGATCGAGGGACCCGCAGAACTTTCTCTCAGCCCAAAGACAATATGATCAACCAACGCCGGCACAATTCATATGTGCAAGCTCTTCCGGAATTACTAGTCGACAACGCCCGCGGTGGTTCGGCAGCCTTCCTCCCGGGAGCATTGGTTCCTACCGCGATCTAATGAAGGCCTTCCATCGGTTCTTCTTCCGTAAGAGTCAAAATGACTTCGCACATCTCCTCACTTTAAGGCCGATCGAAACGAGTCCATCACGACTTTATGACTGTGTTCAATAAAGAAAGCACAAGGTCGCAGACGTGAACGACCTCCTCATCATCTCACCTTTGAGAACGGCATCCACCGGGGCCTTATATAAAGAGATCGCTCAATCGAACCCCTGATCGCCACTTGAGCTATGGCGATAGTCGATCGGTTCGCCAAGGCGACGAGGCCGATAGAACGAAGCGAGGCGAGAAAAAGGCGGATCCTCCGAAAAGAAAGAAGAGAAGAAGGACGACGAGATCGTAGGCTACGCCGACGAAGCGCTTGGAAAGAATATACCACCCATAGAGTCCAGTGCTCGGACGCGCAACACCTCCGAACGACCTCAAGACACCTTCGACGGCCAAGGGCGTAAATCTACTAACTCCACATGGATAAGTTCGAGAAACCTCGACCAATGACAAGGGTCAAAATGCCGAACAAAGGATAAGATCGCTCCTTCCATGAAGATTACGCACGACACGGAGTAGTGCCGAGACCTCATGGAGGATATCGAGGTGTTAGTGCAGACAGGCCCCGAGAAAATACAAAGGTCATGACCGACGAGCTGGACAGTACGAGGCCCCTCAACGAAGCCAGAAAAGGAGGAAACAGGCAAGAAGGGGAATTGTGCCCCTAACAAGAAGACAAAGCGCGGCGAAGACGAAGAAGGAGACGACGAACCGCAATATGACGGAGTCATCTCCACCATTACGGGGCTCCCGCATGAGTCACGGTACTCCTGAAAGTCAAGCCTGAAGTCCACATACCGCGAACCGGTCAATATGAGGCTCGAAGGGACGAACCGATCACCTTCTCCAAGACGACCCGCATCGCGATAGTGCCCCACCGTGATCTACCGTAATCCAGTGCAATGGTCGCAAACAAGTTGGTGAAGCACGATACATCGACGATGGCGCATCGGTAAGCATCCTTTTTAAGGAATGCTTCGATAAGTTAGGAGTAGAGGAGGCGCCTCACGCAGGCACCGCCACTCCGAAGCTTCGTTCAGGAGGAAACACGCCCGGAAGGGATAATCGAGCTACCTGTCACGGTAGGGAAAGCTCCGACAAGCTCCACCAAGGTGGTACATTTCTTCGTAGTGAAGGCCTACTCGCCGTATAACATCATACTGGGGCGAGATTGGCTGAACGCTGTAAGGGCGGTATGCTCAACATACCACCTGACGATGAAGATCCCCACAAAAGGGGGTGTAGCCGTGATCCGGGGATCAGAAGCAGGCCAAGGAATGCTTACAAGTCGCCCTACGAGGTGCGGGGGCTCCAACCCAAAGACCCACTGTGTATAGCAACTAAAGAAACCCGAGAGTTAGAAGAAAGAGACAACGCCTATCTCTGGCAGCCCGTGGAAGAGGTCACGCTATACAAAGACGAGCCACTCAAGGTCGCCAAGATTGGCTTTACCGAGGTATCTCGAATTGAGAGAACAGTTATCCAACTCCCGAGGGAATTCGAGACGTGTTTGTTGGTCGCCTCGACATGACCGGGTCTCCCTGTATCATCACCCATAAGCTTAACATCGACCGAAAGACAAAACCGCCTTCGGCGGAACAATTTTGCAATCCGAACGGAACCAAGTCATCCATGACGAGGTAAATCAATTATTAAAAGCTCGCATATTGTTCAAGTTAAATATCCGATATGGATAGCCAACCCGTGATGGTGAAGAAAGGAGGAGGGATGGCGAATGTGCATCGACTACATCGACCTCAATAAACATTGCCCAAAGGATTGCTATCCCTTCCCAACATCGATAAGAAGGTCGACGATTGGTCGGGTTCAAGTCTTCGCTGACCTATATAAAGGGTATCATCAAGTCTTGATGGATGACGAAGATGCCAAGACAGCCTTCATTATAGACTTTGAGTCTTCGATACGAGAAGATGCCATTCGACTTAAGAATGCGAGAGCTACCTATCAAAGAATGGTAGACAAAATATTCCACCCTACATAGGTCGGAATGTAGAGGTGTCGTCGACGACATCGTAGTAAAAGCATGGAGGAAGCCGCATGTGTCGCCGACCTCCGGATCGCCCCTCGACTTACTACGAAAAGTCAACCTCAAACCGAACCCCCGTATGCACGCTTGCGTTCGGTCCGAAAATTCTTAGATGTTGGGTTACACAAGAAGGGTTAAAAGCCAACCCATCCAAGGTTCAAACCATTCTAGAAATGAAGATGCCAAGACCATTCACGACGTGCACAAACCGACCGGCTACATAGTCGACTAAGCCGCTTTCTTTCAAAGGTCATGGACAAGCAACTACCCTTCTTCAAGGTACTCAAAAAGGCTCCGGAGTTCTCCTGGAATGATACACATAAGTCCGCTTTTGAAGATCTCAAAAACTACCTCGCCAAACTTCCTACTTTGTCCGTTCCGAAAGAAGGAGAGGTCCTTTCCTATACCGCCGCTCGGACGAAACAATAAGTGCGCCTTGCACGAGAGGAAGGACGCCAACTCCCGTATACTTTATCACCGAGCATTAAAGGCCCGTAAACAAGGTATCAACCTTTGAGAAGCTCGCCTAGCATTAGTAAATGCTGCAAGGAGACTACATCCATACTTCCATGCACATCCCATACAAGTCCTCACTGATCCACTTCGGCAAGTGTTGACGAAGCCAGAAGCTTCGAGGAGAATTGCGAAGTGGGCAATTGAATTGGGCGAACATGATATATCTTTCTCCGTCAAGCCATCAAAGGTCGCCTTAGCGGACTTTCTTGCCGAGGCTCACTCCGAGAAACGAAACCCTCCGAGTCCAGACGACAAAGCCGGCCGAACCAAAGGAGAAAACACCGAGGATTGCCGGCAAGTCTACATTGACGAGCTTGGGAAAACGGGTAATGCGGAGTCGGCATCTTGCCCTTGGACCGATGGCCAAGAGATCACATACGCACTTCGATTCTCGCTCAAAATACGAACAACGGTAGAGTATGAGGCCTGATCGCAGGACTTCGCCTAGCTCAAAGTCTTGACACGAGCAAGAAAGTTCATAGTGACTCTCAAGTCGTCGTAAGCCACATGTTGGGGAGACGAGGCAAAAGGCGGGATGAAGAAATACCGAGAAAGCCAAAAGCCTACAACAAACTTTCTCCCACTTCCAGATAATTCGCATCCCAAGGAGCAAAACAGGCGAGCCGACATCTTAAGCAAATTGGCCTCGTGGTCAACAAGCCCGCCAAGAGAGGAAGTTCAAAACCAAGCATAGATGATGCTAATGAAGGAGTCAAGTCAACGTAGTCTCCGACGAAGAACCTAATTGATGACTCCTATTCAAGAATACCGAGAAAGCGAATCGCCCCATGATAAGCTCGAGGCCGGGAGGATCCCGAACAAATCTTTGCGATATGTCTTTGGGCAGGAGTTCTCTCAGAAATCACACCTCCACCTCTCCTAAGATGCTTGGGTCCGAACCGAGCCGATTACATACTACGGGAAGTGCACGAAGGATCATGCGGAGTCACATCTGACCCCGAGCCTTGTCAAAAAGGTCATGCGATGGGGATACTATTGGCCGACAATGTTCAAGACTCACTCAACCTTGTGAAAAGGTGTCCGGTGTCAAATTCACGGAACGTGCTAAGGCTACCGCAGACGACCTCGCCCGCATAAAGCCCTCGCCATTTATGCAATGGGGATCGACATCGAGGCCCTTTCTCGCAAAGCACCGGCAACTCCAATTCCCGATTGTCGCGATTGACTACTTCACAAAGTGGGTAGAAGTCGAACCTCGCAAAGATCACAAGCAACACGCCTCAACTTCGTGCGGAAGAACATAGTATGTCGATTCGCATCTCTCATATCCTTCTTTCGGATAATGGAACACAATTCACCGATAAGATATTCAAAGATTGGTGTCAAGAGCTTCGATCCAACAAAGTTCACCTCGATCGCCCATCCTCAAGCAAATGGTCGATCAAGTCACCAACAGACGATTGTGAAGGGTCTCAAACCCGCTCTCGACCGAGCTAAAGGTCTTTGGGTGGAAAATTTACCACAAGTCTTATGGTCATACCGAACAACACCTCGGACGGCGAACGGAGAAACGCCCTATAGTCTGGCATATGGAACCGAAGCAGTGATCCCTGCAGAAATCGGAATACCGAGCCCCCGCACCATTCACTTCTCCGCCGAAGCAAATGGGGAAAATCTACGAACCGATCTAGATCCGCTCGAAGAAAAGAGACCTCGCCACATCAAGGAAGCTCGGTACAAACAACAAGTAGCTCGGTATTACAACCAAGTGTCGGTCCCGATAGCCCGAGTAGGCGACCTCGTGTTCAAATAATGAAGTCACTTGATAAACGTGCATTTTACACGCTTATTGTTGATATTTAAAGATGAGTTTAGATCATTTAATGTGCGCTTATGTATCGATTCTTAATGTTTTATCTATTTCTAGAAGATACTGCTCTTGGGTGTTCCTTCGACGCTTTGTAGGTTTATATGTTGATAATCGAAGCAAGGAACGAAGACGAACCAAACCACGTTCGCCCTGTTCGGCGACCAACCTAACGGTCGCTAGGATGGCCGCTAGCAACCCGCACGAGAACCCAATGAGACCGCGATCACGATCTCGTGCCCGCGAGCGAAGCCCAAGAAAGAGAAAGCAACACCGCGATCGTTGTAGCGACCGCTAGCTGTGTCGCGAGGTAACTATGCGAGCGCAAGGAGGCGGCGAGCGAGAAGAGTGCACGGGAGATATCTCACGGTTGAGCTAGCGATCATGAAAGCAATGATCGCGAGACGGCACTACAGATGAGAAATTCGGTTTCCACCCTTTTCTATAACAGGCAAGCCCCACTGCGCCTCCTAGACCCCGACGACCCCGTAGAGCTTTTCATTCAGTTTTTCCTCGCTTTTGTCTTTCTTTAACTTCCGCTTAGTTCTAGATTTAATTCTTGCATTGTTCTTGTTTAGTTCTTCAATTCGCTATCGATCGGAACGCTTTTGTCCGATCGCTTTCCGTTGTTTTCCGCCTTTTGCTTGGGATCGATTCAAGACCAACCATTGTTCATTCAACTCTTCATCACGGGTTTTATATATTTAATTTCCATTTTATGGTTAAATCGTATTTTATTTCGCTTATTATGTCCGCTAGATTTCGCTCTAATCCTGTGGTTTGCATGATTCGATCCTATATGTTGTGATTCATGTTATCGCTATTTACCTTCCGCATTGATTCATGATTCTTGGTGCTTATTTATATGTGTTGATTTCGATCAATCTTGATGCATATCTAGTTGTCGGTTAATTACGTAATTGTATTAATTGTCAATCGATCTTGAATGCATGATACGAATAAGTTCTCGAGTCGTGTGGTCGAGATAGGATATTCGTAGGAAGTATATTCTTAGTGATCCTTTTGGAGTTATTTGTTTTCACCCAGAATGGTAGGAAAACTCGTAATTCATCGCCGCAATTGTCGTGTCGGTTGTTGGTTATATTTGTGATCTTCCATCTTGTCTCGGATTAAAATTGGCTAATAGGAACAGGATAAACATACGTTGTGGATAGGATTAATGCATCCCTAGGGTTAGTCTTTCTTATCTGTTTATCATCCGTGAGGTTATTGCTTTATTTTATATTTCTGCTTAGTTACCTTTGCTTTGGATTAAATTCTGAAGCCTTAAACCTTTCACCCCTTTTTCGTGTTTCGAATAATGATGAATTATCGCTGAGCTAGCTTCGTGTTTTCAGACATAATCCTCGTGGATACGATACTCGACTTACCTTCTATATACACCTTTACGTGTGAAAAGGGAGCGATCAAATTTTGGCGCCGTGTCGGGATTGTTAAGATTGCATAGGAATAATTTGACGATTTGGATTTATTAATTCAAGTTATATATATTATTATTTATTTTGCTCGCTAAATTCTCTTTTTCTCGTGTAGTTTATGCGTACAAGATGTCGTGGACCTCCCGAGTATTATTAGATCCCGAGATCGAAAGCTCTCAAAGGAGAAAAGGACGAGAGAGAGACGGGCTGCAATGGCGCCCAATCCGCAGAATCCGGGCATTCCTCCCGAGCAAGCTGACGCATGCTAGCCGACTTTGCCGAGATGCGGCGTCGATGGCGAATATGGGAATCATTGTCCCCGCCTGGAGGAAAGACCTCGAATCACATGTACCGACCTCCCACCGAATGGGCCCAAGGAGGCGGTTGGGGCCCGCACGTAGATGCAAACAATTTTGAGCTAAAACCGACCACGATCAAGATGGTCCAAGGAGAGCGGTTTGGGGAGGAGTCACGGAAGACTCGAATGCGCATCTCGAGACTTTTTCGATATTTGTGACACCATCAAATGAATGGGGTGCCACAAGACACGATCCGATCGCATGTTCGGTTTCTCATTGCTGACCAAAGAAAGATTAGTTCAAGAGTTTGGACCGAATCGCATCGACACTTGGGGAAACTTTATGAGAAGTTTCTTTCGAAATACTTTCCGCCGGCGAAAGCGCAGAAGATCATCGCCGAAATCTCTCATTTTTGCCAAAACCACGACGAATCGCTATTCGAGCCATGGGAGAGATTCAGAGGTCTATTGAGACGATGTCCACAACATGGGTTCTCCAAGGAGCAACAGATCACACAGTTCTACAGTGGACTGACATGGCAGACGAGGAGCCTTGTAGATGCGTCGTTGGGGGGCAGTTTATTGAACCGACAAGTAGATGAGGCGAGCCGTATTTTAGAAGAGATGGTGCGCCAACAGCTATCAATGGCCAACGGAGAGAACACCGGTGTTCAAAGCAATTCTGTTGAGAGTGATTCAAAATATGACGATCTCATGAAGAAGTTCACCCTTTGAAGAGTCGATTGAGACAGAGAACGCCACCACATTAATCGTAGGAATCATCCGACTTCCAACAACCTCCAAAGAGGCTTCACCGTGCGTAATGGTGTGATTTAAGAGCCAAGAAGCCAAATCTAGAAGAGTTGATGTAGCGCTGGTTGTGAGCAACCAACAAATGACGACGAAATCGAATTCGATGGCCGCACAAAGAAAATTGCTCATCAATATTATCGCCGAGGATAACACGCTTAGAATCCATCAGAGCACCATGGCAAACACATGAAGATAATGGAGAACCAAATCGGACGGATAGCGGCAACAGAATGCACACCAAGACGGGCCACTTTCCGAGCAATACGGGGTGAACCCGAAAATCGGTGTTTCGCCATCCGCACGAGGTGGGCGAGCCTACCCGAGCCCCGCCAAGGAAGAAGAGCATGAAAGCACACTGAGCGTAAATCATGACCGAGCTCGCGACCGCGAGGAGTCCGTAGTTATCCTCAGCAGCTCGCGACCGAGCACGCGCCCGCAAGACCGACCACGAGCCATCGAGTGTGCGCCAGATTGTTCATGAAGCGACCCAGCCTCGATGCCACCCATCACAAGCAATCGTGCAGAGAAGATCGCCGAAATCAGCATGAGTCATCGCCGCAAGCTCGCACGCCAAGAAGGAGTCCAAAGACCCAGAGATACCTCGCGTCCTTCCCAATGATCGCAAGGTCGATCATGAGCGCCCCTGTATAAATCGTCGCATACACTCCTCCGGTCCCGCTTCCGAGTCGACTTGTCAAGTCAAAATATGACGAGGAGTTTGCTCATTTCAAAGAGATTTTTCAAAAGTTGAGATAAATTTGCCTCTCTTTGAGCACGCTAAACATGCCGGATACATGAAATTTTTAAAGACGCTTGCAAGCAAGAAGAAACCGGGAAATTTGAGAAAATTACCTTATCCGAAGAATGCAAAGGTCCGTCTTGCAAAGGAAGCTCCTCTGAAGCGTATGATCCCGCGCTTTACGTTAGAGTGCGAGATCGCCGAGCGCACTTTTCCAAATGTTTTGTGCGATTTGAGGCGAGCATCAACTGATGTCGCTGAACGATTCAACCGGCTACACCTAGGAAAGATGAAGCCGACGAAGATTTCATCGATGATGGTGACCGTCACCACATATCCAAAAGGTATCGTCGAAGACGTGTTGGTAAGAATTCGGATTTTGTTTTTCCCACCGACTTTGTTATTTTAGATATTCCGAATTCAAACAACAACCACTAATCTTAGGTAGACCTTTTCTAGCAACTGGTCGTGCGTTGATTGATGTGCAGGAAGGCAATCTCACATTTCGTGTTAACGATGAGGAGCTCAAGATTTCCATATATGACGCCATCAAGCAACACGACAGTGGAAAGCCGGAAGAGTGCTACTCGATCACGATCGCCATCTTGCCGCACACGTCGCGGCTAGAGGGTAGTCGACCACCGAGGAAGTCTGCGAGAAGGAAGAAGTTGACTCGGCATGGAACTCCGAGTGTATCATTCAAGTTTGGGGGGGGCACTTCCATAGTCAGTGGTGGTCATCCGTGAATGCTAAGTTTAGGAGGATCCACGAGTTGAGAAGGATTGCTACCACCAAAACGCCGATTGACAAGGTTAGTGATGGTCTAGCTAAAGACGTTAATTAGCACTTGTTGGGAGGTAACCCAACGCTTTCTTATTTGTTTTTGTGTTTTGTTTTGTTTTTCGCTTGTGTTGCTTTTGTCGCCTTTTGTCTTTCTTTTCGTGTTGTGTCCGCCGATCAACGAGTTAAGTGAAGTGTGTTAATCCATGTGGTCAATGACGATAGAAAATTTTGTGAAATTTAATGATAGTGCACATGATATGTTAGAAAATGACGCATGAACGACTTGAGATTGCTTAAACTTTTGTTTTTCACCATTTGCTTAACCCGTGAGACTTGAGCTTCACCGTATAAACATCTTGATACGCTTTTAATTGTGTGATATCATGCATGTGATTCTCTTCTAGAACTTGCCGCTTTTACGTATCGAGACCGCAATATGTGTTTTCGAATTTGGAAAGGATAAAAGGCCATCTTTGTTAACCACATATTCACCCAAACACTAACCCGATGATATATACCATTTGTCGCCTTCTTCGAGCCTTTATTAGACTTATTCTTTCGATTAACCGATGATAGGAGGTGAGGATGGATATGGGAATCAAAAGGATTGAAATTTTGATGTAGTTATGTCGTGAAAATTTCTTTTAGAAAATACATCCGTGGTGAAGAATTGTACCTTTGTTGTGAATGATAAACCCTATAAGCTCTAGAAAAGAAAAGAAAAGCAATGATAAGTTCACTATGTGTTTTGAGCATAAAGGGTCGTTAATCAAAGTATAGGTACCTTATGAGGCATAAAACGCCGATTTAGCACGCTGGGAAAGAAGAGGAAATGGACAAAGTCCATATGTATTGAAAAGTATAAACGGGAGTGCTTGGAATATTCTCGAGTCACTTAGCCATATTTTATCCTACCTTAACCAATGTGCCTACATTACAACCTATGAAAAGACCTTTTGATCCTTATTTGAACATATTTGATGCGGTGGAGATATTACGTAAACGGCAAGCCTATGGTAAGATGTTCCATTGCATTGATCATCGAGTGTATACACGTTCTACGCTTCTTTACGAGTCGAGTGTATCTTATATTTTACACGATGCCGCTTGTGAAGGTCAATTAAATGAGTTTTCGCCCTCGATGGTTGTTTGTGTTGTGTTGGCTAACGTCGTTATGTGCGCTAATGTTTTTGAGCGTTGAGATATTTCCGAGGCTTATAATGGTTATCCTATTTGCTACGCTCGTTGATCTTTCGTTGTATCTTTCTGTTCTGTTTTTGTTTGGGGACAAACAATGCTTTAAGTTTGGGGGGTTTGATAAACGCGCATTTTACACGTTTATTGTTGATATTTAAAGATGAGTTTAGATCATTTAATGTGCGTTTATGTATCGATTCTTAATGTTTTATCTATTTCTAGAAGATACCGCTCTTGGGTGTTCCTTTGACGTTTTGTAGGTTTATATGTTGATAATCAAGCAAGGAACGAAGACGAGCCAAAACCACGCTCGCCCAGTTCCAAAGAACCAACCTAGCGGTCGCTAGGATGGCCGCTAAGCAACCCGCGAGAACCCGCCGAGACCGCGATCCGCGATCTCGTGCCATGAGCGAAGCCCAGCCACGAGAAAGCTCATCGACGATTTCGCGACCATTGCTAGCGACCGCCAGCCGTGTCGTGAGGTAACCATGCGAAAGCAAGGAGGCGAGCGAGCGAGAAGCGAAGAGCGGCGCTGGAGATACCTCACGGTCGAGCTAGCGACCGCGAGACGGCGCGGCAGATGAGAAATTAGGGTTTCCACCCTTTTCTATAAATAGGGCAAGCCCCCACTCGCGCCTCCTAGACCCCAGACGACCCCAGAGAGCTTTTCATTCAGTTTTTCCTCAGTTTTTGTCTTTCTTTAACTTCCATTTAGTTCTAGATTTAATTCTTGCATTGTTCTTGTTTAGTTCTTCATTCGCTATCGATCGGAACGCTTTGTCCGATCGCTTTCCGTTGTTTTCCGCTTTTGCTTGGGATCGATTCAAGACCAACCATTGTTCATCCAACGCTCATCACGGGTTTTATATATTTAATTTCCGCTTTTATGGTTAAATCGTATTTTATTCCGCTTATTATGTCCGGCTAGATTTCGCTCTAATCCTAGGGTTTGCATGATTCGATCCTATATGTTGTGATTCCGTTATCGCTATTTACCTTCCGTGCATCGATTCATGATTCTTGGTGCTTATTTATATGTGTTGATTTCGATCAATCTTGATGCATATCTAGTTGTCGGTTAATTACGTAATTGTATTAATTGTCAATCGATCTTGAATGCATGATACTGAATAAGCCTCGAGTCGTAAATGAGATAGGATATTCGTAGGAAGTATATTCTTAGTGATCCTTTTGGAGTTATTTGTTTTCACCTAGAATGGTAGGAAAACTCGTAATTCATCGCCGCAATTGTCGTGTCGAAGTTGTTGGTTATATTTGTGATCTTCCATCTTGTCTCGGATTAAAATTGGCTAATAGGAATGTGAAAACATACGTTGTGGATAGGATTAATGCATCCCTAGGGTTAGTCTTTCTTATCTGCTTATCATCCGTGAGTTTATTGCTTTATTTTATATTTCGCTAGTTACCTTTGCTTTGGATTAAATTCAAGCCTTAAACCTTTCACCCTTTTTTCGTGTTTCAATAATGATGAATTATCGCTGAGCTAGCTTCGTTTTCAGACATAATCCATGTGGATACGATACTCGACTTACCTTCTATATACACCTTTACGTGTGAAAAAGGGAGCGATCAAATTTTGGCGCCGTTGCCGGAAGCCACATGGGAAGGACCTTATCGGGTCGAAGAAGTCCTCGGAAAAGGAGCCTATAAGCTCGCCCATTTGTCCGGTGAGCAAATACCCAACACATGGCACATCATTCATTTGAAGAGATATTTTGCATAAGTGTCGAATGTTGAGTCTTGTTCGCCTTTGAGTCTTGTTAGGTCGAGTCCGAGCCTTGTCGTCTTGTTCCATTACCTCTTATCAATAAAAATCTTTTCTTTTCTCTATCTATTTTTGGTCTTGCATGTTTTCATTTGTCACTTATGCACATAACTCTTATAAAAATACCCTCTTCGGAGGACGAACAATACCCTCGACGGAGGACAGACTACCTTCGTTTAATACGTAGACAAACTTCAAACGTGCGTAAGGGGACCACCCCTCCCGATAAAACTTGGCAAAACAGGAACCCATACCTTCGTACGAGGAAGGATACCCTCGTTTATTTCGAGGACGGATACCTTCATACGAGGACGAACTACCCTCGTTTATTTCGAGGAAGCTTCGTATGAGGACGGATACCTTCGCTTATTTCGGGACGGATACCTTCATACGAGGACTAACTACCCTCGCTTATTTTGAGGAAGCTTCGCATTTAGGACGGATACCTTCGCTTATTTCAAGGACTGATACCTTCGTGCGAAGACAAACTACCTTGGTTTACGGCAAGAACGAGCTATCTTCGCCAAACAAGGACGACCTACCTTCTTATTGGTTACGGTAATTGTAGACAAGTGCTCCCAAGAGTTAACGCAAAAGCAAAAATAATTTTATTTCAAATTATACGCTTTGTACATCACGAGGTCAAGAGGTCCAGAGGCCGAAAGCTTAGCCAATCCCTAGCAAAATCGGGATTCAACAGAGCATCTATACTAATCCTACCTCTACCTCGTCCTCGATCTACGCTATGAGCCCCGCCACCGACCTCGGCCACTTGACGATGCAGCCACGCTAGATCGACCTCGGCCGCCGATGACGCCCGGCCGCTCCTTGAGGATCCACGCCGCTCTTGGGCCATAGCGCCTCTCTGAGCTCGTCACCCGGATCGTCAAAATTGAACATTTATTGTAGTCCGGCAGCGAGGAAGCCCCGAGAAGAAGAGGCCTCAGATCCGGTCAAGTCGTGTTCTTGAGCTGCGGTTGTCGAGCAATGACAATCTTGTATATACCTCCGAGTCTTTTCAATTCGGCGAACTGCTCCGTGAACTGCCAGGATTTCTTGCCGTGCTCACGCTTGTACCTCGCACAAAAAGCAAAGATCCTCAACAACCTTAGCTTCGACCTCGGTATGGTCATCCCACCACTTGTGGACGACTTCCTCTTACTGAGTGCTCTCGCCCACTCGTTTCTAGCCTCTTCCTTGGCAATCTCGAACTTCTCCTCCAACTCCAAAAGGCGAGCACGGGCTCGCCACGCCTCCGGCGCTCTATACTTAATATCAGCCTCCACCTGCACATGGCCCAGCTGTCCCTTTACATGGAGGAGTTCGACCTCTTTCAATTCAAGAGCCCGCGACAAGTCTTCGATTTGGTTCAACCAACGGGAAGCATCAAGCATTTTAGGGGAAAGCTGAATAAAAAGATAAGTTTCTTCACATAAACTTGTGATTTTATTATGCCTTCAGGCAGAAACCAATGTACATGTACATTCAAAAAAAAAAAAGAGGGGGATCAACTAACCCCTCCAGAAGCTTCGGGCCTATCTACCTTGGTCGTCTCCTGAGCTTGGGAAGCCTCGACCTCATCCGCCCTAACTTCGGCTTCTTTGGCTTCGACTTCATCAGGAACTCCCGGGGTCTCGACACCCTTCAAAGCTTCAGCTGCTGCCTTCCCCGACCCCTTAGCTAGATCGGCAATTAAAGCATTGGTCAGGGGATCTCGGTCCACCGGGCGAGCACGGATCGACTCACTGCCGCAGAGTCGAGGATGAAGTCGCTCGCGGCCGCGGGCGCTCCTTCAGATCATGGATAAGGACCTCGACATAGGCCCGTCGCATAGCATCTTCCTCCGTCTCCTCATACCCATACTTGGACTTATCCAATTCTGGGTAATCCTCGGCGACTTCTTCGATGGCATCTGAAATGGCGCGCTTATTCAGGACCTCGGCCACGTCAGAGACCATCCCGGAGAAGCCCGCAGACAGGAACAGCCTCTCCGCAAAAGCACGAAGCATTTCCCCCTGCGAGCTCGCCACGACGGTCTCCCGACGGCGAGCTTCCTCCACCTCGGCCTTCATCAAGGCAACCTCGGCCTCCGTCGCCCTGGTCCTCGCCGCCTCCGCCGCCTCGGCTACCTTCGCCGCCGCCTCCGCCACCTTCTGTTTGACTAGGTCCCGGATCTTTGCCTCGGCATCGCAAATATCTTGGACGAGGAGATTCTTCTCCTCCTCCATCTCACGAGCATACCGGGCAACCCCGTCAAACTGCGTAACGGTGCCTTTCAAGTAACCCGTTATAAGTTAGGACACTTTGGCCATCTCGGCAGACACGCCCTCTGATATCTTGGCCATCTCGGCAGACATGCCCGCTGCCACCTTCTCCACCTCGGCCAAAACATCCTCAGCCCCCTATACAAAAACCCATCAGGTCAGAAGAACACATACTTTATATTACTTCACAAAGTATAAGAATAAGTACGCTACCTCGGGAAAGATACGAGGCGGTCGCTGGGAACTGACGATCACACATTCCGGGTCGGCATCAACCGAGGTCTCGGGGATTGCATGCTTCAGCTTCTTCAAGCGCTTAAGTGGGCTGCGGTGAAGGGACTTGAAGCCTCCCCGCCATTTCGTGCATGTCCCGACATCCTTCAAAGTCGAGATGGGAGCTCGACATCGAGCTCGACGCCTTCATCTTCTTCTTTCCCCAACAAGTTCACTACAAATACAACAAGTCGCATAGGCACGGATAATCATAAAAAAAAAGGAGGGCCTCACTCTTCACCGACTCCACCTCGGTGGCGGGATCATAAGGGGCTAAGCCCCGCACCGCAAGCTCGGCCTCGGTAAAGGCCTCGCCCACGAGACCAACTTTGTCCAAAGGCCTCCTCCAGCCACCGCCGATCTCGTCAACAATCACATCAGCGATCTTCTCCGATCGCCATACGAACTCCAGGATCCTCGAACCGACGTAAGAAAAACTTCTTCGCGCTTCGAGATCTTCGATTTATCTTCGCTTTAAATTTGCGACGGGTGATAAATAATACCACCCCGAGCCACCCTTCGCTTGCAAAACCGGAGAACAAGCCCCAAGGAGAAAGGAAAATTATGCCGACGGGCATAGACACCTAGGCCCGCCGATGCCGGAAAGAATTTGGCGTAAGTTGGGCAAGAGATATGCCGAACATCTGTTGAAGTTCGACATATACACGGGGATAAGGAAGACGAAGACCAGCTCGGAGGCTGTCTTCGTACACAGTGACAAACCCTTCCGGAGGGGCACAAGCCCTATTCTCCGGACGGGGGGCAACATACACAATATCGCATTTAAATACAAGATTGGGAGACAATCTCCCTTATATCGGAGATTTTTAAGATAGAAGAAAAAGAAGACACTTTACCAAAATCCCTCGAGGGGGGAACATGCAAAACCGCCGGCGAATCCGACGGCGGCACAGACACAATACGACACTCAGAGGATTTACTAGAAGAAGAAGAAGCCATAACTTACTTTTGTTTTATCGAAGATGATGGTGATGAACTCCGAGACAACAATGGCCACGGTTACACGCTTTTTTTTCAGAATATCAAAAGTTTGAAAGTCTGAAATTTTGGAAATAGCAAAAGTGATATGAGAAATGGCGTATCAAGGAAGATATTCCCCCATTATGCGCTTTATCGGGAATCCAACCGCTGCCACATTAAATGCGCATTAAATGCGTATCCTGTGTCCCGTACTCGACGACGGCAGAAAAATCCCGTGTTCGGCCTCTGCTTAACGCCTCCTCAGGTGAAGCCAGTTAGAAGACCTCGGCTTAACGCCTCCTCAGGTGAAGCCAGTCAGAAGACCTCGGCTTAATGCCTCGTCAGGTGAAGTCAGTCAGAAGACCTCGGCTTAACGCCTCGTCAGGTGAAGCCAGTCAGAAGACCTCGGCTTAACGCCTCGTCAGGTGAAGCCAGTCAGAAGACCTCGGCTTAACGCCTCGTCAGGTGAAGCCAATCAGAAAACCTCGGCTTATCACCTCGTCAGGTGAAGCCAATCAGAAGACCTCGGCTTAACGCCTCGACAAGAGATACAAACAGCACACACGACCTCGGCAGACGCCTCTGCAAGCGCGGCATTCGGTATATGACTTCGGAAACATTGACACACGCTAAGTCAGATCCCGAGAAAAATGCCAACAGATCGTTCGCGCCCCGCCTCGACATAAACAACCCCAAACCAACACGACCTCGCTTCTACGTCTTTTTGGGGGAGGTTGTGATAGGATATGGCCCAACTACCAGGCCCAAGCATCAGGCCCAATACAAGTAAAGCTGACATCAAGCTCGGCCTGGACAAGTTCGGCCCAAGAAGACCCCTAAAACCAGTGGGAACGCAGAAGGCTCGGCCATATCTAAAAGAATCCTAATTCAAGAAGGGATAGGATTAAGATCCTATCCAAGATCTCGAATCCTAGTTAGAGAAGACCTCGGATTTAGGATCTAGGTCAAAATGATTATGTATAAATAGAGGCTAGATTAGACGAAATAGATCATCCACACTCTTTGTAATCGCTTCTTACACATTCAATACACGAATACTCTCTCTTGCTCCGTGGACGTAGATCTAATTCAAAGATCGAACCACGTAAATCCCTTGTGTTCTTCTCACATTTATTTCCCTAAGGAAATTAAGATCGATCAGCTATTATACTGTGCCAATAACTGTATATAATTGGAAATTATGATAGCATCACTTGAGAGTTCATCATTATATTCTTGTTTTCCCTCTATCCAAGAAGAGAAACGGCGGAAGGGAGTGAAGCTTGAGGATAATTTTCTGTGTTTCATTTACTGCTGTTCCACATAATATAATGAATTAAAATAATTACAAACTCAATTGAAATAACATAATAAATTGATGAATGTATGACTTTCAACACCTCATGCGAATTACTCCTTCTGCTCCAAAGTTCCTCCTTTTTCACCTTCTTCACTCAAGACAATCTCTTCTTCCCTGCGAGCCCTAACTCCATAGTGAAAGCTTAATGGACTAGACATTAAGTTGGGCCTAATTAATTAATTGTTAGACATTGATTAATTAAGTCTAAAGCCCACAAACTAGGTAGTGGGTGGTTTTGTTTTATAATGGTAGTTAATCTTTGAGATTAACGTTAGACCAGCATACGGAAAACATTTTTGAGAAAGACGTACTGCAAACTCAATAGGAGATTCTTGGCGTCTCTCGTTGATTTTGTATATCGAGGAATTGTTCCTGCACCTGATTAAAGACATGTGGATACCATAGTTGTGGAAACGCTCTCGAATGATTCCTTGGAAGCTTTACTACTACCTGGAAGCGTAATAAACATGTAAGTCTTCGATCTTCGTGTTCTAGGGTTCATCGCATGCTTTAATTATAGATCTAGATCTGTTCTTGATGTTTTATTCCGCTGCGCATTAGATGTTGTCAAGAACGAATCCTAACAGTGGTATCAGAGCCCGGGGCTCGATCTATAATTAATTAATTCGTGTTCTAGTTTAATTGTGGGTTTTCGATTTTTCGATTTTTGAAAATCTGAAAAATACAATCGAAAAGTAATTGAAAATTCTGGGAATTGAAAACTGATTTTGGAAATCAGAAGTTATTTTGTGTAATTGAAAATTAAAATCTAAAAAAAATTGTTTTCTGAAAATCAAAAATTCTGGAAATTTTTGAAATCAATTTCGTCGGAAAAATGTTTCACCACCGACTCGGTGTCGTCGCCGTTTCCGGGAAATGGAGAGGACAAAGCGGTCGACGACGCGACGCGAGGCACGCGCGTTCCTCACCGCCGCGACTATGCTGTTGCAGCACGAGTTCGTCGGAAACACAGAGCGCCGGTGAAAAACGTTGTGTCCGTCGTCACGTGCTAGGCGTGACCGTGGGTGAAATCAGGAGACACTGGGCGTCCTTCGTCGTCGGCGGAGCACGACACCGAAAACACGACGCGCCGTTGGTGGAGTCGTCGACGGCTTGGAGTCGTCGGCGAGGGGACAACGGTGGAACACGGAGGGAGGCGGCGCGCGCGTGCTCGCTGAAACCCTAAGCGTTCATCCATCACGGGCTGGGCCGCGCGTGGCTGGGCCGAGGCGTGAGCGGGCTTGGGCCAGATCCGGGTCGGGCGTCTGGGCCGTGGGTCGCGGGTTTCTGGGCTATCTGTTGGGCAGTAGCTCAGTTCATGCGTTTTGGGCCATTTTCGAAATTTTAAATGTGGCGACCAAAAGAGGTCATTTGAATAAAAAAAAAAAAAGGAGGGAATTTTGTTAATTTAGAATTAATAAAATTCAATTTCCAATTACACAAAATTAATTTATTAATTTGATTAATAAGTTATGTTTTAATATTATTATTTTCGAAATAATAACATTAATTTCGATTTTGTATTAGTTTAGAATTAATACAATCTAAAAATGTACATGGATTTAATTTATTAATTTGGAATTAATAAATTTAATCACAATTTTAGAAATTAATTTATTAATTAGATTAATAAATTTTAACTTTATTATTATTTTTGAAATAATAATATAAAGTTCAATTTTATATTAATTTAGAATTAATATAATTCACTTATGTACATGGATTAATTTTATTAATTTAGAATTAATAAAACTAATCACTATTTTGGACATTAATTTATTACTTAGATTAATAAATTATAACTTTATTATTATTTTGAAATAATAGTATAAAGTTTGATTTTATATTAATTTAGAATTATTATAATTTACTAGTGTTCATAATTAGAGAATTGATTTATTAATTAGATTAATAAATCTTATTAGATTATTATTTTAGAAATAATAATACTAAATGAATATTTATATTAATTTGGAATTAATATAAATGCTTAAATCCACTTTTAATTAGAGAATTAAATTATTAATTAGATTAATGAATTTATTCGTTGAGCCCTATTTGCTGTTTTTCTGTGATAAGCATGCTATTTGATTTTATGCTTATTTTTAACTATAGTAGTTAGAGACCGCTTTTATGTTTGGGTAGGCGGCACCCAATACTTGTAGTCCGTATTACTATGTTTGGGTAGGCGGCGCCCAATATATGTGGTCCGCATTTCATGCCTGGGTAGGCGGCACCCAGTAATTGTTTTGATTTAATATTAGATATTAAATATACAATTAGTATCACATGTTATTATCCCCACCAAAATACAAGTCTTGTTTTTGAAACAAAACGCATCGTCCATCATAATTGTATGAGGATCCTAGCCTCTTTCGTCCAAGAGTTTTACACCAAAGTGTTTACTCCTAAATCGACAAGGCAAAGGCTCATTCATAGATGCATGGTTGGCATCGTGTGATGGGGTTGATTTGCTTAATTATTTTGAAATAGCCAAAGCGATCAAAATAATTAGTGGATGCATATTAATTGGATTAATAAACCAAGAATTGCAAATTTATTTGTTGCGATCGGTTTTGGAAACTGACCAAGTATTATTATTATAGTCATAAGCCAAAGCAGAGGCTATGATAATATAAGACTTGAATCGCTACAAATCAATGTTGCAATCGGCTTGGAGGCCCACCGAGTGATATTATTTACAGTCATCAGCCAAAGCATAGGCTGTAATAATATTGACTTGGATCTTGGACTACTAAGATTTATATTTGTTATAAATCCGTATTTTGCATTTTGGGGTTGCAATATATGTTAAAATTAGTGGGAGCTAATCAATACAATAAACCCTTGTTTGATTAGTGATACGATTGTGATCTGTGATTACTTTGTTCTATTTATGTTCTAATTTCTATTAATTTTTCGTTCAGTTATGATGTCGACTATGTTAGATAAATGTTTGGTGGAAAATAATTTGTTGACTGGGTCAAACTATCCGGATTGGCTACGTTGCCTGCGTTTGGTATTAAGGACGGATAAGATTGAGTATGTCTTGGACAAACCAATCAATATCATTCCCGATGAGTGTTCTCCTGAGTATGCCTCGTTTTACTGGGTTGCTCATAAGAAGCACGTTGAGGATGCTATGTCGGCTCAGAGCATTATGTTGACTTCTATGAGTTTAGAACTCCAAAGGCAACATGAATGCATGCTACCCTATGAAATGATTCAGCACTTGAAGAGTTTGTTTGCCTCAGATGCACAAGCCTTGGAGTATGAGATACTCCGAGATCTCTCCAAGAGCACGCTTCATGAGAAGGGGCACTGGAAGAGAGACTGCCCAAAATTTAAGGCACAAGGTGCAATGGGTGGTAGCTCAGGTATGTTTGTCATTGAGATAAATATGTCTATAAATGATTCGCATTCTTGGGTATTAGATACCGGCTGTGGCTCACACATTTGTAATAATGTAAAGGGGCTTAGTAACAGCAGGAAGGTGAATCCTGTGGAGGTCGACCTAGGCATGGAAAATGGAGCAATAGTTGCTGCCGAACGCGTGGGGACTTATAGATTGGATCTTCTTTCGAGTTATAGACTAGATTTACATGATTTTTATTTCGTTCCTGCGATTTCAAAGAATATTATTTCCATTCCTATGTTGGACATTGAAGGGTTTTCCTTCCATTTTGGAAACGGTAGATGCTCGTTTTCTTTTAACGGAGTGTCTTATGGAAATGCCTTTCTTTCGAATGGTTTATATATGCTTGAATGTGAACGAGATATTCTCAATGTGCAAAACAAACGACCTAAGCTAAGTAATACGAATAATGCTACTTATCTTTGGCATTGTAGACTTGGTCATATTAATGAGAAAATGATAGCAAGGTTGAGAAAATTAGATTATCTCACACCATTTGATTTCGAATCATATGGTGCTTGTGAATCATGTCTCAAAGGGAAAATGACTAAGAAACCATTTTCTTGGAAAGGGTTACGTGCCAAAGAATTGCTAGAGTTGATCCACTCAGATGTGTGTGGACCGTTTCCAACTCAAGCAAAAGGTGGATATTCGTACTTCATTACTTTTACTGATGATTATTCAAGGTTTGGGTATGTGTATCTGATGAAACACAAATCTGAAGCTCTTGATAAGTTCAAAGAGTTTAAGTTAGAAGTCGAGAAACAACTTGGTAAAAGTATCAAGCATCTTCGATCAGATCGAGGAGGGGAATACTTAATCGATAATTTCTTGATTACTTGAAATCACATGAAATCCGGTCAGACTGGACTCCTCCGGGAACACCACAATTGAATGGTGTATCGGAGAGAAGAAATCGAACCTTATTAGACATGGTTCGATCCATGATGAGTTTCGCTAGTCTCCCTTTATTCCTTTGGGGTCATGCCTTACTTACCTCTGCTCATATTTTGAATAGGGTTCCTTCTAAATCAGTCGAGAAAATACCATATGAGATGTGGTATGGGAAAAGAGCAAACCTTAACTATTTGCGGACCTGAGGTTGTCCTGCTTTTGTTAAGAAAATGCTGACTGATAAGTTGGAATCGAAAAGTGAGAAATGTTATCTTGTGGGATATCCTAAGGAAACTAGAGGATATGAATTCTACTCACCTGGAGATCACAAGGTGATCATTTCTAGGAATGTGACGTTTCTTGAAGACTCGTATGTTTCTAAGGAACAAGGTCACAACGAGGTAGATCTTGAAGAAATTCGAGAACCACAAAACAACATAGAGGACGAAAGATTGTTCAATGGTGTGAACAAGAATTCAGTGAGAGTATTTGATGATCTATTGGGAGGGGAAATGACTCTTAGAGGGCCACAATCTCAAGACAATGAGACTCATCGAATACAAGATGACACAATAGTTGTGCCACCTCCACCTCAAGAAATTCATGAGGAAATTCTTGAAAATCTCAAAAATGTTGATGAAATCAACACGGAGGAGCCTACTCACGTTCAAAATGAACAGCCTGAACCTGCGCAAACAACCCAACTCAATAGGCCACAGAGGACTCGTCGTGCACCTGAAATATTGAATCTAATGGTTGAGAACCAAGATGATGAAGTCGAATCGGAGGATGATGAACCTAAGACCTATACTGAAGCGGTGTCTGACACCGATTCAAAGATGTGGCTCGAAGCCTTAATATGTGAAATGGACTCGATATATTTCAATCTAGTCTGGGAACTAGTTGATGGCTTACCAGATGGGGCTTACCCCATAGGCTGCAAATGGATCTTCAAAAAGAAGAGAGATGCAGATGGTAAGATACAAACCTACAAGGCTAGGTTGGTGGCAAAGGGTTATAGTCAACGCGAAGGCATTGACTATGATGAGACCTTTTCACCAGTTGCAAAAATCAAGTCCATTAGGATATTACTTGCAATAGTTGCATACTATAATTTTGACATTTGGCAAATGAATGTCAAAACCGCGTTTCTCAATGGAGAACTAGAAGGTGATGTCTATATGACACAGCCTGAAGTATTTGTGTCCAAAGAGAGGCCGAATGCAGTATGTAGGCTAAAGAAGTCCATTTATGGACTTAAGCAAGCATCGAGGAGTTGGAATATTTGTTTTGACAGAGCTATCAAATTGTTTGATTTTGTCAGAAGCAAAGATGACCCTTGCGTTTATAGTAAGCGCGAGAATGGAAACGTTGTCTACCTTGTAATATATGTCGATGACATTCTGATTATGGGGAGCGACCGATCCATGATGCAATCCGTGAAAGACTGTCTGTCTAAATCCTTTATGATGAAGGATCTTGGTGAGGCCTCCTACATCCTTGGGATCAAGATCTATCGGGATAGACCTAATAGATAGTTGGGGCTGTCACAATCCACTTACATAGATAAATTGCTACGGCATTTCTCAATGGAAAATTCTAAGAAAGGATTTCTTCCTATGTGACATGACATCAAGTTGTCTAAGAAGGATTGTCCTTCTAATGACAAAGAAGTTGCTTGCATGAAAAAAGGATCCCATATGCTTCGGCTATAGGATCAATCATGTATGCCATGATATGCACTAGGCCAGATGTGGCCTATGAGCTTAGCATGACGGCGATTTCAAAAAATCCGGAGAGGAGCATTGGAAATCTGTTAAGACTATTCTTAAGTACCTTAGAAGGACTAAAGAATATCTCTTAGTCTATGGTGAGCAGCCAGAGCTATCAGTGACTGGGTACACTGATGCTAGTTTCCAAACAGGAACAAACATGTTCCAAGTCAATCATCTGATTAGAGAAATAATAGAAATGGGCAATGTAGAATTAGAGAGAGTACCCACTGACGATAACTTAGCTGATCCTTTTACCAAGCCGTTGTGTATAGAAAAACACAACAAACATTTTGAAGGCTTGGGTGTTAGACATGTGGGAAATTGGCTTTGATTCAGTGGGAGTTTATAGTTTGTATGTTTTAGAAACTCCTTGTTGAGACGTACTTTCTATTGATCACAATCGAAGATAATGTTTTATCTATGGGTTTTGTACATTTAATGGAATAATTATTTTGATGTTTGTCGTTATTCTTTATTTGTTCTCTTGAATTATAATCGCTATTTTGTGAGACATCAATGATATAGTATAATTCTAAAATAGCCCTAACCAATGATCATCAAGAATGGGATATTGATGATATGTAAAGGTTAGCATGTGGTCTTGCATCACATTCTTAGAGAATGTAGTGGTTCTCATAACTACGAGATATTTGATATCCGTGATGGACACATGAATACTTTGGAGAGTATTGGTATACCCAACTATTAAATCGCTTGTTTGATGTCTACGATTTCTTAGTGTGTGGAGTATGTAATAGTCCTTAGACTTGAGGTCATTATACATTTTGTTTGTTGAGTCTCAGTACTTTGACCAAGGCAACGCTATGCAGTGGCAAGACACGGCTTGGATTGGGTGCATCATGAGACAAATGAAAATGATAGTTGAGCCAAGAATGGGATTCATTCCTCGATTAGATTTTCGAGTGAGCACTTATTTTCTCTATATTATTCGACCATAAAGTCATTGGCCAATGCAAGAGATATATTCAATTAAAGTAATTGAATATGATCATATGGGTCTTATAATAAAGATGAGAAAAATGATTGAGCTATTGGGATAGACACGTAGCAAAATCTTAGGCTCAATCGAGTGTGTCATGAATGAAAGGATATTACATAAACTTCATGTAAAGGTTTGTTTACTGTTTTCCACGTAAACGTCCGTCATATATCGAGTTCGCTGCACAACGCAGTCCAAGAGTTTTGTGCAGACTTTGATTAGATCATCATCGGTAATGGGGGCCTATTGGGTCACACTATCAAGTGTATTGTTAATCAGTTCAAGGGTATATGCATAGTGCACGGTATGTTGTCTAATGCTAGTCCAAGTGGGACATTAAGTTGGGCCTAATTAATTAATTGTTAGACATTGATTAATTAAGTCTAAAGCCCACAAACTAGGTAGTGGGTGGTTTTGTTTTATAATGGTAGTTAATCTTTGAGATTAACGTTAGACCAGCATACAGAAAACATTTTTGAGAAAGACGTACTGAAAACTCAATAGGAGATTCTTGACGTCTCTCGTTGATTTTGTATATCGAGGAATTGTTCCTGCACCTGATTAAAGACACGTGGATACCATAGTTGTGGAAACGCACTCGAATGATTCCTTGGAAGCTTTTGTCACGACCCGACTACCTAATCAGGTAATTAGGCCGTGACTCGGGGTAAGATGAAAATTTAACAACAACAAAGGCTCAAACATGTGTCAAAAGAAAAGACGAATATAACTTTTGTCATAAATAAATCGAACTTTTACGTTTTCAAGAGGTGAAATGTAAAGTAGGTTTCCAAGTATGTTTTGTCAACAAGAAGGATTTATCAACAATTTAAAACAAGGAATGACAACGATTCGACCGAATAATATTGAATCCAACGAAAACCATTCTGAACATTCGAGAAATCCTTGTTCACCGAACATTGGACATGATCACTTTATCATATCAGAACATATAAGCAAGTAAGGTCAAAGCTCGGCAACGAAACGTGGCTGAGAATTATGTGTGAAGACATAACTCTCTGGGCAACAAAACATGTCAATAACAATAGAACGACCTTAATATGAATCAACATTTAGAGAAGCTCCTTCGCGCAGCATTCGATTCCAGCATTCTCTCCAACTCAACCTGCATATTTAGAAACATATGCAGGGCGTGAGTACAAAAATGCACTCAGTGGGTATACGCCAAAAACATTTAACATTTAAAGCATTACCCTTATGGCTATAAACTTGACTTGCCATAACATGTACTTTCATAAACAAACACTTACTTGCTTTCATATCATCATAATATCATATGCATATGCATGTATCATGTTTGCATGCACCTTTCATCTCTCCTTCCCATATCCACGGATTCTTTATACGTGTTGAGAAGTAGGCCTCCTTCTCAAACACTTTAATATAACATACCCGAGTTGGACCCGAAGGTTCTCAACTACGGTCATACCCGACGTCGGTAAATTCTTTCTTTCTTTCATTCTTTCCCGTGGATAGGTAGTGCATCATGCTTATGCTCATATTCATGCTCAACTTTGGCAAGTCAATCAACTTTTCAAATCAATGCATATCATGAAATCTCATATCATTTTTATGCATAAGCATATCATATCATTTGAAAACATTTAAAAGCATAAGCATACTTTTATAGAAAATACTTATACCCACCTGGATGTTCCTTAGAGCTAAGGAACTAATTCTCAATTCCAATTCTTTCTTTATCCCATTTGAACCATCAACCCATATAAAACGGCATAAAAGCCTATCAAGACCAAACAAGAACATTAATCGTCTTAGTCGTCGACACGATCATATCTTCCCGATATCAAATCTAAGACGCTAAGGTCTATCAAAACTTGGATCATTGCATCCTCTAACATTTTATTAACAAACAAATTCTATCGAAATTTCTAAGAAGATAACGTTTGTAAACGCATCGCCAAATCAACACCAGATCAACCAAACATAGCCCAAACTCCACTAATTCATCATCATATATCTCAATATGCATAGGAAACTCAACAACAAGCCTCAATCATCTCATTTTAACCAATAACCAAAAATCCCCTTAAGACGTCACTTAGGGTCTAACGTTGAAAATTCATGTGAGACGCCATCTAACACCAACGAACCTATATACATGCTCAACTATCATTAAATAACATCATTTTATCAATAAAACATAAAGATCAAAACTTTGGCTTTGAAAACAATTTTTCGCCGACAAACTAAAATTTTACCGTTGGTGAATACGTCGGCGGAAAAATCCGAATAAATCATTTTAAGCTTTCTTCATATCATAGAATCAAAATATGAAGTCAAAATGATCAAATAAAATCAAAATTCCAACAATATAAGCCCTAGGGTTTTCGGCTATTTTAGGGAATTCTATATAGTTTCGATTTCAAACGTTTTTCTTGTTCCAAACACGTTTATATCATTCCAATAACATATATATGAAAGAAATTCAATCATAACAACATCATAAATTTAAAATAAAGGGCTGCCCTTTTCAAAAATTTACAAGAATTTACAAACAATAAACATATGCTTTACAAATTCAACGTTAAACGATACGTGAGACGCCAAATCTATCATAATATTAACAAATAATCAAATACACATAATCTTTTATAATTTTCAGCATATGATCAAAATATTAAATAACATATGCTCATGAATTTTAAAATTTTCAATCCAGAATGTGTTCTAGAGACGAGATTATACCTCTATTCGAAACCCGATCGAAAATTCAACGGCGGATCTTCCTATTTTGGCCCAATATTTTCAAACTTTGTGTGTGAAAAAGTGTGTGTGTGCGTGAGTTTGGCTGAATTTTTGGAGAAGAAAATGGCTCCAAAAGTATATTTATATAATTAATAAGGGCAAAATAGTAATTTCACATTTTAAATTAAATTTTCTTTTATTTTTTTCCAAAACATAATGGTGCCAACACACCATATTCTAGATAATTCCATAAAATAATCTCCATATTTATTTTTGAATTTTCGGAATTTATAAAAATAATAATAATAATAATGATTTTTCATGAAATTTTCCAAAATTTGCTAGAAAATTCCATAATTAATTCCCAAAAATTCCAATATTGAATCTTATTTTCTTAACACCTTAAACTCATCATTTTCATCAATATAAAGTTCCAAAACTATAAAATATATAATAGGAACTCACTTTATAAAAATAGAGATTTAATTCCATTTTATGCAAATAATGGAATTAAATATTCCATTTATTCCTAAATCCTTCAAAATCACTTTCTAAATTTTTCTATCATCAAATATCATTAAAATATAATAATTAAAAATATTTTTGACCTTAAAAACCATTTTAAATATTTTACTCTTAATCTGAGCTTAATCGGCAAACGCCGACGTCACAAAAACGTAGATTTTGAAATTCTCAATTTTCTGAAATCAAAACTTATTGAGCATGTACCTATCATCTTAAGACCATTGGAATCTAGGTCTTCATATCCTAAATAAGATCTGAAAATCTTATCTCAGATTCTGCCTCAAGTCTGTCGAAATTCTATCGTCTCAACTCGAAGCTTAACGTCAAAGCTTCTAACTTAACCAAGTCTTTCTTAAGGATGCAATGCCCTTCTTATTAAGCTCTTAATCACGAGCTAATCTTTTCTACGTAAATACGGGTATTACATTCTCACCCCTTACAAAAATTTCGTCCTCGAATTTTATGCGTCAAAAAAGCTCATAAGATTTCTTTCTCATCCGATCTTTAACTTCCATGTCATTTCTTCAAAATCATCATGCTTCCATATCGATCTAATATGCATTCGACTTTTCTTCATTGCTTAAATCTTGTTCACGAACATTTGCTCTCTTGATGTATCATGTGTTTTAGATTAAACACATAGCTTTGTATCAGTAGCATATAGAACACATCACGAATATTTTCGAACTCGGAGAAAATGCTTATCCGTAGGCGACTAGCCAATCTTTCTTGAATCTCGCATTCGATACATCTCGATAACTTCTTGATTCTTATCTTTACTTGTCGTATGATTACGACCATCTCTTTAATCGCTCGTCCAAGCACTTTCTTCTTCAAATACGTTTTAAAATAAAACGACGATCTACACTTGTTATCGTAAAAGACTTCATAGGGCGTCATATAAGTCTTGGTTCTGATCTTGTCTTCTAACGTCTGGATGGTCCGTTTAAATTGACCATCTATTGCGGATAAAAGCTGTATTGAAATTCAATCTTGTATTCATCTTTATAATAAATTTGTCCAACACAAGATGTAAACTTGGAGTCTCTGTTCGAGATGATTGAGACGAGCACTTCATGTAAATGTACTATCTTTCGACGTACACTTGAGCTAACTTGTCAGCTTCGTACGTGATAGAGATCAGAATAACATAAGCGTTCTTCGTGAGTCGATCGATTGTCACCCATGCTTCGATTTGGGTAATCAACACGTGTGTCTTCTCATCTTTTCAACTTTAATAAAAGCCTCACTAATTAATCTACAGAATTTACGATCATATACTGCGACAATCTTCTTTCTTTGCTTCATGCTCAGAACGAAATTTCTTCTCGCTTACTAATTCCGAGGTAGATACTTTTTGTACAATTCTCCTTTGAACTACTTCCGCATAACATTCTTTAATTGCTCGGGAGAAAGAACTTTCTGACGTAATCTTAATCAGAAACTGTTGACCTTCCACCTAAACGATATGCATAGGAAATATTCTTAACCGGAGTTCTCCAATCTTGAAAACTAACTCATTGATGCAAACTCATTCTTTAATAACAATTGGGTTATACATTTCATTAAGGATAAAGAGTTTGAGATGTAAAATTATGCCATTCTACAATTGGTTTAAGGGAAGAAAGTATAAGTAAATCTTGAAAAAATTGTACTTTCTTATTCTTTCGGATCGAGGATTTCTTCTTTTAGGTGACATACTGCATTGCAAATGAATACCAAACTGCAGTATATCTTGCTTATCAATAACAGGGTATAGGTTTTCAATCAACAAGCAAATTCAGACCTCAAATGTCTTCAAAATTGCTTATCACAAAGTTATGATGTGAAATGAAACAGTTGGATAGCAAAATGATCATATAAATATCAAGGAAAGGAATTTGTATCTCTAAGGACTTTTGCAAAAAGAAGGAAAACTTTATCATCCGGACTTCGTGTATATAAATGCTTTAAATATTTCAAAGAAACACATCCGACACGATCAATGACTATCGACTTTCACTCTCTCATGAAAGATGGCCACAAAAAGGCAGATGGGCCAATATTTGGAATTGTAGTTGTGCTATGCCAACAAATGATACAACTTAAGTTCATATAAAAAATTTTCGAGGCATTTGGATTTCGATAAACTAGCTTGAGTCTTTTCTCAAATCTTCAAATGAGAAGTCTTGGGAACACAAAAGAATAGAACAAACTAAACTGATGGAGAAATCTCAAGAGATGCAAAAGATTGGTTACGTTAATCTAGATCAATAAAGGACATCTTAATATCGATTTAAGAATAATCAAATTGTACAAGATCTATATCAGATTCAAGCAATACTAGCCGAGCATTTGATAAGGAAGACACTATTTTAGAATAAGGTGCTAGTATCATGCTCAGGCGTAAAAGAGTCAACATCTATGGTTTTAAGATTTTCACCATCATCATTCTCAAATGGAGAAGGAAAAATTTTCAATCAACCGAAGTTGATGAACAACTGAGATAAATTTAGGAATAGGGAAAAATGAATCAAAAGAGGCGTCTCGCGTGTACGAAATATTGAAATTTGATGGTAACTAGGAGTCTGGAGAATCAATTTGCTCAAAACAATAAAGCCAGACTCAACATAGTCAATGGCAACAGCAACAACCCAATCTTGTCACTCTTTAGACAATAAAAGAATCGACTGGAATTTTCCATTTAATCTCGATACGTCTTGATCAAACGTCTCTTTCCACGACGATAGGTTCGAGCGAGAAATTCGTTCAAGGCAAGCTACTCGTCAATATGTATATAAACGCTCTTAATCTTTGTTACTGACGATAAATGAGTTGTACTCTTCTAAACTTTCTATACGATCTTCGTCATTCTAATGAAGAATACTCGAACTCGTGCAGAAAATTTATTCATATTGTTCTACCATCTCTTCATTCTCCTAATTTATTTTCAACTTTAGCTCATAGAGCAATAGCTCATTTCAATCACACATTCTCATATAGCAATTCATTCATTATGTCGTATACATAAACATTATCTGAGATAACCATAATCATCATACTCATAAACATAATCATAAGCATAAGCTTTTACCTGGTGAGCTAGAGATGACGGAATCGAATGCTGAGCTTCTCTCAAGAAGATTATCTCATTAACTTATTTTCTCAATTCAGAATCAAACAACTGATTCTACAACTCAGATTCTCAAATAGAATCATTTCAAAAGAATTCATTAGCTCAAGGTGCACAAACTGCACAAGACTTTCAAAGATTCATAAGGGTTCACAAGGATTCCTAACTCAGAATTGCAAAACTGTGCACAAATTACACAAATTTGCAAAGATTTCACAGGTTCAGAATTCAAAACCGCTCTGATACCATTCTGTCACGACCCGACTACCGAATCAGGTAATTAGGCCGTGACTCGGGGTAAGATGAAAATTTAACAACAACAAAGGCTCAAACATGTGTCAAAAGAAAAGACGAATATAACTTTTGTCATAAATAAATCGAACTTTTACGTTTTCAAGAGGTGAAATGTAAAGTAGGTTTCCAAGTATGTTTTATCAACAAGAAGGATTTATCAACAATTTAAAACAAGGAATGACAACGATTCGACCGAATAATATTGAATCCAACGAAAACCATTCTGAACATTCGAGAAATCCTTGTTCACCGAACATTGGACATGATCACTTTATCATATCAGAACATATAAGCAAGTAAGGTCAAAGCTCGGCAACGAAACGTGGTTGAGAATTATGTGTGAAGACATAACTCTCTGGGCAACAAAACATGTCAATAACAATAGAACGACCTTAATATGAATCAACATTTAGAGAAGCTCCTTCGCGCAGCATTCGATTCCAGCATTCTCTCCAACTCAACCTGCATATTTAGAAATATATGCAGGGCGTGAGTACAAAAATACACTCAGTGGGTATACGCCAAAAACATTTAACATTTAAAGCATTACCCTTATGGCTATAAACTTGACTTGCCATAACATGTACTTTCATAAACAAACACTTACTTGCTTTCATATCATCATAATATCATATGCATATGCATGTATCATGTTTGCATGCACCTTTCATCTCTCCTTCCCATATCCACGGATTCTTTATACGTGTTGAGAAGAGCCTCCTTCTCAAACACTTTAATATAACATACCCGAGTTGGACCCGGTTCTCAACTACGGTCATACCCGACGTCGGTAAATTCTTTCTTTCTTTCATTCTTTCCGTGGATAGGTAGTGCATCATGCTTATGCTCATATTCATGCTCAACTTTGGCAAGTCAATCAACTTTTCAAATCAATGCATATCATGAAATCTCATATCATTTTTATGCATAAGCATATCATATCATTTGAAAACATTTAAAAGCATAAGCATACTTTTATAGAAAATACTTATACCACCTAGATGTTCCTTAGAGCTAAGGAACTAATTCTCAATTCCAATTCTTTCTTTATCCCATTCAACCATCAACCCATATAAAACCGGCATAAAAGCCTATCAAGACCAAACAAGAACATTAATCGTCTTAGTCGTCGACACGATCATATCTTCCCGATATCAAATCTAAGACGCTAAGGTCTATCAAAACTGGATCATTGCATCCTCTAACATTTTATTAACAAACAAATTTATCGAATTTCGTGAAGATAACGCTTGTAAACGCATCGCCAAATCAACACCGGATCAACCAAACATAGCCCAAACTCCACTAATTCATCACCATATATCTCAATATGCATAGGAAACTCAACAACAAGCCTCAATCATCTCATTTTGACCAATAACCAAAAATCCCCTTAAGACGTCACTTAGGGTCTAACGTCGAAAATTCATGTGAGACGCCATCTAACACCAACGAACCTATATACATGCTCAACTATCATTAAATAACATCATTTTATCAATAAAACATAAAGATCAAAGCTTTGGCTTTGAAAACAATTTTTCGCCGACAAACTAAAATTTTACCGTTGTTGAATACGTCGGCGGAAAAATCCGAATAAATCATTTTAAGCTTTATTCATATCATAGAATCAAAATATGAAGTCAAAATGATCAAATAAAATCAAAATTCCAACAATATAAGCCCTAGGGTTTTCGGCTATTTTAGGGAATTCTATATAGTTTCGATTTCAAACGTTTTTCTTGTTCCAAACACGTTTATATCATTCCAATAACATATATATGAAAGAAATTCAATCATAACAACATCATAAATTTAAAATAAAGGGCTGCCCTTTTCAAAAATTTACAAGAATTTACAAACAATAAACATATGCTTTACAAATTCAACGTTAAACGATACGTAGACGTCAAATCTATCATAATATTAACAAATAATCAAATACACATAATCTTTCATAATTTTCAGCATATGATCAAAATATTAAATAACATATGCTCATGAATTTTAAAATTTTCAATCCGTAGATGTGTTCTAGAGACGAGATTATACCTCTATTCGAAACCCGATCGAAAATTCAACGGCCGGATCTTCCTATTTTTGGCCCAATATTTTCGAAACTTTGTGTGTGAAAAAGTGTGTGTGTGCGTGAGTTTGGCTGAATTTTTGGAGAAGAAAATGGCTCCAAAAGTATATTTATATAATTAATAAGGGCAAAATAGTAATTTCACATTTTAAATTAAATTTTCTTTTATTTTTTCCAAAACATAATGGTGCCAACACACCATATTCTAGATAATTCCATAAAATAATCTCCATATTTATTTTTGAATTTTCGGAATTTATAAAAATAATAATAATAATAATGATTTTTCATGAAATTTTCCAAAATTTGCTAGAAAATTCCATAATTAATTCCCAAAAATTCCAATATTGAATCTTATTTTCTTAACACCTTAAACTCATCATTTTCATCAATATAAAGTTCCAAAACTATAAAATATATAATAGGAAGTCACTTTATAAAAATAGAGATTTAATTCCATTTTATGCAAATAATGGAATTAAATATTCCATTTATTCCTAAATCCTTCAAAATCACTTTCTAAATTTTTCTATCATCAAATATCATTAAAATATAATAATTAAAAATATTTTTGGCCATAAAAACCATTTTAAATATTTTACTCTTAATCCGAGCTTAATCGGCAAACGCCGACGTCACAAAAACGTAGATTTGAAATTCTCAATTTTCTGAAATCAAAACTTATTGAGCATGTACCTATCATCTTAAGACCATTGGAATCTAGGTCTTCTTATCCTAAATAAGATCTGAAAATCTTATCTCAGATTCTGCCTCAAGTCTGCCGAAATTCTATCGTCTCAACTCGAAGCTTAACGTCAAAGCTTCTAACTTAACCAAGTCTTTCTTAAGGATGCAATGCCCTTCTTATTAAGCTCTTAATCACGAGCTAATCTTTGCTACAGAAATACGGGGTATTACAGCTTTACTACTACCTAGAAGCGTAATAAACACGTAAGTCTTCGATCTTCGTGTTCTAGGGCTCATCGCATGCTTTAATTATAGATCTAGATTTGTTCTTGATGTTATATTCCGCTACGCATTAGATGTTGTCAAGAACGAATCCTAACACATAGCCAATTCCATCTTCAATTACAGCCAAGTCCATGACACATACCCCTCGTGCTTAATTATACGTTAATTAAACCCCATACCAACTAAAGCACCTTCTGTTACGATAAACTAATTAAAAGGGTGGAGAACCAATCTAGTCAAAAGTGCTTGAGGAAAGTAGATTATGGCTCTTTATTTTTCAATTTTGATCACTAATAATGTAACAGCCCCTAAATCTTATGCACGATTTAACAGGGATCATTACTCTAAGCAGGGATAAATAACCATAAAAACTATTTATCAATAAGCTGTAATACATAAATCAAGTATGTTTTTGGACTTTCTACATAACTTATGTTCTTTCAGCGGAAGACATGTGATATGTACATATGACGATGTACTATCAAGGTATAACTTTCAGCGACAACCTTCCTATTGCTCAACACTGCTCCATCGCATCACCAGCTCAATCTGCACATTTAAAAACAAATATGCAGGGCTGAGTACAAGAATGCACTCAGTGGGTTTATGCCAAAAACATTTTCATTAAATTACTCTGCCCCATTAGTAACACACGAGGTTTTAGTGGAAGTACTCGTGCTTACTAAAACATTTTCTCATTTTCAAAAAGTTGTCTGGCCAGACATATTTTCTGTCTGTATGATCCTTATCATTTCTTTTATAACATTATCATATCTTCATCATACGTTGGTAGCGAACCAACCACATTTAATATCATCATAACATCATAATATGTTGGTGATGAGCCAACAACTGTCATATCATCACATCATCCTCCTCATAATACATCATATCATCCTCCTCATAATACATCATACCATCCTCCTCATAAAATATCATATCATATCATCCTCCTCATAATACATCATACCATCCTCCTCATAAAATATCATCATATCATCCTCCTCATAAAATATCATCATCCTCATCATAATATATCATCATCCTCCTCATATACAATTCATCTCATAAACATTCTCCTCATTATCATAACATTCATTATAATATGTTGGTAGCGAACCAACACTATTGATAGGATCATACATAAAATCATAAACACATTGGGCAGGTAATCATTTCTCAACAGAGAGCATTGTAAATAAACATTTGATAAACATTTTATCCTCGAGGAGAAAGAAACGCCCACCTGGATTGGAGATTTTCTTAATTCGATTTCGTTCTACGCCAGCGATCACGTCCGCGTCCCACCTTTACGTAAAAACTAATTTAGTACGTTGGTCACATTTTTCGAGACTTTTAAAGTTTAATAAACTTTGATAACTTTCTAATATAATAATTCGCATTCCTTAACGAATTTAATACGTCGTTCAATTGCGTATCTTAGTTAAACATTTTTCGTACTTCGATAGAGACGAGATATGACCAACTATCTCATTTTAACCATTTAGGTTAAACGTTCAACATATTCTAACGTTTTTCGATAAAATGATTTCAATTATGAAATCTTTTCTCACCAATGAGATATTCTTATTAATTAATACGTTTTACACGTATTAGCGTATTTATCGAACGTATTTCATACGTTAAATTCAGAAGTCAACAGTTTTGACTTTTCTTAATAAATTCTTTAATAAATCACATATTTAATATCTAATTTCAATATAAATCGATTTTCAATCGATTTCTTTTCATAAAATCCTAGTTCTCGATTTTTTACGCAAATCGATAAACTTCATTAATATTTTTCTTAAATATTAATTAACTTACCCATTAAACATTATTTTTCATTTCTAACGTTATTTAATATAACGTTTCGCCATAAACATAGTATACTATGTTTATAAAATTCCATAAATATTTAATATGCCTAAAATAATTTCTAGACATATAATGTACTATTTTTCTTGATATTAAGGATTTAAAATCCTTAATATATATATATACATGCTCTCGGCCTTCATGCTTAAGTTTTCAAACATCCTCCAAAAATTCTTCTAAATTCATATAGTGTACTATATTATCATAGTATCACTAATATGTATTAATATTAGCTATAGGAAAATTTGACATCATTTTCCCACATTAATGCTCTCGGTTTTCACACTTTAATTTAGCAACCATTTTTCTAAAATTCTAGTAAATTCATATAGCACCTACTTTAGGCTCTACAACATTAATAAGTTATGATATCACTAAAAAATAAATTTTACCTTAACATATTAACCTCAACAATTTCGGTACATATGAATATATTGCATAAAATTTTCCAAATTTCTTGTAGAATCAAGTTATACTCAATACTAATCAAGGACCAATAATATATAAAAACATTTACATAAAAAAAATCAAACATCATAAACCCACCAACCTTAGTTCTCGATTTTCACTTTGAAATCAATTCAAATATTTTCTAAAATTTGTTAATTAACAAATACATGCTTAATTATTATCCAAGATCACATATTCATCCCAAAATCATTCAATAAAAATTAAAATCATACTCATATATATTTCTCAACTAATTCGGTACTTATAAAAAAAATTAAGCATCTTACACTTTGCACCAAACTTAACATCTAAGCTTAATATCATAGTGGCTACAACGTTAATACATAAATTTAAATCATTTGAGCAAATTCCAAAAAATATCCTCAAAGTGGTCGAACACTTGATCCATGCCAAACCATGTTGAAAACCAATTTTTCTTACACATCTAAGGAAGTTAGAAGATTATCTACCTTTTACTTGATTTTGGTTTGTCAAAATCAAGATCCAACGTGTTGTTGAGAAGAAAAAAAAATTGAAGAACTCTTTCCTTTTCCTTCTTGGTTGCTCACGGTACTGAGGGGGTTTGAAAAGTGGTGATTGTTTTGTTTCTATTTTATCTATATACTTATGTATACTAAAGACTCTCGGTACTTCTCAATGAATGAGAGAAGTCTTTGTGCTTTTGATAATAGTACCTTTAATATATATCCTATCCTTATAAATTTTATGAAAAATATATTCCCTTGTCTTTTCTTTGGAAAGGTTACGGCAGTGATGGGTTGGGAGATTGAGAAGTGTGTTGATTTGTTTTAATAACTCCTATGTACTTAAAACAAATGAACTAAAAGACTACTTTTTCCCTTACACTCTCGGCTCCTTCACAAATATACAAGGCAAGAATATTTATTTGGTGACTCACCACAAAGAGTATGTCATCTCTTACACCTTAGTTAATACACATCTCCATCAATTAATAAAGGAAGAAAAAAAAATCCTTCCCTTTTTACTTATGAAGGTGTCGGCACCCTCAATATACACAAAGGAAGACTTAAATCTTTGTGACTCACCATGCATACATCATGGTAGTAAATGTTTCTTACACCAATCTTGAACAAATCAACAAGAAAGTGATTCCACACTTTGGAAACCACCGTCTGTTCTCACTTGTACAAGGGGAGGAAAGTTAAATTCTTGTCTTAATTCATAGTATAAATATCTACACTCATCCCCAAATGTAGTATACATCACACACGGCTATTTCATTGCATCCCACTTGATCACTTTAATTAATTCACTTGATTCTTGTGCAAAATATATCATACTACTACCTTTTTCACAATAGTAACTTAACATGAAAAAGAATCAATTCATTGAACCTATACTTATGTAAGCTCACGGCATTTTGCCCCCAAAATGTTAAATATTTTATTCTATTGCATTTAATAGCTATATGACATAATATATATCTTAGATGATAAATTATATCATAGGAAAAATTATTAGTATCATTTCATGTGTGAAAACCCTAATTTTCGAATTAGGGTTTTCAAAAATTTCAACTTTGTTCAATAATTAATCCTTAATGTTCTAGCATTATTTTAATGCTAAATAACACTCTAATTACATAAAATAATCATAGGAATTTAAATATTATAATTCCTTGATCATTAAACTCATTTTTCTATTCATCTCTAAACGTTGACGTTTGAAACGTCTCAAAACGTTCATTATCGACTCATCTCAAAATGGTCGTAATAAAGTCGTAATTACTTTATTAAATTATTCCATTAATAATGGAATTTAATTCTAAGCTTCGTCACTTAGAAAATTTTACGAAATTTTAACTATCGATACTCAATCGACGTTAAAATTCTACTGCCGAAACACTTTATATATTTATTTTCCTTAATTCACAATCCTTAGTGAATATAAAATAGGAATTTGTTACTTCGTAATTAATCGAAATCATTATTCGATATATTACTAATTCATTTATTTCGGTGAAACCCTAATTTACGAATTTTAATATCGTAATTAGGCATTTAATTCTTTGGGATATTACAAATAAAGCTTGAAGAAAGTATTCATTTTCTTTGGTTGTTTCTTATAACTTTTGAAACTAATTATCTCATTTCAGCTTTCCTCGTCCACACATACCTAAAGCTAAAAGTAAGTGCCAAAGTCATGAATCAAATTGAACCGTGTCATTTTTTTTCCAGGTCGGGCCATATTACACAGCTTTGGCTAAAAGCATGTGTTACACGTACCAATGTTTACAATAAAAAGACCAAAATCCAAGCACAGATTCCACTATCCTCACTTTCAAACACAGAATATCCGAAACAAACTACTAATGGAGACCTCTTCCTTCTCTTTCTCTGTCGTGCTTCTGATATTGAACTGCGTAACGCTCAGCTCATGCACAACACTTCTCGATTCAGCCATTGATCGAGACGCACTCCTCGCCTTCAAAAACAGCGTCGCATCCGATCCTCATAATGTACTGAGCAGCAACTGGTCCACCAACACGTCCGTCTGTTACTGGACCGGCGTCTCGTGCGGCCTCAAACACCGCAGAGTCACCGCCCTCAATCTCTCCGGCTTCTCTCTCCGGGGAAACCTTGCTCCACATCTCGGAAACCTAACGTTTCTCCAATCTCACGACATCAGCTCCAACTACTTCACTGGCTCCATACCCTCCGAGCTCTCCAACTTGCACCGCTTAAAGGAGATAAACGCGGCGTCTAACAACCTCACCGGAGAAATACCATCGTGGTTTGAAGCACTATCCCAACTTCAACATATAGATCTGCAAAATAATGACTTCTATGGAAGAGTTTCGAGTAGTATCTTCACCAACATGTCTTCATTGACAGAAATTGATTTGGGATATAATAAGCTATCAGGGCAGCTCCCAAATGACATGTGTCGTAATACTCCGAATCTCCGACGAATCTACCTGACCGGAAATCAACTTTACGGCCGAATTCCGGCGAGCATATACAACTGCAGAGAGCTGGAGGATCTATTCTTGGACGAGAACCAATTCACTGGAAATATACCAAGTGAAATCGGAAATCTGACCGTGCTAACGAATTTAGCTTTATATTCGAACTATCTAGAAGGTACGATCTCTTATAATTACTTGTATGTATGATTCTTTAATACTGCATATACAATGATTTTAAGCATTCATAAACTTGTCTAACAGGAGAGATTCCGTCTTCCATCTTTAATATTTCTTCTTTGGAATATCTGAGCCTTTTCAACAACAGTCTCACCGGAAGCATCCCAATTTTCAGCAATTTACCCAATATTGAAATTTTGTATCTTAACAAGAACTATTTTACAGGTATTTTATCCATTAGTATCTTCTTAATAAATTTTGGATAGTCTTGTTTCTAACTATATTGAGTAATATTAAATTTACAGGTGGCATACCAAAAGAAATTGAACATCTCACCTCCTTGCGAGAACTAGTACTTCGTGACAACAAATTGACAGGTTGTTAAAAAGTGGTGGTGCTCGGATTCTTTTTTTATATCAATTAAATAAACATTTAAATAAGTATGCACATATATTTGAATAAATAAATTTAAAAGTCGTTGTGTGTACCATTATGCAACTCAGGTCCCATACCAAAGCAACTGGGAAATCTTACTGCGCTGACAATGTTAGATCTTTCTGTTAATAAGTTGGCAGGTATGTCTATAAACTTGTACTTATATATTGGTTGGGTTATTGGCATATTGATGTATAAACTTTGATATGATTTTTGTTTTGCATAGGAATTTTAAGAGGAATATATAAATACACAAACTTTGATTGATTTTTGTTTTGCACATGAACTTTAAAAAGACTATATAAATACAATTCCTTCGCCTCTGGGAAAATAATTTGACAGGAGCTGAATCCAATCAACAACTCACATTCTCTCTTCATTAACTAACTGTCGGGATTTGGAGAGCTTGGAAATACAATACAATCCATTGATGAATGGTATCCTCCCAGCTTCCATTGGGAATTTATCTACCTCTCTTACCAAGTTTGCAGCATCTAACTGCAATATTCGAGGTGTGATTCCTTCTGAAATTGGAAACTTAAGCAGTCTGCAAACTTTGGATTTATCCATGAATCAACTATTAGAAATCATCCCGACAACAATGGGAAAATTGAAGCGACTTGAATTGTTAAATCTCAATCATAATCAGTTGCAAGGATATATCCCTCGCGATCTTTGCCAAATGAGTAATTTGATGCATTTGTACTTGAGTGGTAATAAGCTCACAGGCTCAATACCTGAATGTGTGGGAGAAATTTCATCTCTAAATGAAATCTCACTTGACTCAAACAAGCTGAATTCCACACTTCCTCCCATGTTGTTCGATCTTTCAGACCTCAGAACTCTAGACTTGTCTTCGAACTATTTGATTGGTGAGCTTCCATATCAGATAGGAAGATTGCAGGCTATAAATTGGGTAAACTTATCCTCTAACAAGTTGCAAATCACTAGAATACCTATATTTGTCGAATAATATGTTCAGTGGATCCATCCCTCAATCACTGGGAGAGGTCAAAGGGTTGAGAGTGCTAGATTTATCCAATAACAGCCTTTCTGGCTTGATACCAAAGTGGCTGCAAAAGCTCAATCTTGAGAAGTTTAACGCGACTTACAACAAACTGGAAGGGGAGATTCCTAATGAGGGTTGTTTTGCTAAACTTGACGCCTATTCATTTCTCAACAACTCTGCTCTGTATGGCGCAGCAAGATTTCAAGTGCTGCCTTTCCCGCAAAATCATGGAAGATCAACATCAAAGATTGTTTGGCGACTAATGAAATATATTCTACCTGCCTTCATTGCAGTTATGATTCTTGTAATTGGAATAATTGCCTTCATAATGAGACGAAGGCCGAAACAGTTACTTCCTACAACTGATTTGTCATCAGTTGGTGTTGGATGGAAATATATTTCTGAGAGAGAACTCAAGCAAGGCTCGAATTCTTTTAGTGAAGAAAATCTACTTGGAAGAGGAAGCATTGGTTCAATATTCAAATCAATACTTGTTGATGGAACATGTGTTGCAGTGAAAGTGTTCAACTTGGAATTAGAGGGAGCTACGAAGAGCTTCGAAACTGAATGTCAGATATTGAACACCATTCGACATAGAAACTTGGTGAAGATACTTGGTTGTTGCAGTAACGCAGAATTCAAGGCCTTGATTCTTGCATACATGCCGAATGGAAGCTTGGAGAAATGGTTGTATTCCGAAAATTATTGTCTGAATCTGGTGCAGAGACTGAAAATAGCAATGGATGTGGCATTAGCCTTGGAATATCTTCATCATGATCATACTCAAACCATAGTTCACTGCGATATAAAGCCAAACAATGTGTTGCTCGATGCAGATATGACTGCTCATGTTGGCGATTTTGGTATCTCTAAGCTCTTTGACAATGGTGAAGCTGCAATTCATACTATGAACATGGCAACTATCGGTTATGCAGCACCAGGTATTGTAAAATTTCCAAAAATATATTCTAAAAATTCACTTAATGATTATGTTTTGAATAATATGACCTTTTGTTGTCAGAGTTTGGATCAGAAGGAAAGGTATCTACGAGCGGGATGTATACAGTTATGGGATATTGTTGTTGGAGATGTTTACAAGTAAGAAGCCAACTAATGATATTTTCAATGGTGAAATGAGTATAAAGGAGTGGGTACAAAACGCATTACAAGTAAATGCAGTAAACAAAATTGTGGCGTCTGGTTTGCTATCAAGAGAAGATCGATATTTCTCAGCAAAGTTGGAATGTGTGGCATCTGTTTTGAAGTGGCAATGAAATGTGTAGCGTTTTCGCCGTCGAAAGAATCATCATGAAGCAAGTAGTAGTTTCTCTACACAAGATCAAAGTCAAAGTTCCAGTGCATCAGCATAGGAGATGATGGATTGTAGGATGGTGAACACATAATATTCGGAATAGATTGAGAAAACCTTTTTGATAGTGTTGGCTCGTCTGGATCTCTAATTTGTGTTCAATGTTACCGTAACACACACAAGCACAAGACTAAAATATGCAACGGAATTAAAAAGGAAGACACAATGTAATTTTTCTACAGGTTGTTAAATCAACCTATAGATGTCGTATGGCGAAATTCACTAAATGAGAGTATTCTACAAAAACACAATATCACATTGACAAGACCAAGATGATAATAAAAGAAACTCTTACACTAAAAATTATCTCTCACTAAAACAATTGCTCAAGAATGCACTCAAGAGCTGACGAAACAGCAAAGTGTTACGCATAATGTTATCGCAACACATAAAACAACACTCGCTTACAGATAGCTATTTCTCCACACCTTTTTGTGTCAGCCCTTTAAGTATTTATAGGAGTAGCATTTCTTGATCTCTAAGCTCATCTAGGACATGGCCCATGACTTGAAGTGGGCTGCAAACGTTCATGTGGACTTGGTAAAAGTAGTTCCTTGAAAATAGGAACTAACCCAACTACTGCAACAACATCCACTTCAACAGCTATTCTGTTCAGCTCCACTTCAACCATTTCCATGTTTTTAGGAGCTTCACTTCAACTTCATCTCCACGATTTCAGCACAATTAAATAGGAGATTTCATAAATCCATTATAACCTACAAAAACAACCGTGAAGAAAGATCAAAATAAATACATAAAAATAGAGGAAGAGAATAGAGTTAAAAGTAACTCTAACAAACTCCTCTTTTTTGTCTTTCTTCACAAAACACACGAACTCCTTTTGAACACTCCCCCCGAATATCAAAACTCCCCGACTTTCAAAGACTTCTTAATTTATACCGCAAGCAAAACAAAGAAAATCCAACAGATGTAACATATATACTCCCAAACATGTGACCAGAACATATTCGATAGCACATCAGACATCATAATTAAGACATTTAACCATTGCATATCAAAGTGTTCAAACCTAACCAGCCATGAAGTTGTCCAGCAAAAACTAAGAGAGATTAAAAAGAAAAAGTAAAACTTGTTCATCAAATCAACAAACGACCATATATCAATGTAACAAGCACATCACATTGTGCTTGTTTCAACATCAGCTACGTCAGCATCTTCCTCCGCATCCTCTGCATTTACTCCCCCTTTTTGGGAAGAAAGTAGGGCTGTGAGTTCGCCCTTAATCCAGCCTAGATTTTGCAGATTCTCTGAATGGAACTTCCAGGTTGCACGCTCCAACTCTTTAACCGATGAACAAGTGACTGCAATACTGTTGTAGTCACTGTTATCACAGTTGTTTCCTTAGCATCATCAGCAGTAGGGGCATGTGAATCAACCCACGGAAGGTCATTGACCTTATGTGCTGATGGTGTATGTGGGAATTTTCTCGAGCTGTGAGGGTTGGACGAGCTCTTTGAGACCTTGACTCTTCAACAACCTGTAAATAAGAGATTGAAAAAGAAGAGAAGCAAGTTGAGAGGAACCAGTTATTGCTGCAATCTGCTCGAAAATAATCTGGCCTAGATTTACTGGCGAGTTTTTTCCAATGTTGTAAAGAAGAGCTCCATGTTGCTGAGTAACTGTAGTTGTGTTAGATGTAACAATCAAATACTCGACATGATCTTGTGGAGGACATAATACATATACGTCAAACTTGACGCCTTCATAGGTTGCCTCCATTTTTTCTCCTTCCCACCAGTGATAACTACAGCCACTTCATCAAAACTTTTCACCTTTTCAGTAACCACATAATCTCGACCAAGCAGTTCATTAATGAGAAAAGGATTGATAGCAAATACCCTGTCCTTGTAGTACACACTTCCATACTTATTTAAGAGAGAATCACCAAAAGATGGGCACAAGTTTGTATATACCATCTGAATAGTTCGCTTGACATATGACTCAACATCAGTAACGGAGGTAAGTAAATTTCTTGAGATTAGAAAATTTACCAAGTTATATTCCGATAGTGATGTTGCGTCAATCCTTCGTTCACTATAACAAGTTAGCTCCTTGAAGTGATCCCAATTCTCTGCACTTGAGGTTGTGTAGAAATGTTTTGAGAATGCTTTCTTTGCCTCGACCTTAGAGTCGTCAAAGATAGATTCTTCCTCCAATTCTTTCTCTCTCCTTCCTTACTTACTGCCGTCTCCGGTTACTCGCCTCGTGGCCTCAACAACTTTCTCAACATCCTCGGTTTACAACTTCCTCGGTTCCTCACCCACTTTTTTCCCTTCTAACTTTTTCTCGCTTTAATTGACGAAGTACCTCTTAAATAAGAGCATCATCCCCGGATCCGAAGGTGATGAATTGAGGCAACCTCCTCTTCATTTCTCGGCGCCTTCCTTTGTGTTCCCTCCCTCAACAGCTTCTTCTCCATCTTTCTCAGGTGAAGTTGATCATTCCTAGGGAATGTCAGGTTCCACCAGTGGCCTTTTAGATTTTTTCATCTTATTGCTTCCTTTCTTTTCCGGCGGTGGTACATCCTCGTCAACCAAGTTTACTTGCACCGGAGGTTTTGGGCCTGACTTTCTCGGTTGTCTAAGAATACGGTCCGATCTCCGAGTAGGTTTCTTCTTGCCCTTTGATGAATCTTCCTTAGTGCGCCTTCTCTTTACGGATTTTGATTTCTCTGTTTTCTCGGGAATCAAGATAGAGATTGGCTCAGGACAGAGAATTTCATGTGAGGCGTCGTCATCATGGTTTTCTGATGACACTTTTGTGGCCATTTGGGGTTTTGGAGCATCGGCGACGAGTTCGACGGCCTCAGGTACCGGAGTTTCGGTAGTGATGGCAGCGACATCAGGTTCAGCAACGGTGGTAGCAGGGGTAGGAGCTGCTGCTACAGTAGTGTCTGGAGCATACACGGGAACAGTAGCTTCTACATTGCAGCTCCGGTAGATGGGGTTCCTTTAATGGCTGTTGAAATCGTCTCTTGAAGCCTCGCCCAATCTTCTGGGTTAGCTAGGATTTGCCTGAGTTGCTCAACGAAAAACGAAGGGGGTGAAGACATTGTGAAATTTTGAGAGGTAAAAACCCTATGCTTGGTTTATGCAAGAGAGAGAGATGAACGATCAGCAAAAATAAGAAGAGTGTGATACAGTAAAAATAAATGCAATATTTATATACCACAAAAATATCTATTCAACACTCCTCAAAAAAATATAAAAAAATATATTACCCATTTTTACGAAAAATCTGGTAGAATCATGAGGGATGATATGGATGAATGTAAATTCCAACAGATAAATGAGCTGATATAGTCAAAGAGAGATAAAAATCCCTAAAAAATAGGGGTGAAAAAACTGACTTCCGAAATTTTTTGAACAGCCAGTGTTGACCAACATGTTACCCTAACATCTCCAAACACATTGACTTGGCTTGTCATTAAAACATGCAACAGGTACAGAACCACGTAAAATTCGATTTCCTTTATGACGTAGAGTGCATCGTCGCAGCGAACGCCATGCCCCTAGTCTAGGTTTTCGAAAGCAATCATGGTATTACCATTTTGTAAGGTAGCATCGTCGCAGCGAACACCGTGCCCCCCAAACTACTTTGGTGTTGTTGTACCCTTAAATATGTAAATATACACACAATGTTGAGTCTGTGCTGAAGAACATGTCATGGAAACCGTTAGTACAACATAGGTGATCGCTCCCTTTTCTAACACGAAAACGCGCAAGTATAAAGGTAAGTCGAGTATCGTATCCACAGGGATTGTAACACGAAAACACAGAAGCTAACTCAAAAATAATTCATCATTATCCAAGAACAGATTTGGTTTTGAAAGGTTTAAGGCTTCAGATATTAAATCCAAAGCAAAGGTAGCAACTTGAAAATAAACTAAAGCAATAAATACTCAAAGAGATGATAAGATAGAAAGACTAATCCTAGGGATGCATTAATCCTACCCACAACGTATGTTTATCCCGCCATCGTTAACCAATTTTAATCCATACAAGATGGAAGATCACATATGTAACCAACAATTTCGCCATTTACAATAGTGGTAGTTGATTACTAATTTTCCCTATTATCATTACGCCTCTAGGTGAAAATAAGCAACCCAAAAGGATCACAAAGAATATGCTTCCTACGAATGTTCCTATCTCACCACGACTCAAGCGCTTATTCAGATTATGCATTCAAGATCGATTGACAATTAAAACGGTTAAGTTATTAACTGACAACTAGATATGCATCAAGATTGATCAGAAATTAACACATATAATTAAGCACCAAGAATCATAAATCAATGCCTGGAAGGTAAATAGCAACAGCAGGAATCACAACATTTAGGATAGAATCATGCAAACCCTAGGATTAGAACGGAATTTAGCTAGACATAATAAACGGAATAAAATATGAAATAATCATGGAAACATAAATTAAATAGATAAAACCCGTAATTCGACGTCGGAAGAACAATGGTTGGGTTCGTATCCAAACCCAAGCGGAAAACGGAATAAACACGGAAATTGTTCGGACAGAAACGTTCCAAAGCGTCGACAATACGTAGAACTAATGTGAAACAATGAAAAACTAATGCTCGAATGAATCTAAATCAAGACTAGAGTGCAAAAGTATGAAAAATAATGAAAAACTGAGGAAAAACGTCTAAAATCGGTCTGGAGCACCTTGGGGGCGCGAGGGGGCGAAGCCCTATTTATAGGCAAGGGTGAAAACCCTAATTTTTGGGCCCGTCTGCCTTGCTTCGCGGCCGAGCTCGCGGTCGCGAGCTCGGTCGCGAGGGATCTGCTCGCCTGGGCTTCCTTCGGCTTTCGGCTGTGATACGTGCTCGCTAGGTATGGTCGCGAGAAATCGGGCAGTAGCTCTTTTCAAAGGCTTCGCACGTCGGGTAACTCGCGGTCACGTCTCGCGGTCGCTGGGTGTGGCCGCGTCGTATGGATTTTCCTCGCATCAGTCTACGTTGCTCTCACGGCTCACGCTCGGGCTAGCGGCCGCGAAGGTGGTCGCTAGGCCCTGTTTTTGCCCTTCTTTCGCTCGTGCTTCGTTCCATGCTTCGATTATCATCTTATAAGCCTACAAAACACCAAAGAGGAACCCAAGAGCAGTATCTTCCAAAAATATATAAAAGTATTGAGATCTAAGACATAAACGCACCTTATCGATCTAAAATCATCTTTAAAAATCAACAATAAACTTATAAAATGCGCGTTTATCAAACCCCCCAAACTTAAAGCATTGTTTGTCCTCAAACAAAAACAAGACAAAAAGGAAAGAGAGATACAACGAAAGATCAACGAACGTCAGCAAAGGTGATTAACACAATCAAGCCTCAGAAATATCTCAAAGCTCAAAATCATTAGCGCACATGATAACATTAGTCAACTCAACAATGTACAACCATTGAAAGCAAAAATCTTATTCAATTCAACCCTCCCAACGGTATGTGCGTAAAATATAGAGTACACTCAAACTCATAAAGAAATTAAGGACGTGTATACACTCAAAAATCAATGCAATGCAAAATCTTACCATAGGCTTGCCATTTCTGTAATATCTCCACCACATCAAATGCGTTCAAATTAGGATCAAAAAGGTATTTTCATAGGTTGTAATGTAGGCACATTGGTCAAGGTAGGATAAAATATGGCTAAGTGACTCAACCTTTTACTCCAAGCACTTCCATTCATACATTCAAAACATATGGACTTTGTCCATTTCTCCTTTTCTTTCCAACATGCTAAATCAACGTTTATGCAACTCAAGGTAATTATACTTTAATAAATGACTCCCTTTATGCTCATATTTTTCTTTATGTTCTTTTCTTTCTTTGTAAATGAGCTTATAGGTCTATTCTTTACCACGAGGTACCTCTCTATCTTTTATCCCAACTTAGAACATCAGAACAAATTTACTCCCCTTTGATTCCCATATCCATCCTCACCTCCTATCATCCGGTTAACAAAAGAACAAAGTCTAATAAAGGCTCAAAGAAGGAGACAAACGGTATATATCATTGGGTTAGTGTTTGGGTAAATAAGTGGTTTAACAAAGATGGCCTTTTATCCTTTCCATATTCGAAACACATATTGCAGCCTCGACACAGAAAATACGACAAGTTCTAGAAGATAATTACATGCACGATATCACACAATTAAAAGAAACTGTACTAAGATGTTTATACAGTGAAGCTCAAGTCTCACGGTTTAATCAAAATGGAGAAAACAACAAGCTAAGCAATCTCAAGTCATTCATGCTTCGCTTTCTAACACATCATGTGCACTATCAACATATTTTTCGTAAAATTTCTATCATCATCGGCCACATGGATTAACACATTTCACTTAAACTCGTTGATCAATGTACACAACAACGAAACAAAAGACACGACAAAAGCCCCAAAATATAAAAACTTAACAAGACAAAACAAAACATAAAAATGACTCTCAACCAAATAAACTCGTCCACTCCCCCCAAACTTATTGTAAACAGTGTGAAATGGATGCAATAAGGTTTGCAGAAGAGAGTGATTGGGAGAGACCTTACCTCATATGCCGCGCTACTCCGGCGGTGGATAGAATCCTCGCCATTGATGATATACCTTGGGACGTAAAAATGAACAACAAGACACGACACGTCGAATCCTCGCCATTGATGATATACATTGGGACGTAAAAACGAACAACAAGACACGACACGACAAAATAAAGAAAAACAAGAAAAACAAAACGAAAAACATAAAAGCATGAAAAAAACATTGGGTTACCTCCCAACCAGTGCTAGATTTATCATCGCTAGCTCGACGTTACCTCTCATCAATCGGGCGATTTGACAACTGTGGTCTTTCCAAACTTTTGCTTGCCCTTGTACTTATCATTGACAACAGACCACCATTTAGTGTAAGAGTGGCTTCCCCCAAACGTAAACGACTCACTCTAAGTTTTATGCCGAGTCCACCTCTTCTTTGTAGCATGCTCGTCCGATGGTCGATTGGAATTCGAGCTCAAAAATGGGCTGGTTGTGGCAGTGGTGACCGAATAACACTCTTCATGTTCTGAGTTATCATTTCTCGTGATAGCATCATAGATCGAAATGGTTAACTCATCTTTATTCACACGGAAGGTGAGATCACCCTCCTGCACATCGATCAGAGCCCTGCCCGTGGCTAAGAACGATCTCCCTAGAATGAGAGGTGTGTTCTCATCCTCCGCATATCAAGGACTACAAAATCCGTTGGGAAGATAAACCTTTGACTTTGATAAGCACATCTTCCACTATCCCTTTGGACGGGTGATGATCGTCGCCATTTGGAGAGTAATTGTAGTTGGCTTTAATTCTCCAATCTCCAATTTGTTGAATATGGACAACGGCATCAGGTTAATGCTTGCCCCTAAATCGCACAGAACTCTGGAGAAAGTATGCCCTCCAATAATACAAAGTATTATGAAGCTGCCCGGATCTTTCTGCTTCAATGGCAACTTCTTTTGCAAAGACAAAGACTACACTCTTGAGACAAATTAATCGTCTCGAACTTTTTCACTTTCTTCTTGTTGGTGACAAAGATCCTTTACAAATTTCATGTACCCCGCATATCTTTGAGAGCATCTAGTAAGGAATATTGATATTCACCTTCTCAAACATTTCGTGAATCGGGTCACCTATCATCATGCTTTGGCTTGGCTAAACGACTCGGAAACGGAATCGGAGGGGTGTACATCGGATACTTTCATGGGTGTCCTCGCGGCTATACTCGCGATCGCCGGTCGCGTCGCTAGGCAACTGGGCTGCGTCAACATTCTTCTTCGCGGCCGAGCTCGCGGGCGCGAGCTCGATCGCTGGTTCTTCGTCCAAGCTCTCTGCCCGATTTCTCGTGGTCGTTTAATTCTTCCTCGCGACCGTGGGTTCACTCGCGAGCCCCTCTGGAATACTCACTGTTTGATGTCTCGTGGCCGGGCTCGCGGTCGCGAGCTCGGTCGCGAGGTGCTCTTCTTTTTCACCGCCTTCGCCTTTTCACCTCGGTGGTTCTCGTAAGCTCGCCCACCTCAACCGGATAGCAAAGCACCGATTCTTTGGGTTCACTTTCAGACACTCGAAAATTGGCCCGCCCTTTGTCAGGCATTATGTTGTGCAACTATCCGACCGATCCGATTCTCCATTATTTTCGGATGTTTGCCCATTGCTCCTATAGTGGATTCCAACCGTGTTATTCTCCGCCGAGTATCTTGATGAACGAATTCATTGAGTCGCCATTGTTGGTTGCTCACAACCAATCACGCATCATATCCTCTAGCTCGCTTCTTGGTTCTTGAATCATACCATTCGCACGGTGAAGCTGCTTTGGAGGTTGTTGGAAGTTATTGGGGTTGGCGTGCGATAGATTAGGATGATTCTGTTGTTAGGATGGTATGCCGGATTTTCCCAAGACAGCTTCTCCGATTTATGAAATTCTAATCCTCCGTCTCGATCCGACTCTTCAAAAGAGTAAACTTCTCCATGAGATCGTCGATTTCGAGTCAACCTCATCAGAATCGCTTTAACCATCGGCGCTCTTCCATCACCATTGATAACTATTGCCGCCATCTCTTCTATAATGCGGCCGGCCTCCTCTACTCGGCGATTCAACGGCATCCCTCACCGACGATCTACAATGCTTCTCGATGCAATGTCACCACTATAGAACTGCGTGATCTGCCGCTCCCTAGAGAATCCATGTTGTGGGCATTTTCTTAATAAGCCCTAATCTCTCCCATGCCTCAAATAATGACTCGCCTCCTTGTTGCGTAAATGAGAGATCTCGGCTATTATCTTTTAACGCCACGCGGCGGAAAATATTTCGAAATAAACTTCTCGCAAAGTTTTCCCCAACTATCTATTCCAGTACGGTCCAGGCTCTTGAACCAATCCTTCGCCTGGCTACGTAGAGAGAATCCGAACATGCGCATCCGGATTGTGTCTTGTGGCACCCCATTCTGCTTGATGGTGTCACATATATCTAAGAATGTCTCCAGATGAGCATTCGGATCTTCAGTCACTCCTCTCCCAAACTGCTATCCTTGAACCATGCCGATCGTACGGCTTCAACTCAAAGTTATTCGCTCACTTCTAGGCCCCATCCTCCTCCTTGGAACTATTCAGTAGGAGGTCGGTACATATAGTTCAGCGGTCTTGCCTCTGGAGCAGGGACAAGTAGTCCTATGTTCGCCATCTGGTGTTGCATCTGTGTAAACTCTACCAGAAGATGTTCAGCCTGGTCGGGAGGTATACCCCCATTGGGAGGAACACCCCCGTTGTTCGGATTTGCTGCCATCTCTTGCCTTCTTCTTTCTCGTCTCCTTCTCCTTTGGGTATTTTCGAGCTCGGGGTCTAAGGGTTGTTCAGGTTGTCCCCGAGATCTTGTGATCATAAAATACCTGGAGAAAAAGAAGGAAATCAGCTCGGGCAAGAAATAAAAATAAAATAAAAATACAACTTGAATTAATAATTCCAAATTGTCAAGTTATTCCTATATGATCTTAACAATCCCCGACAACGGTGCCAAAATTTGATCGCTCCCTTTTCTAACACGAAAACGCGCAAGTATAACGGTAAGTCGAGTATCGTATCCATAGGGATTGTAACACGAAAACACAGAAGCTAACTCAACAATAATTCATCATTATCCAAGAACAGGTTTGGTTTTGAAAGGTTTAAGGCTTCAGATATTAAATCCAAAGCAAAGGTAGCAACTTGAAAATAAACTAAAGCAATAAATACTCAAAGAGATGATAAGATAGAAAGACTAACCCTAGGGATGCATTAATCCTACCCATAACGTATGTTTATCCTGCTTACTATTAACCAATTTTAATCCAGATAAGATGGAAGATCACATATGTAACCAACAATTTCAGTTACGATAATTGTGGTAGTTGATTACTAATTTTCCCTATTACTGTTACGTCTCTAGGTGAAAATAAGCAACTCCAAAAGGATTACAAAGAATATGCTTCCTACGAATGTTCCTATCTCAGCTACGACTCAAGGCTTATTCATATTATGCATTCAAGATCGATTGACAATTAAAACGGTTAAGTAATTAACTGGCAACTAGATATGCATCAAGATTGATCAGAAATTAACACATATAATTAAGCACCAAGAATCATAAATCAATGCCTGGAAGGTAAATAGCAATAGCAGGAATCACAACATTTAGGATAGAATCATGCAAACCCTAGGATTAGAATGGAATTTAGCTAGACATAATAAACGGAATAAAATACGAAATAATCATGGAAACAGAAATTAAATAGATAAAACCCGTAATTCGGCGTCGGAAGAACAATGGTTTGGTTCGTATCCAAACTCAAGCGGAAAACGGAATAAACACGAAAATTGTTCGAACAGAAACGTTCCAAAACGTCGACAATACGTAGAACTAATGTGAAACAATGAAAAACTAATGCTCGGATGAATCTAAATCAAGACTAGAGTGTAAAAGTATGAAAATAATGAAAACTAAGGAAAACGCCTAAAATCGATCCGAGCACCTTAGGGGTGCGGTAACCTATTTATAAGCGGTGAAAACCCCAATTTTGGGCTCATCCGCCTTGCTTACCGCCGAGCTCATGATCGCAAGCTCGGTCACGAGGATCTGCCACTTTGGGCTTCCTTCGACTTTCGGTGTGATCTGAGCTCGCTAGGCTTGCTTCATGACCGGCTCATGGTCGCTAGGTATGGTCTCGAAAATCGGGCGAGCTCTTTCAAAGGCTTCGCAAGTCGGGTAGCTCATGGGTCACGCTCGCGGTCGCTAGCGTGGTCGCGTCGTATGGATTTTCCTCGCGGCCGGCCTAGCGGTCGCTAGGCGGTCGTGAGACATCGATCTGCGTTGGTCTCGCTGGCTCGCGCTGGGCTAGCGACCGCGAAGGTGGTCGCTAGGCCCTGTTTTTGCCCTTCTTTCGCTCGTGCTTCGTTCCACGCTTCGATTATCATCTTATAAGCCTACAAAACACCAAAGAGGAACCCAAGAACAGTATCTTCCAAAAATATATAAAAGTATTGAAATCCAAGACATAAACGCACTTTATCGATCTAAAATCATCTTTAAAAATCAACAATAAACGTGTAAAATGCACGTTTATCAATAGGCAAAAACAGTTGCATCTTTTTAGAATAAACATGAAAAACTTGATGCAACAAACACTCCGCATTTTTACTCATGAAGGAAGAGGCCAAGTGACCTCCTTAAACATGTGAATCTCTCAAAATCCAATGGTTTTGTGAAAATATCAGCAATTTGACTATCGGTTTTCATATAATCCATTTTAATCACCTCTTTTTCTACCAAATCTCTAATAAAATGATGTCTTATATCAATATGTTTGGTTCGAGAGTGTTGAACAGGATTTTTTGAGATATTTATTGCACTTATGTTATCACAATATACAGTTAAATCACTACCCTCCATTTCATAATCATACAACATTTGTTTAAGCCATAAGAGTTGTGTGCAGCAAACACCAGCCGCCACATATTCAGATTCAGCAGTTGAAAGAGACACACAATTTTGCTTACGACTATGCCATGAAATGAGGTTATTTCCAAGATAAAAACACCCTCCACTTGTGCTTTTCCTATCATCAACATCTCCAACCCAATTCGAATCACTATACCCAACCAAACTAGTGTTTGTATCTTTAGAAAAGAAAATACCAAGTTCAGATGTGCCAGCAACATACCTGATAACACGCTTAACTGCCTTGAGATGAGACACTTTTGGCTTAGCTTGATACCTGGCACATACACAAACGCTGAACATGAGGTCTGGTCGTGTAGCTGTAAGATACAGTAGGCTTCCTATCATTGATCTGTAGAGTGTTGGATCAACATCCTCTCCAGCATCATCTCTTGTTAGCTTATTCGAGGAGCCCATTGGTGTCCTCATGTGCTTGGCTCATTCTAGCTGAAATTTTTTCACCATGTCCTTTGCACACTTGCTTTGGGATATGAAAATACCTTCTCTTCCTTGATTGACTTGGAGACCTAAGAAATAGGTCAACTCTCCCACCATGCTCATTTCGAACTTTGTCGACATAGCACCTGCAAAATCATCAAGCATCTTTTGTGAGGTAGAACCTACAATCATATCATCAACATAAATCTGAGTAATGAGAATATGACGACTTTCCCTTTTTATAAACAATGTTCTGTTAACATTACCTCTAACAAAGCCACATTCAAGCAAGAAATTTGTCAAATGACTATACCATGCTCTCGGAGCTTGTTTTAGGCCATAAAAAGCCTTTTTCAACCTGTACACATGATTGGGTTTCTGTGGATCTTCGAAACCTTTTGGCTGCTCGACGTAGACTTCTTCTTTGAGAACACCGTTCAAGAATGCTCCCTTGACATCCATTTGATAAAGCTTGATGTTAAGATGACATGCAATAGCAAGGAGAAGTCGTATAGACTCAAGCCATGCTACAGGAGCAAATGTATCGTCGAAGTCTACTCCTTCAACTTGAGTGTAGCCTTGTGCCACCAACCTTGCTTTGTTACGAACAATGGTTCCAATTTCGTCGGATTCGTTCTTGAATATCCACTTCGTTCCTATAACATTCCTGTCAACAGGCCTTAGGACCAAGTACCACACATCATTTCGAACAAATTGATTTAGCTCATCATGCAGAGCTATAACCCAGAATTCATCTCCTAATGATTCTTTGATATTTTTAGGTTCAATCTTGGAGACAAAACATATAAATCCTGGTATAGATATGCATATGGACGATAAGCAAATCATTTTTCTATAATCGAGAGGAGCCTTACCTCTTGTTCGAACACTATCATGAACATCACCTATAACTTGAGTAGTTGGATGATTCTTTCGAATTCTTCCAGGTGGTTCTCGTCTCTCACTACCTCGTTGGACTTCGGAATCCAGATCTTCATTAGATACATCTTGATTTTCTCGAACTCGAGGTGGTATTGTGGGTGATGTTGGCTCAACATGTTCTTGCACACCGTGGATGATTGGTGCTCTTTCATTTCTCCGCTCCTACCGCAACTTCTTGATTACCTTCTTCATGTGTACCTAAAGGACTTCCATAGTCATCAAATACCACGCTCACGATTCTTGTATCATTTGTAATCTTAAGTTAAACACACGATATGCTTAACTATTGAGAGAATATCCTACAAAAATACATTTGTCACTTTTCGCATCAAATTTTGTGAGTATTCTCATCATTTAGTATGTAGCATACACACCAAAACACGAAAGTATTTGAGGTCGGGTTTCTTACCTTCGAGATTTCATAAGGAGTTTTAAAGAACACAGTCCGATGTTGATTCGATTGTTGATGTGACACGCGTGTTCACGCCTTCCCGTAAACGCTTAGATAGATTTTTGAGCTCATTATGACCCTTGCCATCTCCACTAACGCCATATTCTTGCGTTCAACCACTCCATTTTGTTGTGGTATTTTTGGTGTCGAGAACTCTTGAAAAATACCCTTCTTTTCACAAAAATTTGTAAAATATGAGTTCTCAAATTCACGTCCATGGTCCGACCTGATTCTTAACACTTTAACACCAAACATGTTAGAAATTCTTGCGAACATGGTTTTGAACACGTCAAACGCATCAGATTTTTCACGAAGAAAGAAGGTCCAAGTATACCTTGAGTAATCATCTACCATAACATAAACATACCTCTTTCTTCCAATGCTTTGTACCTCAACGGGACTAACCAAATCCATGTGAACTAGCTCAAAACACCTGGTCGTACCGAAGTGTTGTTCTAGATGTTTCACGACACTGTGGGTAGCATGGATTTGTTTCCCCTTTTGACAATCCCCACACACAACCTTGCTTTCTTGTGTGATCTTGGGTAATCCCCTGATAGCTTCCATCTTAGTTAATCTGTCAAGATTTCTGAAGTTAGTATGTCCTAGTCTTTGATGCCATAACATGCCATCATCAATCTGTGCTTTGTTACATTTAGGTTAATTTGCCATGTAGCAATTATCAGCTGACCTTTGGCCCTTCATTATGCACAGATTATGATCATCAAAACACTTCACAATAATTTTTGTTAAACTTAACTTGCAAATTCTCATCACATAATTGACTTATGCTAATCAAATTTGTCATTAAACCTTGAACATGAAATACATTCCTGAGAGTAGGCAAACCTAAGACACTCAAACAACCTTTACCAATGATTTTACCTTTAGAGCCTCCACCAAAACTTACATTCCCACCGTCATACGATTGATATTCTGACAAGAATGCCTTGTTGCCTGTCATGTGACGGGAACATCCACTATCAAAGTACCATGAACCTAAAACATTAGTCTTTAATGCAGTATACACAACATTACATTTCAGTTCATCTTTTCTTACCCACACGTATTTTATGCTCGATCGCATGTCGGTTCTCACTTATTGAAGAGATTCTTTCATCATTTCTTCTTTGAAAGCAAAATGGTCTAATATGACCAGGAGTATGACAGTAGTGACACACATACCTCCTTTGTTTTCTCTTCTTTTCGGGTTTCACACCTTCTTTCACGAATGGTTTTCCACTTGACGGTACAATCAGCTTGGGTGTTTTCTGGTGTGTTGCCTTCACTGCTAGCGTAGCAGTTCCTTCACCAGTAAAGCCTAGACCAGCAGTAGTTAAACTTGTAGGCATATAACTATCATACCTATGTCCAGTTGCCATCCACCTTTTGATCGTACCTTGCTCCTTTTCAAGTTGGGTTGACACTTTGTATAGCTCTATCTCCTTTTGAGTGACAATGCCTTCAAGCTTTGCAAGAGATGCTTTAAGTCTTGAATTTTCATCCCTTGTTATCTCAAGATCCTTTCCTTGTTTTTTGTACTTTCCAAGGAGTTCATTGTAGAGCTTTGAGAGCTCTTGAATAATGAGAGAAGTGTCCTCATTGCACGTATTATCTTCTTCTGCATCACCTATGAGACCAAAGAAGCAAAACATATTTGAATAGTAATCAAGTCCATACCTGTTTGAGATTGGATTAAACATCTCCACATCATCAAGCTCATCATCGGATAGAGTTTTTCGCATGTTGCGTATAATGTCAGTAAACATCGAGGAGACATCTTCTTTTCTCCGTCGATTTGTCTATGCCTTCGAAGAATTCAGCCTCATCGTCACTCTAGGAAACCCAGTAGGATTTCTCTCTTTTTCGAAGAGTATTTGCACACTGATTTGCATAGTGACCAAATCCCTTGCATTCACGACATTGAACATTATCAATATTGGATGAGTCATACCTGAAAGCTCCATTTGACGAAAACACCTTCCGGATAGGCTTTGGAGGTGTGTACTCATTCCTCCTTGGTGATTGATATTCAATTCTTGGTGGATCTGCTTGGTTTTCCTTAGCCCCTTTCATCTTTCTCACCATGGTGTTGAACTTTCTTGTGATTAGAGCAACATCATCTCCAACATCGATTTCTTGGAGCTCATCATCATCATCATCATCAACTTCCTTTTTCTCCATTACCCTGCTGCTTGATGACGCTCCAGCAGTGAACGCCATCACCTTCTTCTTGCTGAACGTGCCTTTTTCCTCAAAATTCATCTCATGTGTTTTGAGCGTATTCATGAGATCCATAAAATCAATTGCAGCTACTGTCATCGATGTTTCGATAGCAGTGACCTTCATATCAAACCTTGTAGGTAGCGTTCTTAGGGCTATGGACACCAATACTTTGTTATTGATGGCGTCACCGAGATCTTGGCATTCATTTGCAATGTCCATGATCCTCTTTGTGTAACTATCGATGTCCTCACTTTCTTCCATCTTCATGTTCTCGAATCTAGTGGTGAGTATGCGAAGACGTGATTCTTTGATGCTCGAATCTCCTTCACAATGGCGTTGAAGGATGTCCCACGCATCTTTGGCACATGCGATGTTCTTCACCAACTTGAATATATTCATATCCACTGAAGCATAGATGGTATTTAGGGCTCTATCGTCGAGAGTGGCTGCTTCCACTTGCTCTCTTATCCATTGGTTTGATGGTATTGGGGTAACATCACCATGATCATCGATGACTTTTGGAATGGACCACCCATTTTCAACGGACTGCCACGCTCTTCTATCTATAGACTTGATCATCGAACGGATTCTTGTCTTCCAATACGAGTAGTTCGACCCATCCAAAACTGGAGATCGATACTGGTTAACGTTGTTGGGATCCATACTGAGTCAACTGTTGCGCTAACTGTCAGGATCACACTCAGTGTCTCGAGAGAGAGCTTTGATACCAACTGATAGTGTTGGCTCGTCTGGATCTCTATGTTGTGCTCAGTGTTACCGTAACGCACACAAGCACAAGACTAAAATATGCAGCGGAATTAAAAAGGAAGACACAATGTAATTTTTCTACAGGTTGTTAAATCAACCTATAGATGCCGTATGGCGAAATTCACTAAATGAGAGTATTCTACAAAAACACAATATCACCTTGACAAGACCAAGATGATAATAAAAGAAACTCTCACACTAAAAACTATCTCTCACTAAAAATGCTCAAGAATGGACTCAAGAGTCAGACGAAACAACAAGTGTTACGATAATGTTATCGCAACACATAAAACAACACTCGCTACGATAGCTATTTCTCCACACCTTTGTGTCACCCTTCAAGTATTTATAGGGTAGCATTTCTTGATCTCTAAGCTCATCTAGGACGTGGCCCATGACTTGGAGTGGGCTGCAAACGTTCATGTGGACTTGGTAAAAGTAGTTCCTTGAAAATAGGAATTAACCCAACTGCTGCAACAACATCCACTTCAGTAGCTATTCTGTTCAGCTCCACTTCAACCATTTCCATGTTTTTAGGAGCTTCACTTCAGCTTCATCTCTACGATTTCAGCACAATTAAATAGGAGATTTCATAACTCCATTATAACCTACAAAAACAACCGTGAAGAAAAATCAAAATAAATATATAAAAATAGAGAAAGAGAATAGAGTTAAAAGTAACTCTTAACAATTTTTCATTTGTGTGGCACAAGGTCTTTTTCTTTTTCATCTTCTTGAAGAAAGATGTGAAATGTTATCCAACAGGGTAGATTAATTAAGATACTGTTGAAAAATATTATATTCATACATGATATAAAGCAAATTTCCATAAAGGAAAAGCTAATGGGAAAAAGAAAAAAGGTATGCACTAATAAAGCTCTCAAAAGAGAATAATGATAACTTCGGAAAGCTGTGTATGTCCTTGTGTTCAAATTTGAGGTTAGTAATAGTCGTATTATTAATTAGAGTCTAGACTTTAAAGCTCGAGATAAAGATTTATTATTTTAAAATAGTGAGTTCTGAAATATGACATTTACTAGGAAATAAATTTTATTTTTAAATAGAACACTTATTCGGAACAAAGGAAGTATATACTATCTATATAGAGGTGTGAAATGACAGATATGATACTCTGTTTTCAATATACTGTCCCACTCTACCTCCTCCCCATGTCGCCATAGTGTCTGCACATATCCAGCCACTGCTGGGTTTTCCATGAGCATTGCCCATGCAGTCAGCGCTTAGTACCCTTGCCTAGCATCCGCACACCTCGCCCTTCCATAGTGCAACCCACTCGCATGCAGCCAAGCATCCCTCCGTCCACGAATAACATCATACAATTTCTATTTTGGACGTCCTCAAAAAGTATCACACTTTCCATTTTAATACAACATTCTACTTTATCTCCTTCTATTTTACCCTTAGGTTTTACTTTTAAGGATAAGCATTATGAAGGATTGATTATTTGGAGGACTAAATGGATGATAGGATAATTTTTATGTATCAATATTTTGTTTACTACAAAGGATTATTGGAAGATAAAAATTGGGATAAAAATAATCTAGTGTTTACTATGGTTGATTAAGTGTGGATTAAATTCAATTTGACCAAATTATCCTTCTAGTTTTAAAATAAGATAAATAAACTCATTGCGTATTTTTCAAATAAGATTAAATAAATAAACCATGTACAAGATAAACTCATTGCCTATTTCTTAAATAAAATTAACTTATGCGAAAGAAATAAATTTTGAGATATTTTTAATATATAATATAAGAATATACAAAATATCATATTAGATATTTTAGTGCCTATTTACTACAAATTCATGCTTGCACAAATAATATTCATGTATTTTGTATCCTAATTATTATTTTATTATCAAAAAATTTCGAATGAAGAGTGATCGAACCCGATTAGAATAATACAATTTTAAAATAAATGATATTTCATAAATTAGTGCCATATGTTCAACTGCATGAGCACATCAAAATGGAGAAATCAAATGGAGAAATGAGCATCCCGCCTTTATCATTAATAAATGCAATTCAAAAAATAAATGAATCCATGAATATGATAACTATGCCATTTCTTTGTGAAAACTAGGTAACCAATGAACCCATCAAGCAAGGAGTCTCATGCAACCAATGAGAAGGAATTTACGCACCATCAAATTCATGAAATAAATTCTCATGAAATAAATCCAAATTCATAAAACGTCTAACAAAGTACTTAAAGATTAAAACATGGAAAATATCAAACAAAGTTGTCAATGCAAATGACACACTCATGCAAGGCTCATATGTCAGCATCTAGTAATTAACGGACCATCTCTACCTTCGCTTCATCTGGGAGACTGAAGAACAAGTCAAGTTCCTTACTGTTATTCACCAACAACTTTGCCACATGTACTTTTTGAGCTATAGATAGTTGTCCTATTCCCCCAAGTGCCTCATAAACAGCTTTTCTTTGAGTTTGCAAGTCATACTCAACACCCATTTTCTATGTCAACTCGCCCAAGTCAGATTTTGATTGTTCACAAAAAGTTCCCATTAACTCCACAAGTTTTTCGCCAGTTGAATCCACTTGCCTTTTTCTCTTGGGTTTTGATTTCTTTCCCGTGGAACTACTTGCAGGCTGACAAACTGATATGTCATTTTCTTCACCAAAAATACAATCATTTGTATTTTCTTCAAATTCAACATCATTCAAATTCAATTGGTCTTTGTCAGTAGTGTTGAAATCTTCAGCGTTCTTCCTAGTTGCCCCATCCTTACCAAAAATCTCACACCCATGGTGATAATGTGGCCAACTTTTATACCTCATAGATTTTACAGATGGATCACTCTGCATTCACATACAAAAATAAATCAAAAATGATTAATCTATATAAAAATTGAATAGTACATATTAACATAAAATATACAATAGAAATACCTTGAGATACTCTTTCCAAATATCTTCTTTATCAACACTAATCATTTTAGTTTCATCATTCCAACCAAAACCTGAACGCTCAAGCATTTGATATAGACTACCATAACGCTTTTTCCAAACATGAATTTTAGAGTTTATATGAGGTTATGCACGAAGATTAGTACCAGGAAATGATTTCATAAGTGATTTCTCAAGACAAAGTAAGTAGCCTATTCTAAAGCCATTTTCACATTTCCATCCCGTGGCAATTAATTCTTTCAAAGCATTGATTAGTGCATCTTCCTCTTGTATGGTCCATATACGACGCCTACTCTCACCTTTCACATTTCTTGTAGAAACTTTACTAGAGTTTTCACCCTCCATATTTTCCTACAAAAAAATAGTTAGTATTCATATTTTAACTCAAAAGGTAAACAATTAATGCATAATTTATTCAAATAACACATTACAAAATACCAAATTAGAAACCATGTAACAAATTGATAACAAAAAGTAGACAATTAATTCTTCTAATCAAATGCTAATGCTTTGGAAAAGTGAACCAATTACATCAAGTAGACCTTCTCCATTCATTAAACATAAATAACGCTAATTCATCTCTCCAAGAAGTCCACTATTGACTGCTCTCTACAACATCAATAGTGTCTCCGAGATGTTGATCACCAAGTTCGAGATTTTTATTTTCAAGTGGATCTAATGTCATGCCATCTCTTATAAAGTTATGTACTAAACAACAAGCCAATATAATACGATTATGGACTTTTATAGGGTAAAATGAAGCACTTCTAAGGATACCCCATCGTCCTTTCAACAATCCAAACGATCTTTCAATCACATTTTGAGCTCGAGAGTGCTTCATATTGAATAATTCCTCTTTATTTCGAGGGAGAGATGTTCCTTCACCCCAATCATTCAAGTGATATCTCACCCCTCTGTATGGAGTCAAAAAGCCTTCTCCATTAGTGTAACCATTGTCACACAAATAATAATTTCCTACAAAATTTCACAAGGATGTTAAAATAAGAATATTTGATGATATTACCAACATCAATAAAATTATCTATAATTACATCTTGGGATCCGAAGCCATTGCTTCGTGTAACAAAGATCATGTAAAACTTTTGAATCGGTAACTTCCTTCCCACCACTCAACACATAGATAAATTTCATATCCGATTACACAGCTAAAACATTAACCGTGGTTTGACCTTTTCTATTGCGGTAACAAGCTCTATCTGCTTTAGGAACAATGACATGAATATATGTTCCATCCAGTGCCCCTAAACATCCTTATAAATAATATAATAACAAAAATATATATTACTTATTAGTGATACAAAAATTGTCTAACAAAAGAATATAATCTAAAAGCAATGTAACATACCTTGAACCATTTCCACCTGTCGCTTGAGCAATCTTCAATCACAGGTTCGGGTCGAGCAAGTAGCATAGGGTGAAGTCTTATTATAGCATTTAGTACCGCATGAAAATTCTTACTAACAGTTCGTTCATATCTTTTGTAATTATGTTTTACGATATGATTTTTTTTGCGGTGCCAAAGTATTGCTAGAAACATTGCTACTTGTTCATATACGCTAGCAATCCGACTAGCATGTAGGCCACCCGAATTTTCAAGGAGATAACATAAACGAAGAAATGCATCCCTATTCATCCTCAAGTTGTCAATACAAGTGTTATCATCCGCAGCAATAATTTCATGCAAATGCTCTATTTGTTTCGGAATTTTATATAGCAAAGAATAACATTTATCGGTTCTGGAAGTTAAACGCCTACGATTGATAAAATATTGCAACACTATTCCAAAAATTATTGTAGAGTCATTCTTCATCTTTTGGACTGTCAAAAGTATATCACCTTTTTCCAATTGAACATCCATCCTATGAACAATTTATTTTTATTAGAACTTGAGTTAATGAAATATAATAAATTCACAAATTCGGCATGATAAAACTCAAGCACAACAAGTTGTAATAGCTAAAAAAAATTAAACCACATAAAAAATGTAACTCAAATTTTAGGCATCAGCAAAATGTTTCTTGTGCATTAGCAAATGGTTCGAAATTTAACTCAAGGAAAGGCCATGCAGAAAGATGTAGAAAGTATAACCATTTTCTTTATGTCTTTGTGCATCTAACCGGATCAGCCATATGCCATCTGGAGAACAAAGTTCCAGGAATATAAAATTTCAGGAAGATATGAACATTTCTTCCATCATGGAGCTCACAAGTTTGAGTATTAGATGCAAGTTATAATGGAATAAAATATTTGCCTCATTCCATCGGCAATCTCAAACATTTGAGATACTTGAATTTGTCTTGCTCTGGAATTCGTACTCTACCAAACTCATTATGTAATCTTTGGAATTTGAAAATCCTCAACTTGGATTCCTGTCATAGGCTTGTGTCTTTACCTAAGAAGCTGACATACTTACATAATCTGAGTTTGTGATTTATGTGGTTTCTTTGCTTAGTTTAAATAACTTGTCTAGCCTCTTGTTTACATACCAAGGCTTAGAATGCATGCATATATACACCTCTGTCCAAAAGCGACATTTATTTATTAAAGATAAATAATAAAACACTAGAAACCGACTTCACCCGTTAGTTGCAATTTTGGACTGAAAATGCCAAGCAAACAACAGAAATACAGAACCGCATCACTTTCAACTTGAAAAAAACGAGCAAATCCATTAATGGAGGCATTTCAGACCACCATTCCACTTACGTATGACCTCAAATCATCATTATAGGATACTTCTAAAACTGTAGATAAGAATTTATAATTTTAAATAAATGATGTCTAAATTTTCTTGGGTTCTACAATTTCCCTTATCCCCTCCACCGCTTATATATTCAGCAATTCCGTCTCAACAATTCTCACCAATCCCTTCCAGCACATAAAATTGTATGTAGCTAAATATTAAATCCATTCTATTTTCACGACTATAGGCGGCGAAACGAAGATAGTGCTTAGATTAGACTTGAAAAAAAAAATGGTTCATATACAAAAATAGTGAAAAGTAGTATCATCAAGTTTACTCGCTTTTCGGCCGCCGTCGAATTGAAAATTTACTCCCTTTCTGCCGCCATCGAATTCCGAGAGCTTTGCAGCTCCTCTTTCACTTATGCAGTACAGTTACAAATGAAATGTGAAAAGGCGTAGAGGTGATGGGCCGAGGGCAAATTAAAGGGTTTATTGGTAATTACATAAATAACTCTTTCTCTTGATATCTCTAATCCCACCCATTTCAATAGGATTAAAGTCAATGAAAAATATAGCAAGGGCTAAAAATAATCAAGGGCTTTGGGTTATCCCACAATATTAATCATTCAAAGTAAACACTGGATTAGGCTGGATTAATTTATTTATCCAGCCTAATCCATAAAAGTAAACAGGCCCTTAAAGTCTTTATTTTATCCACTGAAAAACATCTACCAACTATTTTCTAATACGTGTGTCGATCAAATGTATGATACATTCCGGGGGGAGTACTTGGGAACTCGTTGAGCTTCCAAATAGCAAAAAAGGGCAAGCACTCCAAGTTGGTCTACTAGATCAAGATTGAAGCTGATGGTAGCAGACGCTACAAGGCCCGTTGGTTGTCAAAGGATTTGAACAGTGACACGGTATTGATTATACTGGTTTTTACTCTTGTTGTGAAACTGACCACTATTCGAATGGTGTTGAGTATGTCTGCTACATAAAACTTGCTGCTACATCAGATGGATGTGAAAACAACATTCCTTCATGGTGACTTGAAGGAGGAATTATACATGACACAACTTGAGGGGTTCGTAGTAAAAGCGCAAGAAGGACTTGTTTGCAAGTTGAACAAGAGTTTATATGGCTTGAAACAAGATTTGAAGCAGTGGTACATGAAGTTCGATAGTTTCATGATGAAGATTGGTTATCAAAGATGCCACGCTAACCATTGTTTCTATTACAAGAGATTCGACAAGAGTTATATTATCCTTCTTTTATATGTTGATGATATACTGATCGAAGGAGCTGACACAATGAAGTTGAAGAAGCAATTGTCTGAACGATTCTCCACAAAGGATCTTGGAGAGGCAAAACAGATTTTGAATATGAGAATCGAGCGCGAGAAGATGACAGAAAATGTGTATCTTTCACGAAGGTCCTGGAAAGATTAAACATGATTGAATCAAAGCATGTGAGTGTCCCATTGGGCAGTCACTTCAAGCTTTCGAGAAAGAAATCACCGAAGAGCAAAGAGGAAGTTGCCCAAATAATGAAAGTCCCTATGCTTCAACAATTGATAACATCATGTATGCCTTACTATGTAGGGGTGTGCATCGGTCGGTCGGTTCGACCAACCGACCGACTGACCGAAATTTTCAAAACCGAAAACCAAATCGAACGAATTTTTTTGAACCGAACCGAACCGATTTATAATTTCGGACCGACCGAAAACCGAATCGAAAAAACCGATCGGTTTCGGTCGGACCGAAAAACCGACCAAAATATAAATTATATATATATTTTTTCAAATAAACATATTTTTATCCTAATTATTTAATTAAAATATTAATTAATTATTATATAAAATATATAAATATATAAAAATAATAATTTCGGTTCGGTTCGGTTACCGACCGAACCTAAAACGTAAAATCGAAAACCGAACCGAAAATCGATTTTAATTAAAAAATTTAACCGAATCGAAAAACGACTTCCTTAAAAACCGAACCGAACCGACCGAAACCGATCGGTTCGGTCGGTTTTTTCGATTCGGTTCGGTCCATGCACACCCCTATTACTATGTACAAGATCAGATAATGCTCATGCAGTGGGAGTAGTGAGCCGGTTCATGGGTGATCCGGGCAAACAACATTGGGAAGTAGTTAAGTGAATTCTACGATACTTGAGAGGTACCACGGACAAAGCTTTATGTTTCAACGACAAGAGTGTCGGCTGGCAGGTTATGTTGATGATAATTTGTCATCAAATGATCTCGATGGAAGGAGAAGTACAACCGGATATGTCTTTAATTATGATAGTACTGCTATTTCTTGGGCTTCTAAGTTGTAGAAAGTCATTGCTTTGTCCACAACGGAAGCGGAGTATGTGGCTATAACGAAGACGAGTAAGGAGATGGTAAGATTGCAGAGTTTATTAGGTGAGCTTGGGAATGAGCATAAGGGTTGCACTCTCTACAACGATAATCAAAGTGCTATATTTTTGACAAAGAATCCAACTTTTCATTCAAGGATAAAGCATGTTGAGTTGAAGTATCACTACATCCGTCACTTATTGGAGAAGAAGATCTTGCAGTGAACGAAGATCCTTGAAGTGAAAATCCAACAGACATGTTTACTAAGATGGTAACCTTAGAGAAATTGAAGTTAGGCATAGCTTCAATTAGCCTTGAAGTATGAATTTGAGGCTAAACGATACTAAGCGGATATGGGAGAGAAAGTAAGAAGATATGGTTACTTGGGAATTTAGTCTCCAAGTGGGAGATTGTTGAAGTATGGAGCCTGAATGTACTGTATACTCAAGTCCGATCTCGATGATCCAACTTTTTTAGCCCATGTTTTTTGGCCCAGGCGGAACCCTAATGGGCTTAGGGTTAGGTTTGATTATTGTCTATTTAATAGTCGTTTTTCTCTGTAATCTGGATCTGAAAATCATAGTGAAATCACTGTTTTGGCATCGCCCCTAGATGTAGTCAAAAGATGAACTGGGTAAACAATTCTCGTGTTCATTATTTTCTGTCATAATTATGGTGTGTGTTTTTCGCAATAGATAATTTTCTCAGTTTCATTTACTGCTGTTCCACAACCCAAAGGGCCCACTATTACACACAAGTGGTAGCCACTGAAATAAAAGAATTACAAAATTGAAATAACATAATAAATTGATGAATGTACGACTTTCAACTCCTCATGCGAATTACTCCTGCTCCAAAATTCCCTCTTTTCCACCTTATTCACTCAAGACAATATCTTCTTCCCTGCGAGCCCTAACTCCATAGCCAATTCCATCTTCAATTACAGCCAAGTCCATGATGCTTAATTATACGTTACTTAATTAAACCCCATACCAACTGAAGCACCTTCTGTTAAGATAAACTAATTAAAAGGGTGGAGAACCGATCTAGTCAAAAGTGATTGAGGAAAGTAGATTATGGCTCTTTAATATTCAATTTTGATCACTAATAAAGCTTGAAGAAAGTATTCTTTTTCTTTGGTTATTTTTTATAACTTTTGAAACGAATTATCACATTTCAGCTTTCCTCGTCCACACATACCTAAAGCTAAAAGTAAGTGCCAAAGTCATGAATCAAATTGAACCGTGTCATTTTTTTCCAGGTCGGGCCATATTACACAGCTTTGGCTAAAAGCATGTGTTACACGTACTAATGTTTACAATAAAAATACCAAAATCCAAGCACAGATTCCCCTATCCTCACTTTCAAACACAGAATATCCGAAGCAAACTACTAATGGAGACCTCTTCCTTCTCTTTCTCTTGTCGTGCTTCTGATATTGAACTGCGTAACGCTCAGCTCATGCACAACACTTCTCGATTCAGCCATTGATCGAGACGCACTCCTCGCCTTCAAAAACAGCGTCGCATCCGATCCTCATAGTATACTGAGCAGCAACTGGTCCACCAACACGACCGTCTGTTACTGGACCGGCGTCTCGTGCGGCCTCAAACACCGCAGAGTCACTGCCCTCAATCTCTCCGGGAAACCTCGCTCCACATCTCGGAAACCTAACGTTTCTCTAATCTCTCGACATCAGCTCCAACTACTTCACTAGCTCCATACCCTCCGAGCTCTCCAACTTGCGCCGCTTAAAGGAGATAAACGCGGCGTCTAACAACCTCACCGGAGAAATACCATCGTGGTTTGAAGCATTATCCCAACTTCAACATATAGATCTCCGAAATAATGACTTCTATGGAAGAGTTACAAGTTGTATCTTCACCAACATGTCTTCATTGGCAGAAATTTATTTGGGATATAATAAGCTATCAGGGCTGCTCCCAAATGACATGTGTCGTAATACTCCGAATCTCCGACGAATCTACCTGACCGGAAATCAACTTCACGGCCGAATTCCTGTGAGCATATGCAACTGCAGAGAGCTGGAGGATCTATTCTTGGACGAGAACCAATTCACTGGAAATATACCAAGTGAAATCAGTAATCTGACCGTGCTAGCGAATTTAGCTTTATATTCGAACTATATAGAAGGTACGATCTCTTCTTACTTGTATGTATGATTCTTTAATACTGCATATACAATGATTTTAAGCATTCATAAACTTGTCTCACAGGAGAGATTCCGTCTTCCATCTTCAATATTTCTTCTTTGGAATATCTGAGCCTTTTCAACAACAATTTCACCGGAAGCATCCCAATTTTCAGCAATTTACCCAAGATTGAAATTTTGTATCTTAACAATAACAATTTTAGCCATTAGTATCTTCTTAATAAATTTTGGATACTCTTGTTTCTAACTATGTTGAGTAATATTAAATTTACAGGTGGCATACCAAAAGAAATTGAACATCTCACCTCCTTGCGAGAACTAGTACTTCATGACAACAAATTGACAGGTTGTTAAAAAGTGGTGGTGCTCGGATTCTTTTTTTTATATCAATTAAATAAACATTTAAATAAGTATGCACATATATTTGAATAAATAAATTTAAAAGTCGTTGTGTGTACCATTATGCAACTCAGGTCCCATACCAAAGCAACTGGGAAATCTTACTGCGCTGACAATGTTAGATCTTTCTGTTAATAAGTTGGCACGTATGTCTATAAACTTGTACTTATATATTGGTTGGGTTATTGGCATATTGATATATAAACTTTGATATGATTTTTGTTTTTCATACAAATTTTAAGAGGAATATATAAATACACAAACTTTGATTGATTTTTGTTTTGCATACGAACTTTAAAAGGAGTATATAAATACACGAACTTATTAATTGTATTAATTTTACCACAATATATTTTACCGACCAAATTGCACACAAACGTATCACTTTCTCTCAACAAGTGTATCAATTGTTATTAATACATATATCACTTGTTTTGAACATATATATCACTTGTTTTGAATAAATATACCATTTAAACTGAATAAATGTATCACTTTTATATGGGCTTTTAGAGAATTGTAAGAATAATAATGTCTGATAAAATGAAATTTTAATATCTAATCAAAGTTAGGTGTAACGCCCCTATTCTGGTAATTGAGACATTACTAAAATCTTTACATATCTAATATTTATATAATATAATAATGTTATTAATAATTATATTTAAGTAGCGGAGATTATAAAATTAGACAAACGGTCAAGATTTCTCCTATATCATTATATAAGCCAACCTCAGACAACAACGGCAAAGAAAGCCACAACAAGAGCAAAACAATAGCAAAATGGGTCACAAATTTCATCAAGCATATATATATATATATATATATATATATATATATATATTAAAGTATCATACACCCATTCAATATTTATCTTAACCAAAAACCATTTAAGTTTATATTCAACCACACTTGAGCACTACTATATTATATACATATTTACAAAATAAAGGCGATGCTTCTGTGAGAATGGGTATGTGGGGCTCCTTTTCGACTGCATCAACTATCGACCTTCTTAGCCTGCAACACAAAACATCAAGTAGGGTATGTGAGCATGAGAACATACTCAGTGGGGAATTCACTTTAAGCCGTTATAACAAATCGCGTAATGCCACATAATATAATAAACATATTTATTAAATTTTCTAGCGAGATCAGTCTCTTCCCCTTCAATGATACTTTTTTCCGCCACACAAGCTACGCCCAATAATAAGCCACATAGGCCACGCCACACAGACAATAATACGCCACACAGGCTCTTACCATGAATGCAACAACACAACAATGATTATAACCATAAACTTACGGATAGAGTAAACCCCACCTCAGATAGACGTTTAAAAGAATACGTTTTAGCCCTTACTCGGTTGTCCGTCCTCGAGCTTGGATGTCACGTCATCTAACACTTTAAAAACTTGCAACTTAGTCTTTTAATAACTAAAGCTTTATTCTTAAGCATTAAATCAAATATAATCTTTTACATAACTTCTTAATAGTTAATATTTATGTAAAATAAGAACTCATAACCAACTTTGATTCTTAGCTTTCATTTAAATTCCATATGTCTAAATATATCATTATACATCATAAATGTACTTATATTAATCACCTAAGCTTAATTTCATTAAGTGCCCTTCAACCTAATTAATAAAAATTACAAATAATTCCTTACTTAATCCAAACTAATATATAACTTGCTCATTAAAGCTCCAATATTATCCATAATCATCATTCTATACTTAATTTTAATTAATCTAAAGCTAAACATAAATATTTTCATTAAAACATAAACTAATCTTTTTCAACTTTCACATATATACTTAGAAAATTCTAAATAAATTATATTATGCTTAATTTACATCCTAAAGCTTATATATTATGTTATTTGAAGCAAATAAAATCAAAATCATAAGATCCTATAACTTCATAATTTTCAAAAATTTGAAAAAACACAAATTAAATTTTTAATCTATTTTTCTTACTTACATGCTTAAATACATTCAAATACACAATTATAAACATTATACAAGCATAATACAACATCATTTAAGATTCAAACCTAGGGTTTATTCCTATTCTCAATCAAATATATTTCATAATTAAACCATCAATTATGCATAATATTAGCTTCTAAACATAGATTAACATATAAATCCATGAATAATCATCAAAATAAAACAATAACTTTGAACTTCACATACTAACATTTCTTGATAACAACTTGTAAATATTTATGCACATAAACATGAAATAAATGGTATTATGTCTTTAAAACAAGATATAAAAATAATTAGGAATATTTTAATACCTTAATCTTGATGTTTATGATTAAAAATGATGAAGAGTGTGTGTATGTGTGTGTGTGTCGAAAATAGGGAGGAAGAAACAGATAAGTTTGATTAATGTGAATAGTAAGGGGGTTTAGTAATATATATTGATTTTTATTCCAACATTTATATATATATATATATATATATTGATCGCTCACTTTTCTAACACGAAAAACGCACAAGTATAAGGTAAGCAGAGTATCGTATCCACAGGGATTGTAATGCGAAAACACAGAAGCTAACTCTCTAATCCTTCATCATTATCCAAGCAACAGAATATGGTTTGAAAGGTTTATGGCTTCAGATAATCAAAACCAAAGCAAAGGTAACAACTTGAAAATAAACAAAGGCAATAAATACTCAAAGATGAATATAAGAGATAAAGACTAACCCTAGGGATGCACTAATCCTATCCACAACGATGTTTATCCTGCTTATTATTAACCGTTTTAATCCAGACAAGATGGAAGATCACATATGTAGCCAACAACTTCGATTCGACAATTGTGACAGTTGATTACTAATTTTCCCTATTATCATTCGCCTCTAGAGGAAAATAAGCAACTCAAAAGGATCACAAAGAATATGCTTCCTACGAATGTTCATATCTCGATTCGACTCAAGGCTTATCCGTATCATGCATTCAAGATCGATTGACAATTAAAACTGTTACGTAATTAACTGGCAACTATGATATGCATCAAGATTGATCAGAAATCAACACATATAATTAAGCACCAAGAATCATGAATCAATGCCTGGAAGGTAAATAACAATAGCAGGAATCACAACATATAGGATAGAATCATGCAAACCCTAGGATTAGAACAGAAATTAGCTAGACATAAATAACGAAATTAAATACGAAATAATCATAAAAATACGAATTAAATAGATCAAACCCGTAGGAAAACGTCTGAGAACAATGGTTGGGTTCGTATCCAAACCCAACGGAAAACGAGAAAACGATGGAATTTGTTCGGACAAAAGCATTCCAAAGCGTCGACAATGCGTAGAACTAACGTAGAACAATGAAAAACTAAAGCTAGAATGAATCTAAATCAAAGCTAGAGCGTAAAAGAAGGAAAAATAATGAAAAACTGGACAAAAACGTGTAAAACAGGTCTGGGGAAGGTTGGGGGCGCGAGGGGGCGAAGCCCTATTTATAGATTTAGGGTGAAAACCCTAAATTTCGTGTTTGCCGCCTCTCTTCGCGGCCGAGCTCGCGGTCACGAGGCATCCTTCTCGCCTCGGCCATCCTTCGTTCTCTCGGCTGGGCACGCGCACCTGGCTTGCCTCGCGGCCACACCTCGCGGTCGCTAGGTGTGGTCGCGTCGCATGGAAAATCGTCACGGGCATAGCTCGCGGCCGCTGGGAGTGCTCGCGTGCTCTGGTGTTTCCTCGCGGCCAACCTAACGGTCGCTAGGTCGGTCGCGAGCCATCAATTGCGCGCTCGCACTCGTGCTCGTGCCTCATGCCTCGCGTTCTGGCTAGCGGCCGCTAGGGCGGTCGCTAGGCCCTTATTTCTGCCCTCGTCTGCTCGTTCTTCGTTCCATGCTTCGGTTTTCAACTTATAAGCCTACAAAACCCCAAAACAGAACCCAAGAGCAGTATCTTCCAAAAATATGTAAAAGCATTGAGATCCAAGATATAAACGCACTTTATTGATCTAAAATCATCTTTAAATATCAACAATAAACGTGTAAAAGCGCGTTTATCATATATATATATATATATATGCTTAGGTGTAATTTTCTAAACTCTTCCATTCATTTCCTACACTTATATACATATATGTATATTTATTCCATGTATTATCTCTACATAAATTATTATACTAATGTATAATAATTAATTCTTTACTTAATTCCTACACTTATATTATTTTATCTATTAATAAATATTTAAAACTTTCGAAAAATTAAACTTTCATGCTAACTTCATAATTATAGTTACTAGAATTTAAAACTCATTTATTAAACTTTACATTTGCTAGGGTGCATCCTCGCTCTAAGCCGAACAACCTGTAACAAATTAAAAATTCAATTTTATAAGATCATAATCATAAAAAATAATTCATATTCAAAAACATATATCATGCTAATTTAAGAAAATTTCTGGGGTATTATATTCTACCATCCTTAAAATTATTTTCGTCATCGAAATTAACCTGGTAAGTCCCTTAGGTCGGGATAGCGAACTAAGAGTTCGTTTTCTCTTTTCCATGTAGCTTCTTCCGGCCCATGTCTACTCCAATGTACCTTCACTAAAGGTATCTCTCTGTTTCTTAGTGTATGGATTTTTCTATCCAAGATAGCAATTGGTACTTCTTCGTATGTTAAATTTGGTGAAACCTATAGATTATCATGAGATATGACATGACTTGGATGTGAAATATACTTTTTGTGCATTGATACGTGAAACACATCATGAGGCCAGGCGATAAGCCACACTTCCTATCTTTTCAATTATTTCAAAAGGTCCCACATAACGAGGCTGTAATTTTCTTATCTTGCCAAATCTGATTACCCCTTTCATCGGTGCTATTTTCAAAAACACCTTGTCGCCAACCTCATAGTGTATGTCTTTCCGTCTTTGATCAGCATAAGATTTTTGACGATCTTGGGCTATCTTAATTCTTTCTCTGATTTTTGTAATAACTCCAACAGTTTCTTCAATTAATTTAGGGCCTAAAATTTGTCTTTCTCCAACCTCATCCCAATGAATCGATGATCTACATTTCCTCCCATATAATGCTTCAAATGGAGCCATTCCAATAATAGCTTGATAGCTATTGTTGTAAGCGAACTCAACCAATGATAGGTATTTCTCCCAACTTCCGCCCATGTCTCTAACACACAAGCGCATAGCATATCTTCTAAAATTTGGATAGTTCGCTCCGACTGTCCATCTGATTGCGAATGATAAATTATGCTGAAATTTAATCCAGTGCCCAAAGCTGACTGGAGACTTTACCAAAAGTTAGAAGTAAATCTCGTATCTCGGTCAGATACGATTGACACCGAAACCCCATGTAGTCTTACAATCTCATTAATATAAAGTTGAGCTAACTGATCCATGCTATAAGTCATTTTCATGGGAAGAAAATGAGCTGATTTTGTCAGTCTGTCAATAATAACCCAAATAACATGATTGTCTTTAACTGTGTGGGGTAGTCCAACCACAAAATCAATTGAAATGTGTTCCCATTTCCATAGGAATTTCAAGTGGATTTAGCAATCCAGACGATCGTTGATGTTCGAATTTCACTTGTTGACATGTGATGCATTTCTCTACAAATTCTCCAATGGACCTCTTCATGTTTCGCCACCAGTAGATTGATTTCAAATCTTTATACATTTTAGTTCCTCCAGGATGCACAGAATATGGAGTGTTATGAGCTTCTTCAAGTATTTCTTGCCTTAAATCTTCATTATTCGGCACACATAATCTTCCGTTGAAAACAAGAGTACCGTCGTTTTTAATTGAAAACCCTTGAATTGTACCATCAATTGCCCGTTTCTTCATTTTACAAAAAAATGGACCATCCTTCTGTGCTTTTCGGATTCGATCTCTAATCATCGGACGAACTACAAGTGCAGAAATGATTCCTGTTGTAGTGTTTGGTGGTGTCACCACTTCCAAATTCAACTTCTGAAATTCTCTAATCAACTTTTCTTGTTTGGTGAGCAATGTTGCCATATAACTTTTTCAACTTAATGCATAAGCAAAAACATTAGCTTTTCAAGGATGATAGTGAATTGTGCAGTCATAGTCTTTAACCAACTCTGACCATCTTCTTTGACGAAGGTTTAACTCTTTCCGTGTGAAGAAATACTTTAAACTTTTGTGGTCAGTGTAAATGTCAAACTTGCTCCCATAAAGATAATGTCGCCATATCTTCAATGCATGCACCACAGCCGCAAGCTCAAGATCATGTATTGGATAATTCTATTCGTGCGGTTTCAATTGTCTTGAAGCATAGGCTACAACCTTACCATGTTGCATTAACACGCATCCAAGTCCTTGCTTTGAAGCATCACTATAGATAACAAATCTGTCAGTACCATCAGGTACAGTTAAAACAGGAGCTGAAATGAGACATTGCTTTAGTTCTTGGAAACTTTTCTCACACTGATCACTCCATTGAAACTTTTCATTCTTACATGTCAACTTTGTTAACGGACCAATAATTTTTGAAACCTTCTATAAATCTTCGGTAGTATCCTACCATTCACAGGAAACTTCTGACTTCATTCACATTTGTTGGTGTTTTGCAATTACTTATCGCTTCAACTTTCGATGGATCCACTTCTATTCATTTGGATGTGATCACGTGTCCAAGAAAAGCAACTTGTTCCAGCCAAAATTAACATTTCTGATATTTTGCATACAACTTTTCCTTTCTTAATGTCTCCAATATGGTCTTGAGATGCTCAACATGTTGTTCTTTATCCCTCGAGTATACTAGAATGTCGTAAATGAATACGATAACAAATCGATCAAGGTGCGAGTAGAAGACACGGTTCATTAGATCCATGAAGACACCTGGTGCATTCGAAAGCCCAAAAGGTACGACAGTGAACTCAAAATGAACATATCTCATTCTAAATGTTGTTTTCGAAATGTCAGTTTCTTTAATTTTCACTTGATGATACCCTGATATCAAATCAATCTTCGAAAACACACTTGCACCTTTAAGCTGATCGAACAAATCTTCAATTATGGGTAACAAGTATTTATTTTGATCGTCAACTGCTCAATTCTCGATAGTCAACACACATTCTCGTGGTCCCATCCTTCTTCTTTACTAATAATACCGAGTACCCCAAGGAGATACACTTGGTTGAATAAATCCCTTACAAAGCAGGTCTTGCAGCTGAACTTTGAGTTATTGCAATTCTCTTGGTGCCATTCTGTACGGTGCTTTTGAGATTGGTGTCGCTCCATGTACCAAATCTATTGCAAATTCAACTTGACGGTCTGGTGGAATCGATGGTAACTCTTCAGGAAACACATCTATATATTCTCTTACTACTGGTACTTCCATCATCTTACTCTTGCTAGATTGTGTTTCAGTTAAGGTAACTAAGTAACCTTGGCAATCACTTTTTCTTAGCACTTTCACTTCCTTCACCGCACTTATAATCTTGGATGGAGCCTTTGTTCTTGCATCATAAAAGAAAAATTTAGGTTCTCCAGGCCATTGAATCTTTACCTCTCGTTCACGACATTTGAGTGTTACATTGTTCTTACCCATCCAGTCCATTCCTAAGATTATATCAAAATCTCGTATTTCTATAACATGAAGATCAGCTTCTAATTTCTTCCCTTCCCTATCTATTATTATGCCTTTTATCATACTAGAAGTCATAATGGTTCTTCCTGAAGGAATACTAACTTCTAGTGCATCACAAACATCATAGCAGGGCATTTCAAGATTCTCATAAGATAAAAGAATGTGTAGCTCCAGAATCAAATAAAACCAAAGCTAGAATATTGGACACTTGAAGAATACCTGACATAGTGTCTTCCTCTTGCGTCGTGGAAAAAACTCGAGGCTTCACTTTTCTTTCAGGTTCCTGCATCTTCTTTTTAGATTCTTTCATTTTACTTGCGCAATTATTTGCCATATGCCCTGGTTTCCGTAAGAATAACATGCCCTTTTTCCCTGCCAACATTCGCCTCTATGATATTTTTCACATTTTGAGCATTGAGGCTTATCAGTACTGAAACCAGTAGTTGAAGAGCCCATGGAAGATCGTGAAGTTTGTTGCCATTTCTTGTTTGGCCGATCGTTCTTACTTTTTCCCGATTCTTCCCATTTTCTTTTCATGAATATATCACGTCTCTGATCCTTGATTTCCAATTGCAAATCGTAAGAAATTGCTTGGGCTCGTTCAATCACCTCTCTATAAGTTGCCAATCTTAAGCCAGATAGGATCCCACGAACTTCTGGTCGTAACCCTTGCTCAAAACGACGTGCTTTCTTCTCATCAGTGTCAACTAAATACGGTGCATATCAAGACAGCCTGTTGAAATTTCTCTCATACTCAACCACCGTCATATAGCCCTGTTTGAGATTGAGGAATTCAGTTTCCTTCTGTAGTTTGTAAGATTGAGGAAAATTGCGATCCCTGATCAAGTCTTTAAAATCATTCCAAACCAAAGCTTGGCGTTGTTCAGCTATCAATGTTCGGGCATGAGACTCCCACCAATAACTTGCTTCCTCAATTAATTGATATATTGCGCATGAGACTTTTTGTTCCTCAGTACATCCCATTAACTCAAAAATCCTTTCTAAAACCTGGATCCACTCCGCAGCATCTTCGAGCCTTTCATAGCCTTTGAATTTTGGTGGATCCATTCTTCTGAATTGCTCGATCACTTCATATGTTCTCGGTTGGGTGTTCACACCTACAGCTCTAGTAGCCTGTTGTTGCATAAACACTTGTAGTGTTTTTAAAAACTGAGCAATGTCAACACCACTACTATTTGCATCTGGGGCATGTGGCCCGTTTTCTTGATCAGGAACACGTCTGGGCGGCATAGTCCAACTCCTCAATCAAAAGTTCGAGTAATTTACATTAAAACTTACAGGTTATATTTCAAGGATTCTTTCTCATAGCATGACAAAAAAATTTCTTAACTTGAACACTAAGTTTCATAAATTAAGAAAAACTTCATAAAACTTTCATTATTGAACTTTATAAAGAATGTGTCGAAAAACTGTATAAATCATGAATTGTATCAAGCATAACCATTTAATATACTTTGTCCCTTGTGGACAAGTTCTTAACCTTGTAATAATGTTTCATGATACAACAAACTTTCAAAAATGTTCCCGACATAATCTTTTCTTTCATTTCAATTCATGCTCACACCCTATCTCTTTAAAATAATAAAAATTTCTATAAACATAAGTTACATGAGAGTCGACGTTGAGCAGCGGTCATGTCCCACACATTCACCAATCTCAACTAAAAATTCAAACATCTTTCAAAAACATATGTTATGTTCATACTATTAGCAAGTCTACAATAATGTAAACCTTGCTCTGATACCACTCCCTAACGCCCCTATTCTTCTAATGAAGATATTACTAAAATCTTTACATATCTAATATTTATATAATATAATAATGATATTAATAATTATATTTAAGCTGTAATAACCCGAAAAATTTAAAACTTTTATTAGTGATGATTAAACCAATTACTTGTGGTGCTTAGACCTTAATTATGTTTAAGGTAACCAACGAAACGAATTATAATCGATTCAGAGATCGAAAACTAGAGAAATTAAAAACTAGTGACTAGTCCAACCAGATTAGGGTTTCCTGAATAGCCTGAACATAGAATGAAAGATCTAGAATGAATCTCAACAAAAGGATTTCATTTCTAGAATCGTCTTACAAAAACATGTGAGAAGCCAAATAATTGGAATTTTGGGGCATGCTTGTCTGATCAGTCTTAAAAGTACTATTCACAAGCTGGATCTAATTTCAGTCCGTGCTAATCATGGAAATTAATGATAACAATCAAAATCATGGAGGAATATATTATTATGAATTTAGAATTCATAAGAATCAATTTCTGAACGAAGTTCCTGAAGAACTTAACCGAACACCGAGAATATATACCGGAAAAACCCTAAACTGATTCGAACGAATCGAAACTCGAACCAAGGGTCTAAATCAATAAGAAATGATTTATAAGACTCAAATTAATTATGAAAGCTCAATAATTCAATAGAATTTCGAAGGAGCATAATTTAATCACCGAACGCTGTTTTTCCGCGATAATTCAGAATTGACTTTCCGAATGTAATCCGAACTTCATGAAATTATTATAAACTATGAAATAAGTCTTTTAAGGCTATTTAAGAAAATAAAACCTTAAGGTTTCAAGAAATCAATCGAAAGCGCGATAAAACTTAAAGAACCGGTATTAATATGCCAAATCGGGTAATTTGACTAGTCTTTCTCCCAACTACCACCAAGGGCAATCCCTATAGGCTTATTACAGCCATTTTCTTCCCTAATTAAGTAGCATTTTTGTGCCTCATTCTCTCTCTCTTTGGAACACAAAATCATCTCTAGTTTTTCAAATTCTTCACCTTCTCCAAGCCTCAAATCCTCCATTCCAACCCTCCAATAATTTTTCTAAGACCATACAAAGGTAGCTTTCATCATTCTATCAATTTGTAATGGAGTAGAATTTTTTTTTTTTTGAATTTTTTCATGAAGAACCCTAATTTTTTTTCTTTATTTTCTTCATGACTTTTGAGCCACTAAATGCTCTTAAGCCATGAATAAAATATGCTTAGAAATGTGTTCTAAGATTGTGTTTAAAGTTTGGAAATTTTTGGAGCATGTTTATTATTTTTGAATTTTGTTAGAATTTTTTTGTAGAAGATGAAACATGTTTTGTGAATGTTATTTTATATTGTTGCTTGTTGATGTGTTAGGAGCATGTAGAATAAATATGAGAATTTTTAGATTTTTTCTTGTATTTATTTTGATTTTATTTGTTGGAAAATAGTTGAGGAATAGTGTTTAATATATGATATGAACATCATATATTAATATTGAATTATTGAAACACTACTCATATTTTTCAAAAAAGGCCAGAATTTATTTAAGTATTTTTAAGTCATTGTTTGATTTTATTTGTTGAGGAATAATTGAGATATAGTGTTTAATATATGATATGAACATCATATATTAATCTTGAAATTATTGAAAGACTACTCCTATTTTTCACAAAAGGGCATAATTTTTTTAAGTATTTTTAAGCCATTGTTTGATTTTATTTGTTGAGAAATAGTTGAGATATAATGTTTAATATATGATATGAACATCGTATATTAATCTTGGAATTATTGAAACACTCCTCCTATTTTTGCTCAAAATGGCCGAAAATAATAGAATATATTTTAAAGTTTATTTGATTTTTATTTGTTAAAAATAATATGATATATGATGTTTTGAAATAATATGAACCTATTATGCATTGTTGAGAATTTATTGAACACATATACAATATATGTGTAAGGACCAAAAATTCCAAACATTTAGTTCATATTATAAATATTTAGTTGGTGTTTAAAGTTAATATTCCATGTTTATTGCATATTATAAACATGTTGTGAAGTGGGTGGAATTTATTGATCCTAAATGTGAAAATTTTGAAATTACCGAAAATATATTAAGAAAAATAAGCATGTGTTTAAATTTTAATGTATGATATGAAATGATATTTCATGTTTAGTTTATGATATAAGCATGATTTTTGTGGAATTTATTGAACATCAATGTTCAATAACTTGAAATTGCCGAAAACTTTCATGTTGTTAACTCATGGTTTAAAATTTTAAATTGATGGTATTGAGTTGATAATTAAATTCTATGGTATGATAGGAGCATATCATGATTTTATTGGAATTTATTGGATACTTATGCTAATTATTGCTAATTATCGAAAATATAGCAAAATTGTCAAGTATGAGTTGATTTTAATTGTGAATGATGTCATGGTAGTTAATTTATAAGTTTAGAATGAATGATTGTGATTATGATGAATGAATGGAACACTCATGCACACATACACAATAGTTGTGTATTATGTTAGAAATTAGGGTTTTCTAACGATTTAATATGGTTTATGTTGTGTATGGTGTTGTATGGTTATATTTATGTTATGCCGACAAATAAAACCTCAAACGTAAACAACATAGTACTTTATGTACGAGAATCCAAAAGAAATCGAAAAATTTCGATAACCTAAGAAGGAATTAAAGAGAATCGAAGTTAGACAAATTTAGGATTTTCTATTAATAATATGATAACTCAAACGTGAGTTCCTAAGTTAAAGAAACCAAAAGCCGACTTACAACGTTAATGCTCAACAACGATAACCTAATACGATATTAGATTGAGCGTTAAGACAACTAGATACGAATAGCGATTATATAACGTACACAATCTCCGACGAGTTAAGAGAAACAAACAATGTCGAAAAGTGTAAGCTAAGATTCAAACATAAGATGTTAATCCTCATGTCTCAAGGGTCGAGTTAGTATTCACAAAGAACTCCATTAATTTCTAAGTATTTACTTACGCGATGGTATGAGATATCTCGAATCATAAATCAAGATCTCATTTAATTCGTCGTGCTAATATGACAAGTCGTCAAGCATAACCTACTAGGACGTAACTATAATTGTTAAGTCTAGTTAGTGGCTTGAGAATATCCTAATACACCAATCATAAGTTGAGTACCAACACTCTATAACGTAATAACGTTTAGAAGAACACTAAGGCTAGAGTCGAGGATAGACTCGGAGTATATGACTCATAAGTTGAGATTCATCTATGAATGAGGAAGTAATATAGTTTGGGAATTGGGAATGTAAGATAATAGAAATTATCTTAAGACCATCACATGAAATCATAAAGAAACCCTAATTGGGAACTTTAAGTCGTAACTTATAAATGACCCTCGATCAATAGAAGGAATCTTGATTACGCGTATTTTATACGCATATTTTAGATGTTTTTGATGAGTTTAAATGCTTAATATCTATTTAATCATATTTTATGAAACTAATTGCATATTTTGTGGTTTTTGTAGGTGTTTATATTATTTTGAAAGAAAAAGCAGAATTTTGAAAGGAATTTAAAGCCAGTGAAGTGAAGGAAGATTTAATATGGGATATTATTTATTATGGAAGCTTTTATTTTCTATTGGATTTTATTTTATTAGCCTTTTTTCGTTGGCCTTGTTTCGGCCCATATTAATTAGGTTTATATTTATTATATTAGTTAGTTGTTTAGAGAACACAACATATATTCCTACGCCTCTGGAGATTTTTGGGGATACAACTCTTATCACAATTCCAATTCTTATCCCACGTACGCCTCACACTTTTTGTGAAACAACAGAAGCATATTCACGTGGAAAGACATTGAAGTGAGAAAAACCCATTTTTATTTCTTCTTCATAGTTCCAGTCGTTACTTTTCCTATCTTTTATTATTTATTCTTTTGCTTTTATTATATTATGAGTTCTAGCTAATCTATTTATTCTGGCAACGATTAAGGAAGCCCTAGCATGATTCCTATGTGAGATCTAATTTGTTATTTATCCTTTAATTCGTATGCAAGTATTTGTTGTTTTGTATTTTCTCTGTGATTTAATTGTTTCAATCCGCTAGGTAGTGTACAATATTTAGTGAGTTAGAATTAATTAATAGCCAATTAAATCGGTCATACGTAATCGTGGTTTAGGTTTGATTAGTGGTAAATTGACCTTCAGGTCAAGGGAATAATAATCTTAATTCGGTAATCCTGCGTCAGAGTTTATCGTTTTTGAATCGGGTTTCTCTAGTTCTTAATGCTGTCGATTCATTAAATCTATAGAGCGTCTCTTACGGTTGTCAGTCGATTAGAGAAATAGTTAGTGAAGCGTCTTCCTAATTATCGAGAAGCTAAGGATAGATAAGATCGCGTCAGAAGCGTCTTCGGTGATCATAACTGGTTTATTTGCATGAGTTAAAGTTATATTTGCATCGATGATCAAAATATTAAGCTAGGGTGAAATTAATTGGTTGCCGGAATATTTTCGCGAATTTGTTATCTTTCTCAATATTTCTTCTCTTTAATCAAAATTCAATTCCTCTTTCTATTTATTGTTTATTTAATAATTCTTAGTTTCTAGTAATCCCAATTTATTTGTGGTTACCTTGTAGGTCGAAAGTTTAGGAGAATTCTTGCCGATCCTTTGGGAGACGATTTTGCTTATTGTTTGTCTGCAAGATTCGGGCATACCGACCGTCTGTCACCGATTATTTTTGTGAAAACGACGACTAAATTTTGGCGCCGTTGTCGGGATCGGTTTAGCGATGATTCTGTCTAATTTTCGGTTTGCCATTTTTATTTATGTTATTTTATTCTAGTTTATGCCTGATAAACGCGCATTTTACACGTTTATAGTTGATATTTGAAGATGAGTTTAGCTCGTTTAATGTGCGTTTATGTATCGATTCTTAATGTTTTATCTATTTCTAGAAGATACTGCTCTTGGGTGTTCCTTTGACGTTTTGTAGGTTTATATGTTGATAATCGAAGCAAGGAACGACGCACGAGAAAGTATAGCAATCAGTCAAGTTTCTCGCGACCAGCCTAGCGGTTGCTAGGCTGGTCGCGAGGCAAACCAGCGAGCGCCCAGAGGATTAGCGACCGCGACCTCGTGCACGCGAGCAAGCCCTAGCGCCGAGAACTCATTGGACGATTTCTCGCGACCGGTGCGAAATTGCTAGCGACCGCTAGCCCGGTCGCGAGGTACCATGCGAGCGCAAGGAGGGACCGCGAGCGAAGAAGAGCGCGCACGGGAGATGGCTTGCGGTCGAGCTAGCGACCGCGAGAAGCAATCGCGAGGAGAGGCGGCAGACGCGCAAATTAGGGTTTCCACCCTTTTCTATAAATAGGGCAAAGCCCCTTGCGCCCCCAATCAGACCCCAGACGCCCCAGACACGTTTTTAGAGAGTTTTTCCTCAGTTTTATCTTTGTTTTAGCTTCCGTTTAGTTCTAGCTTTAATTCTTGCTTTGTTCTAGTTTAGTTTATCGTTTCGTTATCGATCGGAACGTTTTTGTCCGATCGTTTTCCGTTGTTTTCCGTTCGTTCGCTTGGGATTGGATTCAAGACCAACCATTGTTCATCCAACGCTTTCCTACGGGTTTTATATATTTAATTTCCGTTGTTATGGTTAAATCGTATTTTATTCCGTTTATTATGTCTGGCTAGTTTTCCGTTCTAATCCTAGGGTTTGCATGATTCGATCCTATATGTTGTGATTCCTGCTATTGTTATTTACCTTCCAGGCATTGATTCATGATTCATGGTGCTTATTTATATGTGTTGATTTCTGATCAATCTTGATGCATATCTAGTTGCCAGTTAATGACGTAACTGTATTAATTGTCAATCGATCTTGAATGCATGATACGAATAAGCCTCGAGTCGAATCGAGATAGGACATTCGTAGGAAGCATATTCTTAGTGATCCATTTGAGTTGCTTATTTTCCTCTAGAGACGAATCGTGATAGGGAAAATTAGTAATCAATCGCCGCAATTGTCGTGAATCAAGTTGTTGGTTATATATGTGATCTTCCGTCTTGTCTGGATTAAAACGATTAATAATAAGCAGGATAAACATCGTTGTGGATAGGATTGGTGCATCCCTAGGGTTAGTCTTTCTTCATAGTTATCTTCCGTGATTTTATTGCTTTATTTATATTTCTGCTTGGTTACCCTTTGCTTTGGATTAAATTCCGAAGCCCCAAAACCTCTCATCCTTTATCTGTGCTTGAATAATGATGAATTGTCATTGAGCTAGCTTCTATGTTTTCGTGATACAATCTCTGTGGATACGATACTTTGCTTACCCTATACTTACACTTTTTCGTGTGGAAAAAGGAGCGATCAATGCCTCGTTCTTCTCGTACAGGTGAATTAATTTTTAATCCAGAGATTGAGAAGACCGCACGGATATTGAAAAAAAGAACCAAGAGTTAAAGAAGGGTGTTAGATCAAATTCACTAGACTCTGAAGTTGAACATATAGTTGAAGTTCCAAAGGGTGACGAGAGGCACAATGTGAATCCTAATCCGCCAAGAGCTCAACCGATAAAGGAATTAGGCCGCCATATGAGCAATCGCCCGTTGTGCATCATTCTGCCAACTATCAATGGAAATGCTGAAATACGACCTGGTTTCATTCAAGTGCTACATAAGTTTAGGGATTTACCTGGAGAGAGTGCACACAAGCACCTCGATGAGTTTGATTTAGTTTGCACGACTTTACGTCCTAAAGGTTTTTCTGAAGATAATTTGAAATTGGTAACTTTTTCTCACACATTGCAGGGCAAAGCTCGAGATTGGCTTTTTGATCTTCCTCCTAGTTCGATTCGAACTTGGGATGATTTGGAAGAGTAATTTTTGAGGAAATTCTTACCTGAATCAAGAGCTGCAAATTTGAGAATGGCTATCAATAGCATTAAGCAAAAGAAAACATAGAGATTGTCTGACTATTGGGAGTGGTTTCAGCAATTGTGTCGTAAATGCCCTGATCATGGATTTTCTGAATATCAATTGCTTACTAACTACTTTTACCGTGGTATGTCTGCTCTTGATAGGAAGATTGTTGATGCTGCTTGTGGGGAAGTTTAACTAACAAAACATTGGAGGAAGCCACACAACTCATTGCTGACATGGTTTCCAATGGACAACAATATGAAGATGAGGATGATGATCGTTACAGACTAGTTCACATGACAGAAAACTCAGGAGTGAACGAGAAAATTGATGCCCTAACTTCCTTAGTTAGAGGCTTTGCCGTAGCTCAAACTCAGAAGATGAAATGTGAGATTTGTCTTGAAAATACTCATTATACTTATTCTTGTCCTACTTTGCAGGAAAATCACCTTGAGCAAACATGTATGGGATCTGGAGATGAGCAACATATGAATGAACAAAGGTATGGGAGAAACGATCCTTTCTCCAACACATATAATCCAGGCTGGAGAAACCACCCAAATTTAAGATGGAATCAGCAAGAGCCTGGAACTTATGCGCAGAAACCTGCACAAGCTGGTCAGTATGCCCATCCCGCCCGTGCAGAACCAAATATGAGTGATATCATGAAGAGTCTCGCCCAGAACAGTGAGATTGTCAAGAACTTGGTGCAAAGTCAGCAAGCATTCCAGCAAGAGACGCAAGCCGCGTTGGGAAGTATGGGCATACAGATTACTCAGCTGGTCACTCAAATGAATCGGATACAAAATAACCAAGGGAAACTTCCATCTCAAATGGAGTTGAATCCAAAGGAGAACGTGTATGCTGTTATTCTAAGGAGTGGAAAGATGTTAGTTGAACCGGAGCCTACAAAGAAAGATGAGGAAGCAAAACATGAAGAAGCTGAGAAAACCCAAGGCCATATGGAGCTACAGACTTCCACAGAGATAAACTCCTCAAAGGTAAGTGGAGAACCTAAGGTTTCAAATTCTCAATCATTGATTACACCTCCATATCCTTCCAGGTTAGCACGAAACAAGAAAGAGGATGATGACAAAGACATTTTGGAATTTTTCAAGAAGGTAGAGATAAACTTGCCTCTGATTGATGCAATTAAACAAGTTCCCAGGGATGATGAACTAGAGCACGTTCTTGTTAGTGCATTGAGTGAAGAAGATGGAAAAACAGAGAAGAATGGCGCCATTAAAGAGATTATCAGGCTGATGTACTCTACGGAAGAAGTTCCAATTCGGCACCTGTCGAGCAGGATGCCCATCCCGACCAGTACAAAACAGATTTTTCCATCTGTTGAGAAACCACCCAAGCTGGAATTGAAAATGTTACCTCAACATTTGAAGTATGTGTTCTTGGGGGAGGACGACACACTGCGAGTCATAATAAGCAAAGACCTTCGTGAAGAACAAGAGGAATTTGACTTGGAAATCAAGGATAAGAAGGGAGCCGAGAATTTAGTTGCTGATTATCTCAACAAACTACAAAATGAGCCAGATGGTATGCCCATACCGCACGATCCTCCAGATAGACAACATTTTGCAATTGAAGAAATGAAGATAGTCGAGTTTCAAGAGTTGAACTTAGCTACTTCCGTAGTCAACTCCTGATCATACCACCATGGTGTCTGACCTTGGACCTTAAACAAAGGCGCTGCTTGGGAGCTTACCCAAGATTTATTTTCTCATCTTAATCTTTATTTCATGTTTGCTTTTATTTTTTCAATTTGTTAAAAAAAAATTAAAAAGCATAAAATCGAAAAAAGGGACTGATTTGGGTCTATTTTGGCAGGTTTTGCAGGAATAGGGGCATTCATTAATTGTTGGAAAATGAGGACCATATCGCTATGGATCGTCGCTTCACACAGATGGAACAACACCTTCGACTGAGCATTGAGCACTTCAGGGAAGTCTCCTTTTGCTTTTCTTTTTCTTTTTCGTATCCTATTGATGTTTTCACACATTGAGGACATTGTGTAGTTTAAATGTAGGGGGATTTTTGGAGTCATATGTCTATTGGGGCTATCTTTTGCTGGGTATGGTTTTTTGTTCGTGTTTTGGCCATTGTGAGAAAAATAACATGAATGGAATAGATTAGAATACTGTGATGGGATTGCTTGGTTGATTTCCTTGATGAAAATAATTTCGTGAAAACCCTTATGTGTCTAAGGATGAGAAAATATGCTTAATTGATCAAATTTTTGAAAACCTACTCAAATATGTGAGGATTGAGCTTATGAGCAAAATTATGAAATGCTCCTTATTTCTTTGTTGAGAGATTATGTATTCTTGAAATCTTGATGTCTGGTTTGCCTTGTTGTCATAGTCGAACTTATGAAGTTGAATTCTTGCATGAACATGATTTAGGCATTTGTTTTGGATTGATAATTGTTAACCATCTCATATTTCCCTAGGGAGCCCACTTGAGCTTTAACCTTTTCTTGATAAATGAAAGCCACAAAATAATGAACCATAGCCTTTTAGCCTTATTTTGTCCCACCAAAGAATTTGCAAGTAGTTGAGGAAGATGAAGTGATAAGTTATTTGTTGAATTTTAGCTATTTGGGAAAGTTGGTGTATTTTGAAGGATAGTTGGATTTGTGAAATGATGAGATTAAGGGCATTGATGTGGTGTGGTTACATATTGATAAATGTGTTGTTGCCAATTTTTGGTTACTTGTTGGCGGCTGCTTCTAAGTAAAAAAAGAAAAAGAAAGAGTTGAAAAAAAAATGAGAAAAAGAGGAAAAAAATAAAAAGGAAGAGTTGGTAGCAGAATACTAAAAAAAGAAGAAGAAGAAGAAGAAGAAGAAGAAGAAGATGAAGAAGAAGTCAATGAGGGAGAAGGAATTCTGGGGAGTTAAGTAGAATATTTGAGGTTTGTTTTGGGAGTACATATGTGGTTAACTGCTTGCATTTTGTTGGATTTAATAGTCATTTTCAATATTTTTGTTTCTTCTACCTATGCACCCTAGCCCCATTACAACCTATGAAAGTCCTAATGATTTGTGTTTGAATTTCATTTCATTTTGGTAGAGATAGTGACATATTGACAAACTTGTGATGTTTAGAGTCAAGATGCTTTAGTGTGAATTTATCTTGTTCTTGATTTTTGAGTGATTTTGAGTGAATCTTGTGAGGCTGGATTGATTGCACTATTTTGATTTGGACGAAGGGTGTATGCATGAAGTTGTTGGAATCAAGGAATGGTTTGTGGAATGAATGGTGGTTATATTTTGATCTTGACTATGATTGTTATTTCTTGATCAATGGCCACTTGGTGTTTCTTTTGAATCGAGTCCCTACCTAGTTTGTTCTTTTTTTTTGTTTTGTTTATGCTGGAGGGCGAGCATTATTCAAGTGTTGGGAGGATTTGATTAGGCGTATTTTATATGCATATTTTGGATGTTTTTGATGAGTTTAAATGCTTAATATCTATTTAATCATATTTTATGAAGTTAATTGCATATTTTGTGATTTTTGTAGGTGTTTATATTATTTTGGAAGAAAAAACAGGATTTTGAAAGGAATTTAAAGCCAAGAAAGTGAAGGAAGATTTAATATGGGATATTATTTATTATGGAAGCTTTTATTTGTTATTGGATTTTATTTTATTAGCCTTTTTCGTTGGCCTTGTTTCGCTCATAGTAATTAGGTTTATATTTATTATATTAGTTAGTTGTTTAGAGAACACAACATATATTCCTACGCCTCTGGAGATTTTTGGGATACAACTCTTATCACAATTCCAATTCTTATCCCACGCCTCACACTTTTTGTGAAACAGATGCATATTCACGTGGAAAGACATTGAAGAGAGAAAAACCCATTTTTATCTCTACTTCATAATTCCTGTCGTTACTTTTCCTATCTTTTATTATTTATTCTTTTGCTTTTATTATATTATGAGTTCTAGCTAATCTATTTATTCTGGCAACGATTAAGGAAGTCCTAGCATGATTCCTATGTGAGATCTAATTTGTTATTTATCCTTTAATTCGTATGCAAGTATTTGTTGTTCTCTATTTTCTCTGTGATTTAATTGTTTCAATCCGCTAGGTAGTGTACAATATTTAGTGAGTTGAAATTAATTAATAGCCAATTAAATTGGTCATACGTAATCGTGGTTTAGGTTTGATTAGTGGTAAATTGACCTTCAGGTCAAGGGAATAATAATCTTAATTCGGTAATCCTGCGTCAGAATTTATCGGTTTTGAATCAGGTTTCTCTAGTTCTTAATGCTGTCGATTAATTAAATCTATAGACCGTCTCTTACGGTTGTAGAGAAATAATTAGTGAAACGTCTTCCTAATTATCGAGAAGCTAAGGAGAGATAAGATCGCGTCAGAAGCGTCTTCGGTGATCATAACTGGTTTATTTGCATGAATTAAAGTTATCTTTGAATCGATGATCAAAATATCAAGCTAGGGTGGAATTAATTGGTTGCCGGAATATTTTCACGAATTTGTTATCTTTCTCAATATTTCTTCTCTTTAATCAAAATTCAATTCCTCTTTTTATTTATTGTTTATTTAATAATTCTTAGTTTCTAGTAATCCCAATTTATTCGTGGTTACCTTGCAGGTCGAAAGTTTAGGAGAATTCTCGTCGATCCTTTGGGAGACGATTTTGCTTACTGCTGTCTGCGCAGTTTGGGTATACCGACTGTCTGTCAGTCGATTATTTTTGGTGAAAAGCAACACACCAAATCTAAGAAAAGTTATTTTCTTATGAAGGTCATGTTCATACATAGTTATCGAGGAAGGAAAACCACACCCTGCTCACTTAGAACTTATAGCTTCGGACTAGCAAGTGGGCTCCCTTGAAACAAAATGATATGCATTCCTCAAAGCATGATTTACAAAAGCTTTATGAAATATTATTGCATGAACTATTATTGACTGCCAAATGTTTATATTTTATTGTGATCCTATCTGAGGTTGGTATATCCAACGTGATATGAGAATGAGTTGGTCCACCAACGTTAAAAAAGGGTAACGATCGGATCCGACTTAGTTAAGGACTAACTCAGATTGTGTACACGTGTGACTGTGTGTTAAGGTTAGCTACCTCGACCGGTCACGGCGACTATGTGTAAGTGGTCACCTCCATAGTGCGCGAATGAATGGATGAATGAATGATCAGATATGGAACAACCTGAATGAAATAGTTCGACCGGACAAACTTTGAAAAATGATAAAATATTTGATAGACATGGGTCATTTCAACGAAAACCCCCCTGCTCTATTGTGGGCAATGCAATAACTTTACAAAGAAAATATTTTCGGCAATGAGTCCACTGAGTTCTTTTGTACTTAGCCCTAGAGCCGGTAAAATGAGCCCGGCCCGAAAAGCTCGCCCGGGGTTCCCGGGGTTTGGGCTTCAAAATTAAAGGCCGAAAAATCGCCTAAAAGCCCACTAAAAACCCCAGCCTACCGGCTTTGTGCCAAAAGCACGGGTTTTGGGCTAAAAAAGCCCACCCGATTTTTATTAAATATATATATTTATAAAATTATTTAATATACATATCTATATTTTTTTAATAATATTAATTATATTTTATATAATTATTTATTTTTTATAGTAACAATTTTCTTATTAATTCACATACTAGTCATGAAAATAAATTCGAAAAATAATAACCTCATAAATCATTCAAAATAATTCCTAAGAGAAATGATCTCCAAAATATAAACATTGATGATTAATGATCTTATAGTATGTAAAATTTATTTTGAATTATTGATCTTAAATATATACAATATAATTAATTTATTTTATTCTATTATTTAATGAGTATAAGTCGGATTGACATTTAATAATATCATTTATCTTTGATTTGTAATTACTAATTTTTTTCCTTCAATTAAAGAATTAAAATCATACTTCATTACAATATCATCGCATGAATACATAAATAGGTCAAGATATACAAGAAGCATTATCATAAGAATAAATAAGCTATGTATTCAAAAAAAAAAAAAAAGCTCAAAATATTCTCATCATTGATTATTTATTTAAGTTAATGAGTTATGAGATCTTAATTAAATAATTATTTTTAATTTAAAATATTAATTTTATATATTAAAAAAATTAAAAAATTATCTAAAAAAAGCCCGCCCGCCCGGGGTTGGTTTGGGCTTCATATTTTTAGGCCCGAAAAATTTAAAAGCCAGACGAGCCCGGGGTCGGGCCGGCCCGGCCTGCTACTTTGCCACCTCTACTTAGCCCTGCATCTCGTTTTTGATGTGCAGGTTGAGCAGTGATTGACGATGAGTGCGAGGTGGTGCAGAGTGGCAGGTGTTTAGTTTATATAATAGAAAGGATTTCTAGAACCTTGGGCATGTATCGTCATATGCATGTCCACACGGTTTTACTGCCGAACTCTGATATTGTTTTGTGCCTTTAGTTATAACTGTTATTCATTTCCTATTGAACTTGAGGTCGCACTGCCCTCGAATTGCATACGATTGAGTTACATTTGGATATTGAACCTTTTTACAAGTCCTTCTGTGACTTGGGTTTGTATTGAAACAGTTTATTCCTTTTAGTTCATGCATTTATGAGTAGTTTAATGGTTGATTGTATTTGTTAGTTATGTATATCTCCGCTGCATTATCATACCAGTGACGATCTATTTGATCCATACTTCCTTGAGAAGTCGGGTCGTCACATAAGCAGCGAAGGTTATAAAATTAGACAAACGAGCAGCATGTCCTCTATATACATATATAAGCAAACCTATACAACAACAACAGCAGTCTTTTTTATAACTAACGGATGTCACGTCACCTAGCACTTTAAAATACTTGCAACTTAGTCTTTTAATAACTAAAGCTTTATTCTTAAGCATTAAATCAAATATAATCTTTTTACATAACTTCTTAATAGTTAATATTTATGTAAAAATAAGAACTCATATTCAACTTTGATTCTTAGCTTTCATTTAAATTTCATATGCCTAAATATATCATTATACATCATGAATGTACTTATATTAATCACCTAAGCTTATTTTCATTAAGTGACCTTCAACCTAATTAATGAAAATTATAAATAAATCTTTACTTAATCCAAACTAATATATAACTTGCTCATTAAACTCCATTATTATCCATAATCATCATTCTATATTTAACTTTAATTAATCTAAAGATAAACATAAATATTTCCATTAAAACATAAACTAATCTTTTTCAACATTCATATATATATTTAGAAAATTCCAAATAAATTGTATTATGCTTAATTTACATCCTAAAGCTTATATATCATGTTATTTGAATCAAATAAAATCAAAATAATAAGAAACTATAACTTCATAACTTTTGAAAATTTGAAAAAACACAAACTAAATTTTTTATCTATTTTTCTTACTTAATAAATGCTTAAATACATTCAAATACACAATTATAAATATAATACAATCATAATACAACATCATTTAAGATTCAAACCTAGGGTTTAATCCTATTTCTCAAATCACATATATTTCATAATTAAACCCTCATTTATGCATAATATTAGCTTTAGATTAACATATAAATCCATGAATAATCATCAAAATAAAACAATAACTTTGAACTTCACATACTAATTTTTTTTGATAACAACTTGTAAATATTTATGCACATAAACATGAAATAAATGGTATCATGCCTTTAAAACAAGATATAAAATTAATTAGGAATAGTTTAATACCTTAATCTTGATGTTTATGATCAAAAATGGTGAAGAGTGTGTGTATGTGTGCGTGTGTCGAAAATAGGGAGGAAGAAAGAGATAAGTTTGATTAATGTGAATAGTAAGGAGGTTTAATAATATATATTGATTTTTGTTCCAACATATATATATATGCTTAGGTGTAATTTTCTAAACTCTTCCATTCATTTCCTACACTTATATATACATATATGTATATTTATTTCATGTATTATCTCTACACAAATTATTATACTAATGTATAATAATTAATTCTTTACTTAATTCCTACACTTATATTATTTTGTCTATTAATAAATATTTAAAAATTTCCAAAAATTAAACTTTCATGCTAACTTCATAACTATAATTACTAGAATTTAAAACTCATTTATTAAGCTTTAGATTTGCTAGGGTGCATCCTCGCGCGCTCTAAGTCGAACAACCTGTAACATATTAAAAATTCAATTTTATATGATCATAATCACAAGAAAATAATTCATATTAAAAAACATATATAATGCTAATTTAAGAAATTTTTTGAGGTATTAAATTAGGACTATTAAAATTTAAAAAGAAAAAGAGCCCAAATTTCATAAAATAAGTTCAAGTCAAATTGAGCTGACAAATGTATCACTTAATCTAAATAAATGTATTATTTGTTCTACATAAACGTATCACTTATTTTGAATAATATATCACTTTTTCTCGAATAAATTTATCACTTAATCAATAAATATATTATTTATTCTAAATAAATATAAAAATTTATCACCTACTCTTAATAAATATATCACTTGTCATGAGTAAATGTATCACTTATTTTGAACAAACGTATCACTTGTGAACAAATGTATCACTTACAATTAATATGACTACATGTATCAATTAATAAAAATATATGTATCAATTACGCTTAATAAATGTATCACACTTCTAACACCGGAGAAAGTAAGTCATTAATTTTCTCAAAATGAAATCAAAAAGTTACAGACAAAATAATCAAAACATACTCAAACCTCTACAAAGGCGAACACAAGACATATCTATCCCGAAATAACAGCCAAAATATGAAAGATTTGCGATTTTAATACGATTAACACAAAACTGAAGAGAGGATCTCCAAAACTGATTTAACATTCCAATACCAATATCCAAAAACCCAAGAACATAACGAATTCCACCAACAACCTGATTTATCGAAGTTCAAAAATCCAAAATGTAGATGCGGCAAAATCCCTGAATCCCAAAGTTGAATGTTTCATTATTTTTACTCGAAAATCTCATAGTTTTAGAATGCGCCATTGGCTCTCATGATAAAAAATAAATAAATAAATAAGCTACTCTGTCCAATATCATTGTTTTGAATTACTTTATTAGCATGTTTTTGTGAAAAAAGAAATAAATTTTATTGATAAAGTCTTTAAGCACATCCTGTATTCAAATCCTGGCTTGGTAGTTATAAAATAAACCTAGAAACAATTTTACGTTTTATTTTTCTTTTCGAACAAAGATTTGGGACGGGTTTTCTATTTTAATAGGTGGAAATGATTAAAGGAAAAGAAGACCACATTTACATTAACGTCGTATTCACTCGTTCACACAAAAGGCATAATTTCAATATTTATATCACGTTATAGGTAAATTCCGTGATGGATTTTATAAATATCTATGACTATTATACTGTGCCAATAACTATATATAATTGGAAATTATGATAGCTTCACTTGAGAGTTCATCATTATATTCTTATTTTCCTCTATCCAAGAAAAGAGACGGCGGAATAGAGTGAAGCTTGAGGATAATTTACTGCTGTTCCACATAATATAATGAATTAAAAGAATTACAAACTTAATTGAAATAACATAATAAATTGATGAATGTATGACTTTCAACACCTCATGCGAATTACTCCTTCTGCTCCAAAGTTCCTTCTTTTCCACCTTCTTCACTCAAGACAATCTCTTCTTCCCTGCGAGCCCTAACTCCATAGCCAATTCCATCTTCAATTACTGCCAAGTCCATGATGCTTAATTATACGTTACTTAATTAAACCCCATACCAACTACAGCATCTTCTGTTATGATAAACTAATTAAAAGGGTGGAGAATCAATCTAGTCAAAAGTGCTTGAGGAAAGTAGATTGTGACTCTTTATTATTCAATTTTGATCACTAGCTAATAAAGCTTGAAGAAAGTATTCTTTTTCTTTGGGTTACTTAATTAACCTTTGAAAATAATAATCCCATTTCAGCTTTCCTCGTCCACACATACCTAACGCTAAAAGTAAGTGCCAAAGTCATGAATCAAATTGAATCGTGTCATTATTCGGGCAGGGTCTGGCGGGCACCAATTTCTCGGATCATCTAAAATGCAGACCAATTCGGTCCAGTCTAGCCCGACCCGAATCCATCGAGTCAATTCATTCTTCTTAAATATATAGCCCTGTCTGCCTATTTTCCACGTCAGACCATATTAGACGGCTTTGACTAAAAGCATGTCTTACACGTACTAATGTTTACAATAAAAGACCAAAATCCATGCACAGATTCTACTATCCTCTCTCAAACACAGAATATCCGAAGCAAACTACTAATGGCGACCTCTTACTTCTCTTTTCTGTCGTGCTTCTGCTATTGAACCGCGTAACGCTCAGCTCATGCACAACGGTTCTCAATTCAGCCATTGATCGAGACGCACCTCACCTTCAAAAACAGCGTCGCATCCGATCCTCATAGTGTACTGAGCAGCAACTGGTCCACCAACACGTCCGTCTGTTACTGGACCGGCGTCTCGTGCGGCCTCAAACACCGCAGAGTCACCGCCCTCAATCTCTCCGGCTTCTCTATCCGGGGAAACCTCGCTCCACATCTCGGAAACCTAACGTTTCTCCAGTCTCTCGACATCAGCTCCAACTACTTCACTAGCTCCATACCCTCCGAGCTCTCCAACTTGCGCCGCTTAAAGGAGATAAACGCGGCGTCTAACAACCTCACCGGAGAAATACCATCGTGGTTTGAAGCATTATCCCAACTTCAACATATAGATCTCCGAAATAATGACTTCTATGGAAGAGTTACAAGTTGTATCTTCACCAACATGTCTTCATTGGCAGAAATTTATTTGGGATATAATAAGCTATCAGGGCAGCTCCCAAATGACATGTGTCGTAATACTCCGAATCTCCGACGAATCTACCTGACCGGAAATCAACTTCATGGCCGAATTCCGGCGAGCATATACAACTGCAGAGAGCTGGAGGATCTATTCTTGGACGAGAACCAATTCACTGGAAATATACCAAGTGAAATCGGTAATCTGACCGTGCTAACGAATTTAGCTTTATATTCGAACTATCTAGAAGGTACGATCTCTTATAATTACTTGTATGTATGATTCTTTAATACTGCATATACAAAGATTTTAAGCATTCATAAACTTGTCTAACAGGAGAGATTCCGTCTTCCATCTTTAATATTTCTTCTTTGGAATATCTGAGCCTTTTCAACAACAGTCTCACCGGAAGCATCCCAATTTTCAGCAATTTACCCAAGATTGAAATTTTGTATCTTAACAAGAACAAATTTACAGGTATTTTAGCCATTAGTATCTTCTTAATAAATTTTGGATAGTATTGTTTCTAATATATTGATCATATTAAATTTACAGGTGGCATACCAAAAGAAATTGAACATCTCACCTCCTTGCGAGAACTAGTACTTCATGACAACAAATTGACAGGTTGTTAAAACGTGGTGGTGCTCGGATTTTTTTTTATATCAATTAAATAAACATTTAAATAAATATGCACATATATTTGAATAAATAAATTTAAAAGTCGTTGTCTGTACCATTATGCAACTCAGGTCCCATACCAAAGCAACTGGGAAATCTTACTGCGCTGACAACGTTAGATCTTTCTGATAATAAGTTGGCAGGTATGTCTATAAACTTGTACTTATATATTTGTGACATTATAATTAATTTAATTTTCAAATAAGCGGTCTCTTCTACATTCTTATTCACACCATGACATTGTTGATGTATCATTTCTACTGCATATGCTATGTCCAAGAAACAATATCAATTTTTCTTTATGAAATTTTTACATTAATTCAATCAATATGAATCTCAAAACTGACGTGTTTCGGATTTTCAATAAAGAATTTCTCAATTGCTTTGTGTTAGGTGAATTACCAGAAGAGATTGGCAATCTGGTATACCTTGATGATTTTGAAGCATCCTTCAATGATCTGTTATCTGGTCCCATCCCTTCTTCCATATTCAATATATCAACTTTGAAAAACTTATCTCTTCAACAGAATCAGTTTTCTGGTAGTCTTCCTTCAAACATGGGGCTCTCACTTTCCAATCTTGAATGTCTTTCTTTATTCTATAACAAACTCAGTGGTGAAATTCCAAGCTCCATTACAAATGCTTCTATGCTCACTCTGTTGGAATTGAACAGAAACTCGTTCACTGGTTCCATTCCCGACTTTGGTAATCTAAGAAATCTGCAATTCCTTCGCCTCTGGGAAAATAATTTGACAGGAGCTGAATCCAATCAACAACTCACATTTCTATCTTCATTAACTAACTGTCGGGATTTGGAGAGCTTGGAAATACAAGACAATCCATTGATGAATGGTATCCTCCCAGCTTCCATTGGGAATTTATCTACTTCTCTTACCACTTTTGCAGCATCTAACTGCAGCATTCGAGGTGCTATTCCTTATGAAATTGGAAACTTAAGCAGTCTGCAAAATTTGGATTTGTCCATGAATCAACTATTAGAAACCATCCCGACAACAATGGGAAAATTGAAGCAACTTGGATTGTTAAATCTCAATCAAAATCAGTTGCAAGGATATATCCCTCACGATCTTTGTCAAATGAGTAATTTGGAGTATTTGTACTTGAGTGGTAATAAGCTCACAGGCTCAATACCTGAATGTTTGGGAGAAATTTCATCTCTAAATGAAGTCTCCCTTGACTCAAACAAGCTGAATTCCACACTTCCTCCCAAATTGTTCGATCTTTCAGAACTAAGAATTCTAGACTTGTCTTCAAACTATTTGATTGGTGAGCTTCCATATCAGATAGGAAGATTGCAGGCTATAAATTGGGTAAACTTATCCTCTAACAAGTTCTCTGGGAATATTCCCAACTCAATTGAGAGTTGGAAATCACTAGAATACCTATATTTGTCGAATAATATGTTCAGTGGATCCATCCCTCAATCACTGGGAGAGGTCAAAGGGTTGAGAATGCTAGATTTATCCAATAACAGCCTTTCTGGCTTGATACCAAAGTCGCTGGAAAAGCTCGATCTTGAGAAGTTTAACGCGACTTACAACAAACTGGAAGGGAAGATTCCTGATGAGGGTTGTTTTGCTAAACTTGGTGCCTATTCATTTCTCAACAACTCTGCTCTCTGTGGCGCAGCAAGATTTCAAGTGCCGCCTTGCAAGCAAAATCGTGGAAGATCAACATCAAAGAGAGTTTGGCAAGTAATGAAATATATTCTACCTGCCTTCATTGCAGTTATGATTCTTGTAATTGGAATAATTGTCTTCATAATGAGACGAAGGCCGAAACAGTTACTTCCTACAACTGATTTGTCATCAGTTGGTGTTGGATGGAAATTTGTTTCTGAGAGAGAACTCAAGCAAGGCTCGAATTCTTTTAGTGAAGAAAATCAACTTGGAAGAGGAAGCATTGGTTCAGTATTCAAATCAATACTTGTTGATGGAACATGTGTTGCCGTGAAAGTGTTCAACTTGGAATTAGAGGGAGCTACGAAGAGCTTCGAAACTGAATGTCAGATATTGAGCACCGTTCGGCATAGAAACTTGGTGAAGATACTTGGTTGTTGCAGTAACCCCGAATTCAAGGCCTTGATTCTTGCATACATGCCGAATGGAAGCTTGGAGAAATGGTTGTACTCCGAAAATTATTGTCTGAATCTGGTGCAGAGACTGAAAATAGCAATGGATGTGGCGTTAGCCTTGGAATATCTTCATCTTGATCATACACAAACCGTTGTTCACTGCGATATAAAGCCAAACAATGTGTTGCTCGATGCAGATATGACTGCTCATGTTGGCGATTTTGGTATTTCCAAGCTCTTTGACAATGGTGAAGCTACAATTCATACTATGAAAATGGCAACTATCGGTTATGCAGCACCAGGTATTGTACAATTTCCTAAAAATATATTTCAAAAATTCACTTATGATTAGGTTTTGAATAATATGACCATTTGTTTAATGATGTCAGAGTTTGGATTAGAAGGAAAGGTATCTACGAGCGGGGATGTATACAGTTATGGGATATTGTTGTTGGAGATGTTTACCAGTAAGAAGCCAACAAATGATATGTTCGATGGTGAAATGAGCATAAAGGAGTGGGTGCAAAACGCATTACAAGCAAATGCAGTAAACCAAATTGTGGCGTCTGGTTTGCTATCAAGAGAAGATCGATATTTCTCAGCAAAGTTGGAATGTGTGGCATCTGTTTTCGAAGTGGCAATGAAATGTGTAGCGTTTTCGCCCGTCGAAAGAATCAACATGAAGCAAGTAGTAGTTTCTCACACAAGATCAAAGCCAAAGTTTCAGTGGAAGAGGTCAAGAAGAAGCGTCAGCATAGGAGATGATGGATTGCATGATGGTGACGAAATAATATTTGGGATAGATAGAGAACACCTTTTTCATTTCTTGAATTTTATCCAACCGGGTAGATTAATTAAAATACTGTTGAAAAATATTATATTCATACATGATATAAAGCAAATTTCCATAAAGGAAAAGCTGATGGGAAAAGGAAAAAAGGTATGCACTAAGAAAGCTCATTGTTTGCTCGATCACAACACAAATCGCTCTCTCTGCCCCCACGCATATGTCTTCATCTGAATCTGTCAACTAATTACAAATTAAATATATGGAACAATCAGTCGTGGGACAGAAAATATATTTAATTAAGAATATAAAACCACGTTTTGATCAAAGCAGCTAAAGCTATTCAGCACAAGGAAAATATAAAAATTTAGCATTTAATAACCGTGATAATGACTCTTTCAACTCTCGAAAGAGAATAATGATAACTTTGGAAAGCAGTGTATGTCCTTGTGTTCAAATTTGAGGTTAGTAACAGTCGTATTATGAATTAGAGTCTAGAGTTTAAACTCGAGATACAGATTTATTATTTTAAAAATTGTGAGTTATGAAATATGACATTTATTAGGAAATAAAATTTATTTTTAAATAGACACTTATTCAGAACAAAGGAAGTATATAGTATCTACAATATAGAGGTGTGAAATGACAGGTCTGATCCTCTGTCTTTAATATACTGTCCCACTTTACCTCCTCCCATGTCGCCATAGTGTCTGCGCATATCCAGCCAACGCTGGGTTTTCCCGCGAGCATTGCCCGTGCAGCCAGCGGGCCTAGTACCCTTTTTTTTTAGTGCCATTTTTTTTTGCTAGAAACTAGACTCCTTTGTCCTTCCAATGGTATATTGCATGTCTTCTAACTCATAGCCAATGAAATCAGTTTATTTCTTGAAGTTGACAGTTCATCAGGCCATTTCGGTGTTATTCTCTCCGGGTCGGAAAAAATTCACCCTCGAATCTTGATCGAGTTCATCGCCAACATAAGGAGAAAGATCTGAAATATTGAAAGTGTTTGAAACACTGATGGGATATGGCCCAACCATTCGGGCCCACTGACAGGCCCAAACGAGCCGGGCTCGACATTAGCGGCCCACGCGGTGGTGCAAAAGGCCCATCCCCAAACCCTAAGCGCCCCCAAACCCTAATCAGCGGGCTAAGAGTCCCTATGGCGCGGGCTAAGAGTCCCTATGGGCAAGAGAATGAATTTCACATATGTATGCTAAGAGTCCCTACATGGGAGGATCGGCCCCGCCTTAGAGCCCTCGATATGTATAAATAGGAGTTAGATCAAGGTAGAAGGGTTAGCAACTTCTTGAATACTAAGAGCTTTTAGCTATACTCACCGTAATCGAACCATAGTGAAAGTATTGAGGAATCACCTCCGTGACGAGATCTCATTAACGATCGAACCACGAAAAGCCTTGGTGTTCTTTATCGCTTTACATAAATCTTGCATACTAACATATATTAGATTTATCATTGGCGCCGTCTGGGAACCTACGAACAAAAGCTTCGCTTTTCTACAAATTAATGGCAAGGACACGCAACCGCCGCCGATGTCGAGAACAACCGCTACCGAGGACGACCGGTGGTCACCAACGCCACGGGAAGGAGATTGCGGATGCCACAGCGGTCACACACCGAGGGCCACATGGAAAACGTTTCCATACACCCTCGTGATCGCCGCCTCACGAGGTAGAAGACGCCGACCTCGCCAAGGAACAAAGCGGTTCACCGGTCTCACGAAGCCCTCGCCGAGCCGTGTCCGAGTTCCTCAATGCCAATCTCACCAATTCCAAAACTTCTCCACCGGAGGACGAATGAAGCGGCACCTCTCGAGTGCCCGAATCGGTGAATACGGGCGCCCGAGGTCACTCACCCCACCGAGGCGGTCAAAGCTCACCTCGGCACAATAGCCGAGAACGCGTACACCAATCCGCCGCCAAGTCAATCACCCCGCCAAGGGGTCGCAACCATTCACCACCTGCCGCCGCGCGGCCGCCTCCACCTCGGCATGCCGCCCGAGAGCCGAGCAATAGGAGAGAGGAAAGGCGAGCCGAACTCCCCTGAGAGACGATAGACGCCATATCGGTCTCCCACCCTCCGAAAGAGATGAAACGATCTCCGGGTTCGACTGCACGGAAGAATCATCTCCTTTCTCCGTGGAGATTCTAGACACGCCCGCCCAGCAGACAGTGGCACCCAATATTGCCGCCACGATGGCCTTGGGGACCCTCCGACTTCCTTTTCGCCTATACCACCAATATGGCGAATCAATGAATGGAAGATTTTCACATGTGCAAAATCTTCCCCGAGGTGCTGATCTCCAACGCCCGACGCTGGTTCACCTCACTCCGCCGTAACAAGATACACCGCCTGTGACCTCATGGATCAGTTTAAGTGGCGCTTCTATCAGAAGATGCCACCTCAGCAGCCTTCCTCCGACCTACTCACAATCCGCAAAGGGCGGGACGAGACGATGTCGAACTTCGTCTCGAGGTTCATCAAAGAATCGCACAAAATTGATGACAGTAACGATCTCTACATCATCAACGCGTTCAAGAATGGGATCCGACCCGGCGCACTGAATAAAGAGATCACCAGGGAGAAACCAAAGACGACGAGTAAACTTTGGAACCTGGTAGACAACTTCGTCAAAGGAGACGAGTCGGATCGGAAGAAGAGGAGATCCGGGACGAGCGGGCCGAGAAAGAAGCCGATGACCAAGTCGAGGCGCCGATCGTCAAGCGCCTCGATGTAATCAAGAGAGGCCACTGGAATCCGTGCTCGACCTCGGTCAAACCCCGCGGCAGCGCCTCCCCCGCCAAATCAAGGGCGAGATATTCGAGCCCACCGAGCTCTTCCAAAAGCCCTCCTATGAAAGGAGGATCCAAGAAGAGGTCCACAGAGGAGTATTGTGACTATCACCGGGTATGATCACGATACCGAGGATTGCGTAAACCTGGCTCGCAGATTGACGAGCTCGCTGGGAGGAGCCTCAAAAATACCTCGCCGAGCCGGGCCAAGGAGCAAGAAGCGCAGGGGAAAAATAACGGTGGCAACAATCGCGGGTCGACCTCGACGGCGACCCAACCCAAGATGACGAGGACGAAGGTCCCAACGCTATGGAGCAGTCTATGCCATTACCGGGCTCCTCAGAGGAACGACGAGGTCGTCGTTAAAAATGAAGCTCGGAGGCCGGCCCCGAGGAGCCAAGAACAAGTGACTCGGGCGGGAGGACATCGTGTTCTCCAAAGACGATCCGTGCCCAAAATCATGCCCCACCAAGACGCCATCACGATACAAGCCGTGGTGGGCAACAAGAATGTCCACCGGTCTACATTGACATCGGTGCCTCCACAAGATATCTTCCGTAGTCAGTTCGGATAAACTTAAGGTCGGAGGAATTCAAATACATCCCGCCTCCCTCCGGGCCATGGAGCTTCACTCAGAGGCGGTTCAACCCGAGGCGCCATTACCCTTCCTGTTACCGTAGGACGTGCTCCCGTGCCGGTCACCAAGGCCATTCAATTTTTCCTCGTCCGAGCTCCTTCTCCGCACAACATCATCCCGGGAGACCGGCTCTATGCCACCAAGGCCATCTCGCCGTGATACCACCACCATTAAGATACCCACCCCGGGAGTGCTAAGCATCCAGGTGACCAAACGGCAGCCTAAAGAGTGCCTACGAGTCTCAACCCAAGATGTAGCCTCGCCCGTGCATAGCAATTACAATCCTCGAGGCTGCCACCTCGGACGACCTCGACCAAGACCTCCAACTATACGACGAAGACCCTCCAAAGTTGTCAAGGTCGGCGCCCGTGGCCCAACCGATATTTGACAGAGTGTCATGCAGCCGAGGGAATACAGGACGTGTTCGCGTGGTCCCCACTCGACATGACCGAGTGTCACCCGAGCTCATAACTCATCGCCTCAACATCGACCCGCCACAAAACCGCTCGCGTAGAGAGGTGTTTGCGGCAGAGCGCAACCAGTCATAAGAGATGAAGTGACTCAACCCGTAAGGCCAAGATCTTGTTCAAGTCAAGCACCACCGGATGGCAAATCCAATCGTGGTTCGAAAGCCGTGAGGGATGGCGCAAGTGTGTCGACTACACCGACCTCAACAAACACCGCCGAAGATTGCTACCCCTCCCGACATTGACAAGAAGGTGGAAGCACCGTGGGCCATGAGACCTTCACTTCCTAGATCTATACAAAGGGTACCACCAAGTCCTAATGAGCCCGGAGGACGCCCAAAGATAGCATTCATCACCGACTTCGGTGTCTTTGCGTACCGGAAGATGCCCTTCGGCCGGAAAAACACTGGGGCTACCTATCAAAGAATGGTGGATGCCATATTCGAAGATCACATTGGGCAGATCATCGAGGTCTACATTGATGACATCGTGGTCAAGAGTCAAAAACGAGAGTCTGCGCCGACGACCTCGTAACTATCCTTCGCCTCCTCGTGTCGGCCAACCTCAAGCTCAACCCCAAGTGTACATTCATGGTGAGGACGGAAAATTCTCGGGATGCTGGTTTCTCAAGAAGGCTCAAGGCAAATCCCACTAAGGTGAAAACAAAGGCTTGACATGCAAGCACCAAGACCATCCGGGAGATCCACAAACTCACTGGGTGTCTAGCCTCAACAGATTCTTATCTCGGCCGTTGAGAAGCAGCCTTCCTTCTTCAAGATCTTGAGGAGAGCTCCTGACTTCGCCTCGGCAGAGGAACACTGTGTCGCCACAGCACTGAAAGAGTATCTCGCCGACCGCCCACCCCGACCGCCCGAAGAAGGCGAGCTCCTCTTTGTATTGCCGCCTCGACGAGGCAATCAGCGTATTGGTCCGGATGAGGTCGGACGACAACTCCCCATCTACTTCATCACCGAGCTCTCAAAGGACCGAGACAAGGTATACCACCGAAAAGGTAGCATTGGCATCGTGAACGCCAAGCTTAAGTCTCCGAACTTACTTTCAAGCCCATTCCATCCGTGTATCGATCGACTTACCTCGAGACAAGTCTTGTCAAAACCTGAATCATCCGGACATATAACCAAGTGGGCACTCGAGCTTGGCGAGCACGACATCTCATACTCCCCCAGGCCGGCCATAAAAGGGCAAGCCCTCGCTGACTTCCTGGTGGAGGCCAAATTCACCGAGGTCGGCTCTACCAGCGAGTTCACTCCAACTCCCGCCCCCACAACGGAAGAATCCACCCTTAATCCGCCTGATGATTGCTGGCAGATGTACGTGGACGGAGCCTCATGCAAAACGGGCAGCGGAGCAGGCATCCTCCTCCTCGGCCCAGACAAACAAGAGGTGACCTATGCACTTCAGTTCACCTTCCCGACCACAAACAACGAGGTGGAGTACAAGGCGCTAATCTCAGGACCCCGCCTCGCTAAGGAATTGAAAGTGGACAAGATCCAGATCCTTGGAGATTCCCAGGTCGTGGTGAACTAGGTGTTAGGCACGTACGAAGCCAAGGAAGATCGAATGAAGCAATACCTTGAGAAGGCAAAGGAGATGCCGACCTCATTCAGTACTTCAAGATTCATCGAATCCCACGAGGAGAAAACAATGAGCCGATATCCTCGAAGTTAGTCGCCATCAACAAATCAACCAAAGGAGGTGGTTCATTCCGTACATTGCAGAGTCCCACGCCGGCATCATCACCGAGATAGAATAGAACCGGATGTCTCCCATAAAGGCCTACCCGAAGATGGCGATCGCCTCAAGATCGCTCGAAGCCAAAAGATGATGGCGAAATCCCGTAAGTACTCGTACATGAAGCACTCTCACAGAAGTCCTACCTTCAACCCTCCCGAGATGCCTCGGCCGTAAGGCCGACCACGTGCTCAATGAGATTCACAGAGGATCTTGCGAAGCTACATCGGGTCGCGAGCTCTATCAAAGAAGACGCCGAGGTCGATATTACTAGCCTACCTCACCAAGATTCGGCCGAGCTCGCAAAAGTGCCCGGCGCGCCTTCACCCACGTCAAGAAGCTACCCTGCATCGATCCGAGTACCGCAGAGCCCGTGGCCTTTTTCATGCAAAGGGAGGATCGACATCGCTGGTCCGCTTGATCGAGCACCGTGTCGCCTTCGATACTTAGTCGTAGCTGAGATTACTTCACAAATGGGTCGAGGCCGAGCCACTTTCGAGCCTCACGAGCGTGAAGATCCGCACTTCGTGGAAGAACATAGTCCGCCGCCGCATACCGCACATTCTCGACATCGGACAACGCACCCGCTCATCGACAAAAATTTCAAGGAATGGTGTGAAGAGCTCCAAATCGAAGAACGCCACCTCGTCGCACACCCGCAAGCGAATGGTCGACCGAGGTGACGAACCGCACGATTGTACAAGGATTGAAGAAGAGGCTAGACCGAGCTAAGGGTGATTGGGCTGAAAATCTCCCCAAGTCCTCTCGGTCCTGCTGTAATCCACACCCTGACTTCGCACGGAGAAACCCCTTCGCTTGGTCTACGGACCGAGGCCGCCATACCGCCGAGATCGGCGCACCAAGCCCGCACACCTTCACTTCGACCGATCGGAACGAGGAAGACCGCGTACAACCTTGATGCTCTCGAGGAGAACGCGAACTCGCCTTCATAAACGGCCAAGCACAAGGGCCAGTCGCACGATACTACAACAAAAGGTTCAAAGCCTCCGACTCCAAGTAGGCGACCTCGCCCTACGGAATAATGAAGCCGAGAGCCGAGCGCCTTAACAAGCTAGATCCGACATGGAAGGTCCATACCGCTGCTCACGAGGACCTCGGCAGCGGGCCTACAAGCTAGCTCACCTATCCGCACTTATCCCCGAACCCGGCATATCACTCATCTAAGGAGGTACTTTACATAGCTTCGATTTCGATCAAGATCATGATTACTCCTCTTGTTGCTTTTGCCAAGTGTGATGTTATTTACTTCTCAATAAAACACTTATTTTTCTCGAATAAGTATTCCACTACTGCCTTATACATATGTGAACATCTATTCGATATACCACATTTAAACCTTCACAAGGACGCCTACGAAGATGAAAACCCACTAAGTAGGGTACTCACTAAGCCAACCGCACTCACGCATTACTCATTAAATTGAACGCCTATGTGCAAGCATACAGCAACTCATTAAATTGAACGTTTACATGCAAGCATACAGATCACTCATTAAGTTGAAGTATCTATATGCAAAAGACATCCAGATCGGATCTCGCCAAATTATGCCCTTTATTTGGGAAGATATACACTCAGATACGCCTAAATACATTTACGACCAAAACGAGTCCTAAGCTATGTTTGTACCTCTCAAGGGGAAAATATACACTTCGTAATCCAGTCTAAATACATTTACGACTACATACAAAGTCTTAAGCTATATACAAACTCATTCGGCTTCCGAGCTCACCGGACTCACCAAGTCGCACTAGTTCTCGAACAAAATCTTCTGCCCATGATGAACACCGAACGAACTCGGTGCCTCCACCCAATCAATGAGGTCGGCACCACCGCCCTACCGGTGCACTCGAGCCGCACATGATGGGTTCCACCGAGGGGCATTCCTACACCGAGGTCACACTCGCCCTCGAACTCGACGCCGCCGGATCGTGACTCGCCCGACTCTGCCGCCCCTCCACGCCGACCGATGTCATGGGCGCTCCGACCGCCGAGGACCGCCTCGAATGTTCCTCTCACCGACCCATCAACCGAGCACTTCGCGTGATAGGCGAGCCGCCTCCTCCTCGGGTTCTTCTATTATTGACCAAAGGAGCCCGCCAGGACTTGCCGCAGGCTAGGCATGCGCTGCTTACTTAACGATCTCACATCCGCATGTACTTCATGATGGAGTTGAGGCGCTTTGAACTTTTGTCGTTAGGCCCTCCTCATCCCTCAAAGACCATGCCCTCGCTAGCAAGCTCAACTCGATCGCCGCCTTCTAATATGGTAGTTCCACCAGATCGGTGGATTACCTTCATACTGCGTGCTCCTCCGAGATTTGCTCCACCTCTCCCGAGCCAACTCGAGCTGCTCTCGACCGCATTAGGCGCCCGAATCACGCCGGCAACAGATCTCGCCTCGACTTCAAGGCGCGCAATCTTAGCTTGAGAGTCTCGCTCACCAGAGGCAAGCCACCTCACGATCACCTCGCATAACTTCCTCACTGGCGAGCGATTCCGAATGACATCTAAACTCACAAAACTGAGTCACCTGACGATCGCCCTCCAAAACAAGACCTCCTCGTTTTTTTCGGCTAAGGCACCCTGCCTCTTTCGCTTGGTCAATGATCATGATCAAGCCCGAGATATCGAGAAGCAAATGCTAAAGACAACAAAAAGACAAAGGATAAACACGCTCAGAAAATACGCCTTTATTTATAACAAGGAAATGTACAAAGCCGGGATCCTAATGATCCCAACAATATTTAACCTATTACATTTGGTCACGACCGCCGCCTTGTTGAGTCGACGATCACCGCCTCCCCGCCTGGCCTCCACTGCCCCACCTCACCACTCGCTCGCACCTCGCCGAGGAGTTCCTCAAGCCCGTGTCTTCATCCTCCTTACACGGGCCACGGCCTCACCGCCGAAGAGAGGCGGAGGAGGACAGAGCCTCTACCACGGGAAGGACCTGTCTCGCAATTACTCGGCGTAGTCCTTCTACACCGCCCGAGGTGCGACTCAACCCACCCATGCCCGACCTTGTCGGGTTAGGCATCGAGGCCGCCAACCCCTCCGTGTAGGAGGATATCACCCGAGGCCCCGAGTACAGCCGATCGAGACGGGCGAGAGGGTCTCTGACTCAATGAGCTTATGGGCGAAGGCCTTCAAGATCGGTCCTTACTCCGCCAAAGAAGGCACTCGCCATCTCGGCGAGTTTCTTCTCCGCCTGTAGCCTCCTCGGGCACCTCCACCTCGGCCCCACACGCAGGTCCGGTCCTTCTTCTCGATAGCGGCCCGGCAATGCCCGCAGCCTCCGCCTCCGCCTCACGGCAGCAGCACAGACTGCAAATGCCGCCTCCTCCAAGGCTCGCATCGAGAGACACTCCACCAAGAACACGGCCGCGCGCAGCTCACCCGAACCGACGCCACATCCTCCATACCCTACAACAAGACCACATAAACACAAAAGTACAAGGAATATGGCAATGGCTTGCACTGGGAAGGACATAGAGAGTCGGAGGTCGGCACCGAACGTGATACGGGCGCGAGTCCCACTCCCACGACCGACTCGAGGTCGGCCGCGGGCGCCCCCGCCCCCGCCCGACTCGAGGTCGGCCGACGAACGCCACCAATCGGTTCAGTCGTCAACAACCACGGCCGCCGAGTGGGCCCGATCCTCGCCTTTTTTGGGCGGCACTCGCCGAGACGGCTATTGAGACGACGAGGCCGGCCGCTGGTCTTTTCTCGTGATCGAGCTTCACCGCAACAAAGTTAAATTTTGTTCAACACAACGAGGTCGGACATACGAGCGGTATATATAAATAATAACAATATACGGGATGCCTCACCCCGATCGCACTCGCCTCGACGCCCGACCTATAAACGCCACCAAGGTTGTTCAGTCATCCTGTGAAATTAACAGATAGTATCTCACCGAGGTCGCTGAGCTCTTTCTCCATGTAGCCTGTGGCTTGACTTTCACGCCCATCATCTTGCCGAGGCCCCACTCATACCCGGATGCCCATCACCGCAAGAAGAAATACCTATTCGCCAATGGGACACCTTAGAGGGGTCACACCTTAAATTTCAAATTAGGAGACAGATAGTACACTCCTCCCATGGTCTCGACACTAAAAAGCGATCAAGACCTCGGCTGGAGAACCCTCGGAATGCCATAGCAAAGCGAGCCCTAGCACCACCACCGACCTAATGGAGTTCAAGGTCACCGACATACGGGATCCGGAAATATTCCTCGGATGCTATGGAAAATTGGGCCAAAGGAAACCTAAGGCCAGCTATCAAGCAATCTATATATACAGAATAAATCCTCCTAGGGCCATCGCCTATCATCCGGCTATGGCAGCACCACCATGCCTCCTCCGAAGATGGTATTCTTCGTTATCTCAAAAGCTCCTCCAAGGTCAACCTCGACCGCTTAAGGCCGCCCCATACCGATGATACCAAGGGACCCTAACACTAAATCCTATGGACCTACACAAAGCGGTTATAGCACACATAGTCCTTTATATCCAAGACGAACGCCGTAATCCGAGGCGTAACCGAATTTTCGTAATCTAGAAGAGAAGATGAAGAATACATACTTACTTTTTTGTCAAATATTTGGCCCTTCAACGAGATCGAAGAAGTTGGCAAATTTCGCGAATGTATTCTCAAAACAAAGCGTCAAGGGGAAAGTGAATAGCTGCCTCATTTGGGCCTATTTATAGGACAAATGGCGCCTAAAACCGCCGCTTCAACTTTCACACGCGCTCACCCGCGATTGACGTGGAGTCGACGCCGACGCTGTTCGAGTACCCAACCGCCGCCGGTGCGTATGACGACTTCACGGTAAGCATGCACCACCGCCCGATCGCAGTGATGATTACGCTGACCTCAGCGGCTCGGACCCTGACCTCGTCCGCCCACATCCAAAAGGGCGGTGCCTCGTCGGACCTCGGCCCCGCCAACGGACATCGCCTACAAGAACACCTCCATCCCGCCGACCTCGACATCCTCCGTAAGAGCGGTGCCGCCTAGATCGACCGTGTAACCTATACAACAAACGACAAAGACTCCAACGATCCCCAACAAGCGGCGATGCCCGTAACGCCAAACCGACTACCCCGCTCAATCCAGCGAACCGATCAAATCCTAAAACCAAAGAAATCGAGAAACCTTCGAGAACATCACCGAAAGCAACATCCTACCTCGCAACGCCGCATTCTTCACCTCACCCGGCATGGTCATACTCGACTATTCTGGGGCTATGATGGATATGGCCCAACCACTGGCCCACCGACAGCACCCAAATGAGCCGGGCCTCGACATTAGCGCCCACACGGTGGTGCCAAAGGCCCATCCCCAAACCCAAGCAGCCCCCAAACCCTAATCAAAGTGAGGCTAAGAGTCCCATGGCGTGAAGGCTAAGAGTCCCTATGGGCAAGAGGAACAATTCCTACATACGTAGGCTAAGAGTCCCTACATGGGAGGGATGCCCACCTTAGGAGCCCTCGATATGTATAAATAGGAGTTAGATCAAGGTAGAAGGTTAGCAACTTCGAATACTAAGAGCTTTTAGCTATACTCACCGTAATCAAACCATAGTGAAAGTATTGAGGAATCACTCCTCCGTGGACGAGATCTCATTAACGATCGAACCACGAAAAGCCTCGTGTTCTTTATCGCTTACATAAATCTTGCATACTAACATATATTAGATTTATCAAACACCATACTGCAGAAGATCCACCTTGTAAGCATTATCTCCAATCTTCTTCAAAATTTAAAAGGTCCATCGGCTCTCGCTCGAGCTTCCCATGACGCCCACAAGGAAAACGATCTTTCCTTAAATGAATCCAAACCAAATCACCTTCTTTGAAGATCGATTGCTCCGATGCTTGTTCGCACTGCTTTGATATTTTCATTTTTCTCGACAATCTCGACTAACTTGCTCATGCAACCTCTCGATGCACTTTGCATGCTCTTCTACATCACCACTAAAATGAAGAGTAGTAGAAAGTGAGTCAAATCCAAAGGAGTAATTGGATTATTTCCATACACAACCTCAAAGGACTTCGCCGTAGTTCGCTCGTCGAGCGATTGTGTTTAACTCCGCTGAGCCAAGACGAGATCCCATCATGTGATTTTGCCGACCAAACTTCTAAGAAGATTTCCCAAATTCCTATTCATAGCCTCCGCTTGTCCATCGCTTGAGAGTGGCGAGGCTAACTAAATTGTAATTTAGTTCAAAGCTTTCTCCAAAGTGTTTGCCAAAAGTGACTCATAAACTTTGATCTCGATCAAGTAATGGTTTTGGAAAGCCATGAAGTCGCACAATCTCTTTGAAATAAAGATCGCAGCATGAGTAGCATCCAAAGTTTTGATGCAGCAACAAATGCGCCATCTTTGAGAATCGATCAACAACCACCATGATCGAATCTTTATTTCACGAGTCCGAGGTAATCCAACAACAAAATCCATACTCACATCCTCCCATGGCCTCACCCCAGATCGAAATGGAGTATTCAAACCTCAGATTCGCCTACGACTTTGGCAATGTGACAAATTATACATCTCTCAATCCATTTTCTAACATCTCGATCCATTTGTGGTAAGTAAAATTTTTCGAACAAGTTCAAGAGTCTTGTTTTGCCAAAGTGCCCAAAGAAGACCTCCACTATGAGCTTCTTCGATGTTTGCTTGTCATTACGAGCAATCCGAACACACAACAACTTGTCTTTGAAGAGGAAATCATCATGAATCAAAACAACTCGAATGGCGCTTGAACATTCTTACCAAATGTGACTAAACTATGGATCAATTTTGTAGAGATCTTCATTACTCAAAACCACGACCTTCAGCCAGTAGTAGACAACAAAGTATGTCACGACTTAGCGATCCGTAACTCGATTAAGAACTCCAGATTTGTGCTTGATAACAAAGTTAAAAGCTTATAGGAACTCAACCCACCTTGCATGACGAGTGTTCAACTTTTGTCGAGTGTTCGTGTACTTCAAGGTCTTATGATCCGAAAAGAGAATAAACTCTTTGTGTAGAAGATATCGCTGCTGATCCAAGGCACTAACAATGGCAAAGAACCCTTGTCGATGTCAATAATTGCATTGAGAATGACTTAACATCTCCCCAAAGAAAGCAATGCGACTTCCTTCGCTAAGCACTTCTCCAATTCCCACATTTGAGGTATCAAAATCCACTTCAAAACTTTGTCAAAATTTTGAAGTTGTAGAATCGAGCTCCATGACTTTTCTTTTCGTAATTTTAAAGCTCTTCTATGCTTCCTCATTCCACTCAAGTCGCCACCTTCAAACAATCTGTTATAGCGCAATAATAGTACCGATATCTTCACAAACCTTCTATAGAATGGTTAGCCATGAAAACTTTGAATATCATGAATGGACTTTGAATCGGCTAACTGTAATAGCTTCGCCTTGTTTTAATCCATCTTGATGCCCTCCAAGAGATAACGAGCCTAAGAATACAAGACTAGTTGTGAAGAAATGACATTTCTTCAAGTTCGATACAATTTCTCTTCCAAGAGTACTTCAAAACTTGTCAAGGTACTCCAAATGTTCTTCCGGGATGGAACTATAAACAAGAATATTGTCGAAGTAGACCACAACAAAATTTTCCAATAAATGGCTTAAATACATTATTCATAAGCCGCATAAAAGTAGAAGGGACATTAGAAAGACCGAACGACATAACCATCCACTCATAGAGGCCATCTCTTGTTTTGAATGCCATTTTCCATTCATCTCCTGGTCTCATGCGTATTTGATGGTAACCACTCTGAAGATCAATCTTGGAACCAATCTTGAAACTATGTAGTTGATCAAGAAGGTCATCAAGTCGAGGGATAGGAAAGCGGTATTTAATAGTGATTTTATTCATCGCCTACTATCGATGCACATACGCCATGAATTATCTTTCATCGGTACAAGAAGGGTCGTGATGTCACAGGACTCTTACTTTCTTGCACAAGACCTTTAACCAAAAGGTCGCCAACTTGTCGCTGCGCCTCTTCGTGCTCCTTAGACTCATTCAAGAGGGTCGCCTTGTTCGAATTGATGTGCTCGGAATTAGATCAATGCAATGTTGAATACTTCGCATCGAGGTAGCCTCGATGGAATATCTTTAGTACCACATCTTGAAATTCTTGGATAAGTGGCTGAACTTGTAATGGGACAGCAAGAATGTCTTTATTTTCCTCCAAACCACCAAAGCAAAGGCTCCATCGACTCACACAAAGGTTTTTCAACTTGAGATTTAGAGAGCAGATTATTTCTCACCTATTGAAGGTTTAGGAGCATTCTCCATTCGAGGAAGCCAAATGATCTTCTCACCATCTTTGACAAAAGTGTAAGTATTTTGAAACCATCGTGATGTGTTTTCCTATCATATTGCCAAGGTCTACCAAGAAGCAAATGACATGCATCCATGGAATAACATCACACCGCACCTCATCCTTATATTTTTTCCAATTGAAAATCAATAAGACATCTTTTGTTACTTGACCTCATTTCCTTTAGCACTCGAAAGCTTGTATGGTTTAGCATGGTCTTCGCTTTTAGCTTCAGCTTTCAAACATCGAGAAGACACAACATTCTCACAACTTTCTCCATCGATAATGATGTTGTACACTTTGCCATGAGAAGTGCATCTAGTATGAAAATGTTGTTCAAGCCACCTAATCATCTTCCACATAGCAAGTATTGAGGCTTCACGAACCATCAAAGCTTCTCCGTAGTCCTCATAAGTAATTTTTCTTCCTCGCTGGCAACATCATATATTGGTGCTGTCTCATAAGGATCTTCATCAATCTCTTCTTCAACAAGCGTGATGATTCTTCGATTCGATAATCCACAACAAGTGTCCAAAACCTTTGCACTTGAAACACGATTTTTGGTTGTTAGAGCCACTTGGTTTCATAGGGCTTGCACTGCTCTCCTTGCTTGCAGCAATCTTCTTTTCTCCGTCCTTCACTGGTATGCTTTTCGATGAATACGTACTTCCTCGATTAGAAGTAATCTTATTTGAAAAAAAACGACCACCAAACTAACTTGAATCTTTTTGTTGTTTCTCCACCTTGAGAGCAAGCTTACATACGTCATTGTAAGTCCAATATGGCTGCAATTGAACAAAATTCCCAATTTCGTATCTAAGGCCTCCAAGAAATCGAGCAATAATTTGTTCGTCAGGCTCCATAATGTCGCATTTCATCATAAGATTTTGAAATTCTGATATGTAATCCTCCACAGATAGCTCCCTTTTCTTGAAGTTGTGATATTTGAAAATATCTTGACGGTAGTTATCTGGCAAGAATTTTTTGCATAGCTCCTACTTCATCTTGCTCCATGTTTTGATCTTTTGCTTGCCATCACGCGTACGCTGCTTTTTAGATATTCCCACCAAAGAGATGCAAATTTTTTTTAATTTGGTAGCAACAAATTTCACCTTAAGATCTTTCGAGCCTTCTTTGAATTCAAAGACTCTCTTAACAGAGTTGAGCCAATCTAAAAATTCATCAGGATCATTTCTCCTAATAAAATCGGGAATATCAACTTTGAAGTCGAAAGACTTATCTCGTGTAATACCCCATCCTTCCTAAGCTTCAGGTTTGCATGGCATGTTTTTCGAGAAAGGTCAAAAGGTTGACTTTTTGTTTCGTTGATGCGACCATCACGAAACCTTAGGCGTTGTGAATAGTGTCTTATGAGGAATTCATAGTCTGGGGAAGTTTTCGACCACCCACGGGTTCGCACTGGGAAGTTTTCAAAAATCAAAATTTTCATGGGTCTTTAAAGGATAGTCTTGTTTATAGTCGTTGTGTCCGTATTTTATTTCAAGTCCATGGGTACCAAGTTTGTCAATTTGGAGTCCGCTTGCAAAAGATGCATCGTTGTTTTTGAAAAGGGATGCTTATGAAACAATGCAGTAGCCCCCGCTTTTTTTAAAAATAGAGGCTAGGGCCTTCATTTTCAACGCTCATTTCCTTCGCCTCCGTGTTTAGGACGAGTCGAGCAGCTCCGTAAGTTGCGAAAGTCACGGAGGAGTGGGGTCGAGCTGGAGGCTCGGCGGCGCCCATCGCTCGCCGCCGCCACCACCACCGATCACCCTCCCCGACAACCCCATTTTTTTTTGTTTTTGTCCTTTTCTTGTTTTGATTCTGTCTTTTAGTAGATAACATAGCATAGAACTCGGGTTTCTAAAGCGACGGACGAGAAAACCACTGAGGTCGGCTTATTCGTCACGACCACCGCCACCACGTCACCGCCGCCTTTGTGGACGCCGATTTGGTGGCCAATGGGCCATTTTTTGGCTATGGTCCCTTTAGGTTTTGAGTTCCGGGCTATGTGTTCTACTAAAGTACCGATTCTATTTTTTCGTTTTTCGCTTCGCATGCTCGGATGTTTTTCGTCGCTTCGAGTTTCTAAAGGAAGACATGCTCGGTTATCCATTTTCAACATAGTTTGTTATTCCATGTTCATCGTTATGCATATTGCTTATGTTTTCATTTTCATGCATCGGTTTTGATGATTTATCGGATTCGGCGATAGCATCGATTTTGAAGCTTCTTCGCTAAGATTTGTGTCAACTTGCATGCATGCATATTTTGAAAGTACCCTATTATAGGTCTTGATGCCCTCAATATATTTTCCTTTGCATCGAGTTGATTTAAAACCCGAGAGTGCCAAATACGGGTCGAAGTCAAAATCCCGCTTCACTTCGATCTTCGCTTGATCACGTTGTTGCTTTCCTTTGTGGACGTGACCAAAAGTTGTTCCATCTGTTACCGTGTACCTACTAGTTCGATCGGTGAGGTTGTCGATCTTCGGATATCTCTCGCTTGATGTTTTCGAATCGCTCGTGTTAGGTTTATATATGCTTATTTTGAGTTATTTACCTTATATTTCAAAATAAAACATGTGCGCCGTGAAAATGTTTTAACGGTTATTAATCGCTCTCCGCCCGAGATATGGTTCTATTATAATTATGCACGGATCTCTATTCGTGGGTTGATCACCATCTTCGAGTATTGATCAGAAGTGATAGACCCCAACTCGTGGTTATGGTTCTCATGGATAGACCCCGGAACCACACGGAAATAATAATGAAGTGGTAATGGTTCAAGGATCAATCAAGTCCACACCGATTTAGCCTTACCGATATGTTTCGGGCGTAATGGCCGGATATGTTCCGGCCGAGATATTGCGGGTCGGCCGGATATGTTCCGGATCGAGAGCGTGACGGGTCAAGGGATACGCCCGAGCCATGGTTCTATGATGGGAGTAACAGTAATAACGAGTCAGGTATCAAAAAGGAAAATCTCTTTTTGCTTACTTAGAAGTGAGTTTACGTTTTAAAACCTTTAGGTAAGTGCTCTGAACACAGTATCATAGATTTTGTTTTATGTTAAAAACCCCAGCTGAGTGCACTAGTACCCACCCAAACTCTTTTTCAAATGTTTTCACAGATGGAGGAGGGCTGGATGGGCGACGCTAAGGGGTGGAGCTGCGAGTTCTTTCATACTTTCTGCTTCCGCGATGTTTTATACACGTATTCTGTTGTTAATGTATTCTTGTCCCTTTTTTTTTTGCTCTCTGATTGGGAACAAGGTTCGCTATGATGTTATTATGCTGTGAGTCTCGATAAGAGCATGCTATGTGGTCGACCGGTCTAGTCAACAAGATGTAATGCTATTTTGTTTCTCTCAGACATTAGTATTTAATCAAGATCACGCTCATCAAGTTATGATGTCGATATAATTCGCAGTGGATATGTCCTAGTTATAGAGAAGACGCCCGATTTTATGGTCGATCTTCTTATTATGTATGCTTTATGTATCCCCCCTTCTTCCCCGCTTCTTAACCCCTACCCCTAATCACACCCCGACATCTGTGCATTCCCTCGGGAATTGGGGCATGACAGCGTGGTATCAGAGCGGTTGATCTTGGCTCTGACATCTAGCTTTGTTATCTGATACCAAGCGTGGTATCAGAGCAATGTTCTTGGCACCTAGTTTTCGCAGTTATCTGATATCAAGGTAGTTCATTTGCTTTATATCCTGTACGTTCTCGAAATTGAGTGTTTAGAACTTATTCTTCTAAACTGTTTATCAGGTACAGCTACCCTCAGCTCACCGTCAGTTTGCCTCCTTACAAAAGAGGATGAGGTATGTGTTTATTTGCTGATGCTTTATGTGGCTATGTGAGCTTGATGTGATCTTGGTTTCATCTGTTCTGGTATGGTAAGAATTTACGTGTAATATCCCGTAGTTTTAATACTTAATTACGATAATATAAATCGTAATTAGGGTTTCAAGCTCGATAATTAAAATCTTAATTAGTCAACACTCGATTTTGACTAAACATAATTTGATAATTTCTGTGTGATATTCACTGACGCTTAGTGAATTAAGGAATATAGTTTCTGATATTCCTTCGAACGTAATGTTCTAACGTCGGCTAAATTCGACAGTTAAGCCTTCCATTATTTTTAAGCATTTAAGCTCAAATTTCGAGATTTCCAATTATTATAGGAATAAATAAAGTTGTTACAACTTTATTTTGAACCTTTAGACATAATTCAATTATGTGAATTTAGAGACGCTTCAAACGCTCACGCTTTGAGATAATTCGATAATCTGGCCAAATGATCATGGAATTATAAAATTCAAATTCCTATGATTATTTTATGATATAAGAGCATTATTTATCATCAAAATAATGCTAGAAAATTTAGGAATAAAATGTACCAAATACAATGGGTTTCGAAAACCCTAATTTTTAAAATTTGGGTTTTGAGGTCTAAAATTGTTTTAAATATTTTTCTATGATTAATTTAATCATATATGATTATAATGTGTCTCATAACTATGTGTTAGCTATTTATTACAAGAAAATAAAATGTGTAGTGTATGGAACCCTAATTTTCGAAAATGTGAGCTTATAGTGTAAATTAATTTTAATTGTTATCCAATTGAGGTTTTATGATAATTATTATATTAAAATGATATTATTAAGGATAATATGAGTTGTATTACAAGTTGCACAAGTTGGATGACACCTACTTGATAAGGGGCGAAAATTTTAACTTATATGTGACAAAATTTAATCAATTTCTATACTACAATTAATGAGATGGTATGAGTTGCATCTTATCCTATATTAGGTGTAAAGTAAGACTTAGTTATCAATTTGATCAAGTAATTAGCCTACTTGTCTCCTTATGGCCGAAAATATCATCATTTTATGTGATTAAAATTGCTTTACACTATGTTTTGAATTGTGTGAAGATAAGATAAGATCTTATCATGTATTAGGTGTAAAGTAGTGTTAGTTAACAAATTGAACAAGTAATCTATGAATACTTCTAGTAAATAAATGTTGAAGAAATAAGGTGGAAAATAATTTGATTTCACACTATATAATAAGGACACTGTAGTAAATTGACTTTTCAAAAGTGACTTTACTACATAATAATAATATAATATAAGATAAGAAAAAATTAAAATTTAATCCTAAGACCTAAGCTTGGGCACACACACATGTAGCATACTATGTGATAATTCTTTAATTTTGATAACTATGATCCAAGTTGTAAATTAAAGGATAAGACGACCTAATGATGTGTTGTAGGATAAAGATAAATTTTTGTCTTACACCAAGGGAGGTGGCCGAAACTTTAGACCAAAATTTACAAATGGATAGTTGATATTTTTATGTAATAATTACTATACAACTTGATCAACTCTATAAATATAAGGTTAGGCCTTCATTCTCCCACTTTAGAACCCTAAGACTACCGAAAATAATAGAGAGAAAAATAGTGTGAGTTCATCTTGTTTAATCCCAAACCTTAAACAAATAAACCTCCGCCGATTAAATCGACTCCGATTAAAAGGTTAGAAATCTTACGAGCTTCGTATACATGCTTGAATTTTCGATTTTCATCCGTTAGAATTCATGTTATAAGCTTGGGTTATATGTGTAATTTTCAAAAATTATGGAACTTATGATAAGATGTTTAGATATTGTGTTTATATGATGTAATTGAGCATGTATTATAATTATATCACAAAATTAAGCATGCTATTAAATTCTATATGTGGACCGAAAACTTGAGGGTGTGATATGTTGATGATTATGATTTTTGATTGTTAATTTGAGCATGAAATCATGATCTAGAGTATTAATTATGCTTGTATGATTTTATGTAGAATTTTTGGAAAACTTTAGTACATAAGTATATGATTTTCGAAAATATTAGTACATGATATTATGTTGTGATATAATCCATGTTTAAGTGTTATCATAGCATATCGATAGTGTAGATTCATAATATAAAGTTGTATGAATTTATCGATTTGTTAAAATTAATCGACCTAAGTCCAAATTTTCTAATACGACTTAGGAAGATTTAATCAATGGTTCACAATAAATAAAAATTATGTTATAGTAAGGATGCCTATAGATGATTATGTATTATGTAAATTTATTGAAATTTTGAAAATGTTTGCTTAGTTTAATTAAGGTTTTGAAAACCATGTATTATAATACTAATGTGTATAATTTTTTTCGACCTAAGTAATTACATATTATTGATCCTCTAATAAAATAATGTGACATGTGAATTTATAAGAATTTTGCACAAGTCTAGCTAATTAAATTAAGATGGCCGAAACCATAGTGTTATGTGTATTAATGTTATAAATTTATTTTATCATGTATAATCGCATAATATGTCCTAAAATAATGTTTTAACATAGTATGAATTTATGTGAATTTTAGGGCTAAAATACTACACAAATTAAAAATATACATAGTTAGGATTAAAAGTCAAAATATCGACTTTAGTCAAAATTTTGACTAAATGTCGACCAAGTCAAAATTGTTGACCAAAAACGCCGACTGAAGGTCAAATCGCACTAAATTCGATAATACGTGCTCGATGACGACGTAAGACGCTTAATAACAATGTAACTTACGCTATGTAAGTATACTAAAACGCACATTATGTGCTAAAAAGATGGAATATCTCTTATATGTTGAATAATTTCATAATCGACATCATTTTGACTAGAAAACGTTAAAATAAGTTCGACGTTAGCCTTATTTGATGTATAGACGTTATAGACGATGTTCGCCTCATCGAAACGTGACCAATGTACCAAAATAGTTCTTACGCTAAGCGGGACGGATTCGAACGGAGACGCAGGTGTGGCATCGAAAGACCCACGATACCAAAGTGGGCTTTACTCGAAACCCTTTATTTACGATGCTTTCTTCGAAAAGTATTTATTTACAAAGCTTTCATTGAGAAATGATTATGAACCGTTATTCAATTACACGCCCAAAGTATTTATGTTTTATGATGATCCTATCATGTTGTCGGGCGAGCCAACTATGAAAGTGAATCGCTTGTCGATAGCTCCCAACTTTATCGTAAAATCGATATCGATCCTAGTCGATGCGTAATCGGCTGGTTAACGGTACACCAAGGGTGATCGTGAGCCGTTAGTAACATCTTCGGCCGTCACGGATCCTAGTCGATGCGTAATTCTCGGCTATGTGATCGTGAGCCGTTAGCAACATCTTCGGTCGGTCACGGCGGCCAGTAGGCGAGGCCTACTTCTACGCCGCGAGATCGCCATTAACAGCTATGTGAAATGATACGGATCATACATACAAGAAAATGCCCGCCAAAGCGATCTTTTGAGAAATGATAAAGTATTTTGGTATTCACGAGTTATTTCAACTAAAACCTCGTGTTATACTAACGGGCGTAATTTAAAGAAATTATTTCGCATGAGTCCACTATGCATTCTTGTACTTAAACCGCATGTTTGTTTTAAATGTGCAGTCGAATGACGACGGATGGCAAAGTGTCGAGCAATGGAGTTTTTGTCGATATAGTTTAACCTTGAATGATATCGTCACATATGTATTCACATGCTTTCCAATCGCTTGAAACACTTAGTTATATTTTGATTATTGATGCATATCACCTTCGATCACCGAACTCTTTTGTCAAAGATCCGTGGGTCTAGTTTGTATGAAATACGTTATTTGGTTACCTCTTATCTTTCAAGTCTTATGAGATTAGTCGTCATTTCCTTTATCGCTTCGTATTCATTTATCATTATGTCCTTAATCTCAGATCAACAAGAATATCCCACAAACCAGATTTAGGGTCAAGGGTCGTTACAGAGTGGTATCAGAGCCGGTCGTCCTTTGAACCCTATAACTTTCTTTCTTTCAAAAGTTAAGTCTAGATTGAGTCACTAGACTTCTAGAAATCAGCTGACTGTGCTCAACACTCCATCGCATCAGGCTCAACCGGAAAGAGGTAATTGATTTCTTTTCAAAGATTGAAATGAAAAGTGTTGAAAGTGAAAAAGTGTTGAAAGTGAAAGTTTGAGAAAAGAAATGAAATTCTATTTTGAAAGCAAAGTGAAAGTTGTTACTGAAAGCTTTTTCAAAAAGAGTATTACAGTTTTATGAGAAAAGTTGATAGTTATATGTCAGGAGTTATATGAGAACAAGTTATCAGTGGTATGAGACAGAGTTTACAGAGAATGAGAAATAGTTGACACATTGATGTCAAAAGTAATTGTTGAATCAGAGAGATTCAAAGGAAAGCATGAGTATGATGAATTATGTTATGATTTTGAAAGTTTTACTCAAAATTTTACGCTTATTTTGATCATGGGTATGTTATCCCAACAGTAACTTAGATGTTATAAGAAGCATGCTCACCTCTTGAACATAGAAGTACAAATTAGGGAAAACTTTATCCTCTCATGAGAACTATAGCAAGTAGTGATTTATGAACGAACGAAAAGTCGGTTGAAAACAAACTCAATTTTCAACAAAGAAATGACGAAGCAAAGAAAAGATCAAAGGAGCAAGATGCACAAGTTCAATATGGAACGAAAGTGAGACAAATTTTGAAAAGAAACTCGACGAACCGGAGCATGAGCTCAGATTCGCCAAGTGGCAAAGAATACCCACGGCGCATGGCGCAGTGTAAAACCGCATTGTGCAAGGTTTTTGTTTCGACTGTTTTCGTCTCAACTCCGCTTTGCAAACGGTTTTCAACACATACTCCTATCTCAACGAGATTTATTATTATGAAGGATGAAATTCAAATCCTTCTAAAAATTCGTGAGAGACAGTTGAAGTCAGACTGAAATTCTGCTTAGAATAAAGAATATTGTAGAAAGAAAAGAACTTAGAAAGTTGTTGAAAGTAAGACTTTTAGTACATAAGGCGGCGCTATGAAGTGTGTTGAATATAGATCCTTGTCAGAAACATTTATCCGCTATCGATGTGTTTGCTTTATCCGCTTATCGATATATTTAGATTGACTTACGCTTAGTATTGTCTGTGTTAGATGGCGAGGCCGTAGTACTCACCAAGGCGAAGGATAAGACCAAGGTTTACACCGTGAGAAGTCCTCGCCGCATCGCACTTACAATATGAGTCAGCGCGGCGCTTAGGAGAGTTCTCGATGAGTTATCTCCCACTGATGGACGCCCATGAGTACGGAGTGATTGCATCACGATGGCATCAAGCGTTTGTTAACTCGATTGCCAGTTGATTGGGAAGATTATGCAAGGGAGATATCGGGCGATTACATTTATCGTGCAGGCATTGATTATGATCTGATTGGAGATCTACCGAGATTCGTCAGTCATTTGATCTATGTCTACAGTGTATACAGAGCAGCACCGAGAGGGCCCTACCTTCCTCCAAGGGAGTATACATGGCGCGACAACACGCCAGAATGGTTATACACGGAGGTTCCTCGAGTGGTCAACCCTGCAGTACCAAGATTTTTGGAAGCAGGAGATCGACCCGAGCATGTGACTAGGATGTCTCGAGCCAGGTCATTGGGAGTCCCAGTCCTTCCACCTATGACATTCGGACATCCGACGCGACCGTCATCTCCAGTTCTGCCACCGATGACAGCACCTTATCACGAGGGGACATACATGGAAGCACATGACCATCAAGAGGATTATGTTCCTATGCGTGACGTGTATGCTGTAGGGGATGATGGAGCTGGACCGTCTCGTAGGCGTGCTCGAGAGGAAAGTTCAGAGGAAGATTCCGAAGAAGATCCGAAAGAGGAAGAAGATCCTGAAGAGGATCCAAGCGAAGACGAAGCTGTAAGGGAAAACCATGAGAACATGAACAGAAACATGGACGAGAATGGATATTAGTATACGAGTAGTGTGTAGTACATAGTAATAATGTTAACATAGACATAGAAGCAAAGTATTTTTAGAGATGCTTGTACCAAAGTATGGCTTACATAGTACAGTATGTACTTAGTTTCCTTTTGAGTCTTATGACTTGTATAGAATAGACCTCTTTGAGGCATTTTCCATATATATATATATATATGATGATAACCCTAGATGGGCTTTTTACAACGAAATGTATACAAGATGAATGGTTTATTAAAACTGTTCTATGATTCAATTGCATAAAGATGCTATGTATATTAATTTGCGATGAACGTTATTCGAATACTAACTACGTTTTTATAATGTAACGCCACCAAGACGCACTGTAACCCCGAAAATAGGAGGAGGGGAAGGAGAAGGGGTGGAGTACCCCAACCTGAAGAAGAAGAGGTGATACCACAACCACCTCCACCTCCACCTGATCGTAGGGTGGAAGAACTCTTTCTTAGGCAGAACCCGCCATCCTTCAATGGAAAAGGGAGCCCCGAGGACGCCGAACAATGGGTCAGGGCCATAGAAAGAATTTTTGATTTCCTTCGCTGTACCACGCAAGAGAGACTATCTTGTGTCACGTTTCAACTCACCGGACCGGCAGATTTCTGGTGGGAGGCAAGAAGGAAGACGCTGACACCCGAACAGATGGAATACTTTACTTGGGACGACTTTAAGACATAAATGTATGAAAAGTACATTCCCAAGAGCTATCGAAAGAAAAAGGAAGTGGAATTTTTCAACCTAAAGCAAGGAAAGATGTCGGTACATCGAGTACGACTGCCTTTTCTCTCATGACATGTCTAGATATGCTCCTGACATGGTAAAGACCGACATGAAAATGTCGAAAAGTTCGTGGGTGGCTAAGGCCCGAAATCAAGATGTCTCTGGCAAGTCATGGAGACTTAACTTATACAGAGGCTCTTAGTCGAGCTCTAGACATCGAAGCGGCAATGCTTGAGGAAAAGCCTGCACCGACCCAGTCTCAAATTGTCGGTGATAAAGGAAAACGGAAATGGGAGGGGAGTTCTAACAGAAACAACGTCAATAGAGGAGGCTTTAACAACGGCAACAAGAGGCCATGGCAGAATAACATGGCTCCGCAAGGGCAAGGATGGAGAAGACCGATATTTGCTCCACCCATGAATGGACCTCAAGAGCCAATGAGGATCCCTCCATGCCCAAAGTGTAACAAGAGGCACACGGGGGTGTGCTTGGCTGGAAATTTCAACTGTTTTAAATGTGGCGTGAAGGGCCACTATGCAAACGAATGCCCCGGTTTCGCCCACTGGCACGGGAGGCCGAACCAACCGGCCCCACTCAACCATTATATTCAAGACTGGGCCCCAAGAAGAAGAATGATAACAAGAAGCAGCCAAAGAAGAACCAAGGCAAAGAATCCACAGAACCAAGAGGCAAGCACCTCACGACCACAAATACTTCGTGATAGAGCCTATGCGCTAAATAAAGCGAGAGATCTAACAAAACCAGGCAACTCGCGTGTATGGGACTACTTTTCGACATACCTATTAAGCTTTTGTTCGACACGCAAGGCCACATTCCTTTATTACTAAAGCATGCTGATATTTTAAAACTCAAACCCAACAAGCAAATCAGAAATGAGAATCTCATCACCCATAGGAGGTATTATTCACGCTTGTTCAAATTTAGAGTCGAACTTAGATCACTTAAGGTTCTAGCTAATAATTTGAACATATTACCTATGGGGGACGTAGATATAATCTTAGGAATGGATTGGTTGGCCGAAAACCATTCCACGATCCTATGCAAGGAAAGAAGAATTTCGATCCAACCACCGGGAAAAGAAGCAACAAACTTCTATGGAATTAGTATGGGAAAGAAAATCCCAATAATATCCACACTCCAAGCAAGGAGAATGATGAACAAGAAGGAATGTCAAGCATTCCTTGTTTATCTAAACGGAGAAGAGAAAGCGGAAACGAAGGTTGAGGATGTGGAAATTGTTCGAGAATTTGCAGACGTCTTTCCTGATACATTACCAGGACTACCCCCGGACAGGCAGCTAGAATTCACAATTGATCTGGAGCCGCGATCAGCCCCAGTATCAAAGGCGCCTTATAGAATGGCACCAAAAGAACTCGAAGAGCTGAAAATTCAAATTCAAGAGTTATTGGACTTGGGTTTTATTAGACCAAGTGTTTCGCCATGGGGAGCGCCTGTCCTATTTGTCAAAAAGAAGGATGGCTCATTAAGGATGTGCATTGATTATCGAGAACTCAACAAACTGACACTTAAGAACAAATATCCACTGCCAAGGATGACGATTTGTTCGATCGCTAAGATATGCAAGTGTATTCTCGAAATCGATCTTAAATCAAGCTATCATCAACTTAAGGTACGGCCGAAGACATATCCAAGACAAAGATTCAACAAGATATGGCCACTATGAGTTTGAAGTTGTGCCGCTCGTCCGACCAATGCACCACCGTATTTATGGATCTTATGAATGTGGTGTTCCACCCATACCTATGTAAGTTTGTTTCGTCTTCATAGATGATATTCTCATCTATTCAAGAGTGAGGAAGAGCATAGGAACACCTAAGAACGGTTTTACAAACCTTAAGATCCGAACGACTTTATGCTAAATTCAAGAAGTGTGAATTTCGCTTATAAGTAATGTTCCTCGACACATCAGGTCAAGTAAGGAATAAAAGTGATCCCGCAAAGGTTGAAGTCGCATAAGGTTGGAAATCACGACAACTCAAAATGAAATTCAAGTTTCCTAGACTAGCTGCTTTTACCGAGATTCATTGAAGGATTTTCCAAAATAGCAAGGCCAATGACCCACCATCCGAAAGGGGATTAAATTTATACGGATGCATCTAATGTGAGGCGAGTTTCCATAAGCTTAAGGAAAAATTGACCAGTGCGCCGGTACTAGCAGTTCCGGATGCGAATAAAGAGTATCTTGTCTACACTGACGCTTCCAAGAATGGACTTGGTTCCGTGTTGATGCAAGAGGGAAAAGTAATAGCCACGCATCACGGCACTGCACCGCACGAGTCAATTATCCAACCCATGATCTAGAACTAGCAAGCAGTGGTACATGCATCAAGATCCGAGACACCACCTTTATGGAGTAATGTGAGATCTTCACCGATCACAAAAGTTTGAAATACTTTTTCGAGCAAAGAGATTTAAACAAGAGACAAAGAAGATGGCTCGAACTAGTAAAAGATTACGACTGTGGTATAAACTACCACCCAGGCAAAGCAAACGTGGTAGCTGATGCCTTGAGTCGTAAGAATCAACCCAATTTGGGATGTCTTTCACACGAGAAGAAAACTCATCGAGAGTTTGAAAAGATGAAAATAGAAATGGTTGAAAACCACGCATTTATCACGAGCCATGTCGCTACGCTCACATTGACATCTGATTTGAGAAAGAGGATAATAGATGATCAAAGAAAGAATGAGGAATTAGAAAAGATAAGGGCCAAGGTAAGGACAGAAGGGCTAAAAGATTTTAAGGAGGCACCCAATAACGCCATATTGTTTAGGGAAAGATTATGTATCCCAAACAATGATGAACTGAGAAACGAAATCATGAGTAAAGCTCATGATACTCCTTATACCGCCAACCCCGGTAGTACTAAAATGTATCAAGACTTAAAGGAAAGGTTTTGGTGGGAAGGTATGAAAAGTGATATAGCCTCTTTTGTCGAACGTTGTCTCGCTGTGTCAACAAGTAAAGGCACTACATCAACTACTTTATGGAAAGTCGCAACCTTGAGATACCCGAGTGGAAGTGGACGACATAGCAATGGATTTTGTAACGGGTCTACCAAGGTCAAAAAGGAAACACGCTATATGAGTAGTAGTGGATCGCTTTACCAAATGTGCTCATTTTCCGCCTATCAAGACTACTCACGGATCCGATAAGTTAGCCCAACTCAGTATGTGAAAGAAATTGTACGCTCACATGGAGGTCAAATCTATCACCGATAGAGATTCAAGTTCACTTCGAGATTTTGGACTAGCTTGCAAAAGGAATTGGGCACGAAACTGAATTTTATGTAATATTCCAAAGAAACGAACGATGATTACTGATTTTAAACCCGTAAATTGTGGTTTTGTCAGATACTATTTTTTCGACATCAAATATTGTGATTTCGATTCAGATATTATAACGAATTCCTTTTATATTCACTAAGGATTGTGAATTAAGGAATTAAATATTACGAAATGATTCATTAATATATTTTAACGCCGAATACAGATCGAACATCAAGATTTGATGGAATTTCGAAAGAAGAAAGCTTGGAATTAACTTCCATATTAATTCCTATGATAATGGAATTTTATTTATAAAGTAAGTATGAACTTACTACCACCATTTTGAGATGAGTCGAGTTTGAACGCTTTAAGACGTTAACGCCAACGCCTGAGACGCTTTGAAAAATGAGTTTAATACTCAGAAATTATAATAATTAATTTTCTATTATTATTTTATATAATTACAGTATTATTAATTATTAAAAATCGAATTTTTAGCTATTAAAATTCGATATTTTGGAATTGGGTTTTTCGAAAACCCTAATTGCTTAAACTATGGTTTTTCACATGAAATGATACCATTAAATTATCCTATGGTATCTAAACTATATGTTATAATATATATGAGTATTATTAAGCTATAAAATCAATTTTTGAGCATTAAAACTCGATATTGAACATATATAATTTTCGAAACCCTAGTTCGAAAATTAGGGTTTGTTTGCATGAAATGATATATTTAAATTACCCTATGCTATTATTAATTATCTAAATCATATATTATGATATATATGAGTATATTTTGATCGAAATTGACATGAGTATCAATAATAGGTGTGAATTATAATTTTTATCCTATTTTTCTATTATTCTCGCCATTTTCAATTAATACCTATAAGATGTTTTAATTATTTTAATGGCTCAGATATATACCCATGATCATGAATGATATATATAATGTATTAAGGAGTGTAACAAAAATTAAATCAACCTAACCCCCCCCTAAATGCGCCGGCCACCCTCTTACTCCACCATGATTGTCACCTCCCTAATACCCAATGCATGGAGAGCCTTTCTAGCCTACACTCATCATCACCACACTCTACACACTCAAGTCATTATTCCTATTGTGTGTGTGTGTGTGTGCGCCGAAGAGAGAGAGATATACATGGGGGAAACTCTTCCCATACACTTCATTACACTCATAACACACCTCAACTCTACACTACTCACAAAATCCTCCCCATTCTCCCTAAAATCTGGAAGAAAAACCGAGAGCCAAGCCCCTCATTTTTCGAAAGTTCTCTTCCATTTTCTTCTCCATTTCTTCACCCAAACTTGATATACTATATTGTTCTTGAGAACCTATACCATTTCAAGGTAAAACAAGATTATAGCTTCGATTTTCTCATCCTTTGTTCAATGAAAATCGAGAGCATGCTATATATATATTTGTGTATGTTTTAAATGTTCTATGAATGAACTATGGATGAATGTTGTTCTTGATGATTTTATTTCGAAAATATATGTGAATATATGTTAGATGAGCATGATGGTTGTATATTAAATTGTTGAAATGGATCTAAGATGTTTTCATCATTTTCAACCATAGGATATGTTTAATAAAATTTTCAAAACTTTATAAAATGATATGATAATGACTGATTATTGCTTATGTGTTTTAGTAATGGATTATTGATCTATAATATGTTTTAAACCTATGGTATGTTAATTAAAATTTTTGGAAACCATATGCTAAATATTTCAATGATACCGTGAGCATATAGTACATAGATGATGGTGTATGATTTTTATTTTGATCATCCAATGGTGTATTAATGCTTTAATGTTGTAATATTCCAAAGAAACGAACATACGATTACGGTATTCTAAACCCGTAATTAGGGTTTTTCCCGAATATTCTTGTCTGTATGACATCGAATTGTATTTCGATTCAGTATCGTTATAACGAATTCCTTTTTATAATTCACTAAGGATTGTGAATTAAAAAATTGAAATTTATGAAATAATACGACAAGATTATTTTAACGTCAAACGCAGATCGAACGCCAAGATTTTATGGAAATCTCGAACAGTAAAGCTTGGAATTAATTTCCATCTTAATTCCTTTATTAAATGGAATATATTTATAAAGTAAGTATGAGCTACTACCACCATTTTGAGATGAGTCGATTTTGAACGCTTTGAGACGTTAACGCCAACGCCTGAGACGCTTTGAAAATGAGTTTAATGCTCAGAAATTATAATAATTAATTTCTATTATTATTTTATATAATTACAGTATTATTAATTATTAAATCGAATTTTCAGCTATTAAAATTCGATATTTTTGGAAGTGGGTTTTTCGAAAACCCTAAGTTTATAAACTATAGTTTTTCACATGAAATGATACCATTAAATTATCATATGGTATCTAAACTATATGTTATGATATATATGAATATTATCAAGCATTAAAATCATTCTTGAATCATTAAAACTCGATAATACATATATATAATTTTCAAACCCAATTTTAAAATTAGGGTTTCATATGCACGAATTAATGCAATTATTTTATCCTATGCTATTATTTATTATCTAAATCATATATTATGATATATATATATGTATATTTTGATCGAATTGGGCATGATTATCAATAATAGGTGTAATTTATATTTTTAATCCTATTTTTCCAATTTAGCTTCTAGATTTTCGATTATATACCCAAGTGATGATTTAATTATTTTACGGTTTGATTATATGTCTATGATCATGTATGATATATATAATGGATTATTGTACAAAACAAAATAAAATCAGCCCCTTAAACCCCCTATGCTACCGATCCTCTCTCTCCAACAAGCATGCATTCCACCTATTTTTGGACCAATGCATGGCTTACCTTTTTAAACCTAGCCAATGATCACTACATTCCCATCATTTGGCTGCAAATTCCCCCATTGGTGAGTGTGTGTGCCGTGTAAAATGGGAGGAGAGGCTATAGGAGGGTCTTTTCACTTCCTTCCCTCATTATACACTCTCACACATATCAAACACTTTTCCATCCTCTCCCTCACATTTCTCTCTTCTTCCTCTCCCATTTTTGCTGAGAACCGAGAGCTTCATCCCTCTATCTCTCACATTTCTTTCTCATTTCTTCTTCATTTCTTCACCAAAATTTGGATACCATACCTTGTCCATTGAAACCTATACCATTCCTAAGGTAATAACCGAGCATAGTATAAAGTTTATCCCCTTTTGGTTCGAAAATTACCGAAACTGTTTTATATGTATATGTATGTTTTTATTGTTCTTATGTTTGAGCTATGGTGTACATATATTGTTCATGATGATTTATATTTCTAAATATGTGAATATATGTTAGAATAATCATATAGTGTTGCTTATTAAATTGTTGAAACGGATCTAGATGTCTTCATGATTTTCAACCATAGGATATGTTTAATAAAATTTTGAAAGCTTTATAAAATAAATGATGATGACCGATCGATCTTCGTTAGTTTGGGAATGGATTATTGTTCTATATCATGTTTAGAGTTCATAGGTATGATTTGAAAATTTTAGAAAACCCTAGCTATTTATCCCTTTAATATCATGGAGCTTCAAAAATCATACCTTGGTGTATAATTTTATTTTAAGCTTCAGTGATACATATTAATGCTTGAGGACCTTGTTCATATGTTCTATGATTTATTTAGAATTTTGGAAACCATATGTTTAATTTTTGAATAATACCATGAGTATATATATATGGACGTTGTGTATGATTTTTATTTTGATCATCCAATGATATATTAATACTTTAGTATATTATTTATGTGATATATGATTTTGTTGATTTTGAGAAATCATTTACCAATAAAAATCAAATAAGCCGTGAGCTTGATGCTCAATAAGTGATGATTTAATTTGGTTTTCATGGATGTTATCAGGTTATAATGTCATATTATAATGTATAAACATAGTGTATAATTATTAGAATTTTGGAAATCAAATACCTAATTTAAATAAAACCGAGAGCACTATGCATAAGGTGATGATTTAATTGGTTTTGATGATTAAACGATGTTATATTGTTATACTATAGTGTATAAGCATAGTATATATTTGTTGAATTTTGAAACCAATTACTACATTTAATCAAAAACCGAGAGCTATTGAGTCCATATGGTGATGATTCAAATGTTTTGGTTGATGTTATGATGTTACAATGTTATAATATAATGTTTAATCATGTTATGACTTAATTAGAATTTTTGGGAATTATTTGATAATTGTTCGGCAATTAAACCGAAAATAACGTGAATATTATTATATAGTGTGGAATGAATGGTTATGATGGACTATAGGTTATATTTGTGATATATATTGATGTTGGGATATTATACTAAGTGTATATCAATTTTGGGAATTTTGAATAATTATTCCTAATTTAAAAAAATATCGTAGATATATATATATATATATATATATATATATATATATATATATATATGTGTTATTTAATGTCAAACAATATCATATGGATGCTATTAATTCAGATTCTGGACCATAGTGTATAATAATACACTATATTAATTTAGAAAAATTTTGAAAATCATTTGATAATTTTAAATTAATTATCGAGATTATAATTAATAAGGATTTTAAATCCTTTTAATTCAGTTTATTAATAAAATATATGTCTAATTAATATTCTGACATATTTGAATTTTATAAAATTTTATAAACATAGATTACTATGTTTGAGACAAACGTTAGGTTATTAACGCTTTAAAATCGAAAATACGCTGCTTTAATTATTAAGAGGTTTATTAAATGCGAAATCATTTATAAGTCCCACGATTTACGTGACAAATCAAGAAAATGGACTTTACGATTTTAATCGATCGAAATTTAATTATAAAATAAAATGGTAAGAAATTACTATTTGAAAGTCAAAATTGTCGACTTTGTCGACCAAAGGTCGACTTCGCTGACTTTTAAAGTCAAACGCACGATTATATCGCTCGATAAATACGCCAATATGCGTAAGATGTACTAATTGAGTATAAGACCATTAGTAATAAAAGATTTCACAAATGAAACCTTATATCGGAAACGTGCTCATACGCTAAAACGCTTAAATCGGAAGCGTTAAACCGAAATAGTCGAACGATCTCGAGGAACCAGAACAATTCAATCAATAACATATTTGAAAGCATAGTGAATTCATTGAGGAATTAGCTTTACATCGATATAAAATATCGGGTTATCTTAGCTTTGAAAGTCTCGAGACTCTGAGCGACGCACTCAAAGCCTCGCCAGAAGAGCGTGGACGCAAACGCCACGATCGGATACCGACGCATTTAACAAACCTAGGACTCAATTTACAACGAACCATAGTCCAGTGGGCTTTATCTTCAAAATGTGGGCTTTTTCTGCCCACTAAAATGTGACTCATCGTTATTCCAAACGAGTTTATTTACGCACTTATTCTACAACCGCCGACAAATGTTTCATCGACACCGCCAAAATATTCTGCTTTGTGTATGGATCCTATCTCGCTTGCCTGTAGGGTCGTGCGATGGTTGAACTATATTGTGACAAAGTTATGTCATTTGGTCGCACCCAACCTTTTAAATGTCGAGTCCCGCCAGTCCTACGGATGATAAATGCCCGCCAGGATCGCGTGAAGGTCGGAACTATTGCTATGTTAACATATGCTCGAGAGTGACCGCAGGCAGACGGATTACGGCAGTCACGGCGCTAGACGGAGGCCTCCTCTCGACGCTTAACTTTTAACATCAGCATGAATTGTTACTATGAGATATGGACCATACATACCAAGAAAATTCTCACGAGTGATCGCCTTTTCACACGTAAAAGTGTAAGTACGGGTAAGTCAAGTATCGTATCCATGTGGATTGCAATCCAAAACACGTAATAATTCAACAATAATTCATCATTATTCAAGCACGTATAAAGGCGAGAGTTTTAGGGTTTCAATTTAATCCAAAGCAAAGGTAACCAAACAGTAAATATAATTAAAGCAATAAAACACGATAGAGAACTATAAAGAAAGACTAACCTTGGATGCACTAATCCTATCCACAACGATGTTTATCCCGCTATTACTAACCGCTTAATCCGCATAAGACGAAGATCACATATATAACCAACAACTTCGCCACGATAATTGCGGCAGCTGATTACTAATTCTCCTATTACGCTTACGCCTCTAGAGGAAAATCAGAACCCAAATGGATCACTAAGAATATGCTTCCTACGAATGTCCTATCTCGATTACGACTCAGGCTCATTCGTGATCACGCATCGATAACGATTGACAATTAATACGCTTACGTTATTAATCGACAACCAGATATGCATCAAGATTGATTAGAAATCAACACATATAAATAAGCACAATCGAATCATGAATCAATGCCCGGAAGGTAACAACGATAGCAGAATCACAACATATAGATCGGATCATGCAAACCCTAGATTAGAATAGAAAACCAGCTGACATAATAAACGAAACGAAATACGTAATTAATCATAAAATGTAAATTAAATATATAAAACCCGTAGGGAAGCGCCGGATGAACAAAGGTTGGTCTCGAATCCAATCCCAATCGAACGAACGGAAAATAGGAAAACGATCGGACAAAACGCTCCGATCGATAACTAAACTATAAACTACACTAGAATAACGAAAACAATACTAGAATTAAACTAAACGAAGACTAAAGCTAAAGAATTGAAAACCGAGGAAAACTGGTTAAAACTAGTTTGGGCGTGAATGGTGGCTCGGGGCGAGGGGTCGCCTTATTTATAGAAAAGGAAACCCTAATTTTTGCCTCGTCACCGGCCGACCTGTACATGATCGCTAGGCGATCGCTAGGTAATCTCGCTGCCGACGCCGCCGCTTTCATACCGCTTAACCTCATGACCGCTAGCGGTCGCTAGCCATTATGAACTGGTCGCAGAAATCGTCCAAACGAGTTCTCGACGCCAGTTTCGCTCGCAGGCACGAGGTTGCGTCATGCCCTTCGGGTGCTCGGCTTGCTTAGCGTTTAGCCTAGCGACCGCTAGACTGGTCGCAGAACTCGGCGTAATGTTCGCTGTGTTCGTGCTCGCCTTGCTTCGATTTTCAATACATAACCCTACAAAACACCAAAATACACCCAAGAGCAATATCTTCTAGAAATAGATGAAACATTACGAATCGATACATAAACGCACATTAAACGAAAGCTAAACTCATCTTCAAATATCAACTAAATACGTAAAATGCGCTGCTTATCAAACCCCAAACTTAAAGCATTGTTTGTCCTCAAACAAAAACATGTAATGTAAAGACAAACGAAAGATCAACGAGCATAGCAAAGAGGATAACCATTCTAGGCCTCAAACATATCAACGCCAAAACATTAGCGACATGACGACGTTAGTCCACCAACACAAACAACAATTTACGTAAAAGCTCATTTATTTCAACCTCACAAAGGCATGTGTGTAAAATATAGGATACACTCAAACTCATAAAGAAATTAAGGACGGTATACACTCAAAGATCAAAGCAATGCAACATCTTACCATAGTCAGCTGCTTTCTAACATCTCCACCGCCAAATGTGTTCAAACGAGGATCAAAGAGGACTTTTCATAGGTTATAATGTAGCACATCGTTAAGGTAGGATAATATATGGCTAAGTGACTCAAAAATATTCCAAGCACCCCATTTATACTTTTTCGACACATATGGACTTTGTCCATTTTCTTCTTCCCAACGTTAAATCGACGCTTCATGCCTCAAAAGGTACCTATACTTTGATTAAAGACCCTTTATGCTCAACACTCATAGTGAACTTATCATTTTTCTTTTTCTTTCTTTCTAGAGCTTATAGGGTTTAATAATTACGTAACAAAGGTACTATTCTTTACCACGATGTATTTTTCAAATAAACTTTTCTCGCCATAACTACATCAAATTTCAACCCTTTTGATTCCCATATCCATCCTCACCCCTATCATCCGCTTAATCGAAAGAAAAGTCTAATAAAGGCTCAAAGAATGCGATAAATGGTATATATCATCGGGTTAGTGTTGGGTGAAATGTGGTTAACAAAGATGGCCTTTATCCTTTCCAAATTAAACACATATCATTTCTCGGCTACGTAAACACCGGTAAGTTCTAGAAGATAATCACATGCATGATATCACACAATTAAAAGAAATCAGATCAAGATGTTTATACAAAGGAAGCTCAAGTCTCACGGGTTAAGCAAATGGTGAAAACAAATGTTTCAAGCTCATCTCACGCCATTCATGCGCCATTTTCAACATATCATGTGCACTATCATTAAATTTCACAAAATTTTCTATCGCTATTGGCCACATGGATTAACACACTTCACTTAACTCGTTGATCGACGTATTACCTAAAAACGAAACGAAAACGAAACACGACAAAAGAACAACACAAACGAAAAAAAAAACAAAACACGAGAACAAAATGAAAGAAAACGCTGGGTTACCTCCCAACAAGTGCTTACTTTAACGCCTTTAGCTGACCATCACTAACCTCGCTAATCTGGGCTGCTGGTAGCAAACCGGTACACATCTTTCGACTTGTGGAACCTTTAAACTCGTGATTACTTTAACGACCACCAATCACTTCGTCTTGACGGCGTCAGATATGGAAGGCCCCCAAACTGAATGAAACACCGCACGAGTTCCATGCCGAGTCCACTTCTTCCTTCTCGCAATTTCCTCGATCGGTCGAGTACCCTCGTGAGCGCCCCCAAGCGCAGAAGTCATGATCGAGCAACAATCTTCCGCCGAGGAGCTTTCAACGCCGGGTTTGACGGCGTCAGATATGGAAATTTCAGCTTTAAACTCATCGCTAACACGAAACGGGAGGTTTCCTTCCGCACATCAATCAACGCATCGCACCGCCTCGCTGAAAAGGTCTACCAAGGATTAAGCTCGTTGTTTCGAATTCGCCGCGAACAACTCATGGCCATGGACACGCACGACTCATGGTCGGCGTACACGGTCCGCGGGGCCTCGGGACAAAATTCACGACGCTCGCGATCGGGCTCGGGTCATGGTGCCTAGTTTCGCCGATTGTTGCCTCTTTCTAGGTTTCTGTAGCTCGCCCACCGTCCCGAATGGCCAAGCATCGACTCTTCTGTTCACCAGACATTTGAATTGGCCCGCTCAGAAGCATTCACTGTACGGCAATTTGACCGATTTGAGCCCAACATTTTTACAGTGCTTCCATAGCCGCCATAGTCGCCTCCAAGTGATTTATCTCTCGCCTGCGGCCGATGAACACTCGATTCAGGCTAATTGTTGTTGCTTACAACCAATCACGCAGATCATATCTTCGAGATGAACTTCTTCACGAGGTCGTCATATTTCAATCACTCAACAAGCAATGCTTTGAACGACGGCGTTTCTTCCGCTGGCCATCGATAGTCGTGGCAGTACCATCTCTTCTACACCGGCGTGAAGGTCTCCCATGCCTCGAATAATGATTCGGAACTATCTTCCTACCGGTCCAAACTTCAACCAATCTTTCACCGTCACAGAACGAGAAACCGAACATGCAAGATCCGATTGTGTCTTGTGGCACCCCATTCTGCTTGATGGTGTCACAAATGTCGAGAAACGCCTCGAGATGCGATTCGGTCTTCCGTGAACATATGCTGGACAATGATTCAGAGTTGCTCGGGAGTGAATGCCCTGCTTTTATGGATCGCCGCCATTGCAGCCTGCCTCTTCTCTCGCCCTCTTCTCCTTTGAGAGCTTTCTCATCCGGATCTAATACTATTTCGTGAGGTCCCCGAGATCTTGTACGCATAAACGGATTACCTATGTGATCTTAATAACCACGGATCGCCTCCTTTTTCACACGTAAAAGTGTAAGTACGGGTAAGTGTTAAGTATCGTATCCATGTCAAGCTAATTCAACAATAATTCATCATTATTCGCACGCATAAAGCGCGAGGTTTTAGGCTTCGAGACGGATAGAGAACTATAAAGAGGCCTATCCACAACGATGTTTATCCCGCTTATTACTAACCGCTTTAATCCGCACAAGACTAAGATCTCAGCAACCCAAATGGATCGCTTATCTTACTTATTAACGATTCGATGATACAATTAATACGCTACTATTAATCGACAACCAGATATGCATCAAGATTGATTAGAAATCAACACATAAATAAGCACAATCGAATCATGAATCAATGCCCGAAGGTAAATAACGATATAGAATCACAACATATGGATCGATCATGCAAACCCTGTGATTAGAATAGAAAACCAGCCGACATAATAAACTAAACTAAATACTTAATTAATCATAAAAATGTAAATTAAATATATAAAACCCGTAGGAAGCGCTTGATGAACAAAGGTTGGTCTCAATCCAATCCCAATCGAACTAACGGAAAATAAAGGAAAACGATTTGACAAAACGCCCGATCGACAACGAAACTATAAACCACACTGAATAACGTAAAACAATACTAGAATTAAACTAAACGCAAGACTAAAGCTAAAGAATTGAAAAACCGAGGAAACCGGGTTAAAACCAGTTTAGCGATCGGTGGCTCGCGAGGGCTTGCCCTATTTATAGAAAAAGCAACCAATTTTTGCTCGTCTACCAACATGATTGGTACCGCGATCGCGGCGATCAAGAATCTCGCGCCGACCGCCGCGCGCCGCCATAGCCGCTAACTCATGACCGCCGGTCGCTAGCCATTACGAATCGTCGCGAAATCGCCCGCGAGTTCTCGACGCCAAAGCCGCTCGCGGCACGAGGTTGCGCCGCGTCTTCGGGTGTCATTGCTGCTTAGCAAAGCCAGCTTAGCGACCGCCAGATCGGTCGCTAACCGGCGTATTGTTCGTTTTGTTCGCTCGCTCGCTTCGATTTTCAATACATAACCCTACAAAACACCAAAATACACCCAAGAGCAATATTCTAGAAATAGATGAAACATTACGAATCGATACATAAACGCATATTAAACGAAGCTAAACTC